>CM040121.1:548132075-548597339 GCA_022559845.1 Amorphophallus konjac | reverse complement strand
CTCTGATCTTCAATGGTTCTAATTTCAGTGACTGGCTAGGAAAAATGTGTAGGTTTATAACCTCACGTGATCCTAACCTCTAGAGGATTATTACCAATGGTCCTTCTAGCCTGTCAGCAAATAAAGCCAAATGGACTAATGAACACAAGTCCAGACATGTTGACAATCTCACTGCTTTGAACTTGATGCAAGAAGCAGTAGACACCAACGCAGCTCCATTTGTTCTCAGTTGCAACTCAACCAAAGAAATCCTGGATGGCTTGATCAGCATCCACAAAAAGTAAGAGAAGCACAACTGCTTGATGGGTGACAATGATGACCAGCTAGGCACCCCGTCATCTCAGGTAAGCTCTGAACCTGAAGATTTTACATTTGATGACCTCATAGATGCTTATGAGAATCTAGCTGAACAGTATACGAAAATTAGATCAGAATATAAAAAATTGAAAAAGGGTCTTAAGAGCAATGTTCATGAATCTTCTTGTGAAATATGTGCCAAACTTGAAAGAGCAAATAAATGTATGATGTTTGATGTAGACATGCATAAGGAACATATTGCTTCCTTAAGAGAGGAAAATGAAGCTCTTGTGTAACGACCCGAGAATCCGATTACCGGGAAGGCCCGATAACCCGAGACTCTCACCGCCACCCACGAGTCAGAAGACTTGGAAGGGTTAGAAGGATGGTGTGGAAACTACACAAGTATCATAAATAATTACAGAAATGAAACAGTTATAATATTAATAAGCAGGAAATAAATTAACATTTTACATGGTCCACAATAGAAAATAACAACAGTAGTAGCAGTAGTCCACAACTAGTACAGAGACAAGAAAGAAAAGTACAGCTATACGGGGCATACCCCGGCTCTGACCTCTGGCACTACCTCTGGGCACCCGCACTACGCTGCACCCCGGACGCGCTCCCCGAGGGTGGCGCCTCACCTGAAACATGATGAAAACACGCAGAGAATGTGATGTGACACAACCTCGGACTTAAGCAAGCATTCACAAATAGCATTCAAATGGGCCTTAATGGGCCACCGCTCTCCCGTCGCACTCTATTCCCGGAGTGACTTGGCGATACCAAGTGTGAATTATGGGAATGGGCCCTTGCTGGTAGAGGGCCAGCAAGGCCAAGATTTGACTCCCCAAGGTTTGGATGCCCAATTCAATTGGGGCCGACAAAGTGCGCAAAGGCACCGGTTCACACTACCCCACGGCGATCACTCTAAGTCATGAACTTGAGGATCGGGCGCTCCCTCACAAATTCAGCGGCGCATGAAGAAATATTGAAAGAGCAACACTAATGAGCTAGGATGAGGCACTTACTCGACCGGTTTGAGGAAACCGGTCCCGGTCGGAGACGAGGGCGAGCGGGGAGGCGGTGGCTCCCCACACGCCGCGGCGGTGTCGCTTGACCTGCCCAAAGAAGTACAAAACTACTCCTCACGCAGGAGGGGGATCTTGGGGTGGGGGTTAAAGTCTTACAACCAAAACTACCACCACGCAGGGTGGGGCCTTCAGCCGGCCAAGCGGGGAGGGGAGAAAAGCTTTCAATGACTAAGGGTCGTCCGGTGCGATTTCAGCCTTGTTCTGGCCTGCAGGACAGGGTGATGAGGTTGAGGGCGCACACGACTCGTCCGGACTCCGAATTGAATGAGACCACTTCCTACAGCTTCCTGACTTGAAGGGGATGACTGCAGAATTTTTGGGAATGCTCAGGGGGTCGGAGGTGGCCGCACCAGCAACTGGAAGGAGATCTCTGTCTGGCCGCGGGCTGTCTGGACTGGAACAGCAGGTTGCAGAGGTCACCGTGCGCCCTCCCGAGCTCCGAACAGCACGAAACGTGGCGACGTCTTCGTGGAAGTATCTTCAGCAGGAGGTGGGGGATGCAATCAGAGGTCGGGGCGGTTCGGTGTACCCTGAAGAGTGGGTACTGGTCGGAGCAGACTGCAGAAGGCAGGACTGGAGAGCTTGGGGGAGAAAATTTGTAACTCCGTCCTCCGGCAACCGAACAGGTTCCGTTTCTTGATCCTGAACGAAGACTGGAGGAGGAAGATATTTGTAGAAGAGCTTCAAGGCTGAATCTGTCGAGGTTCGCCGTGGTGAAACCTTCAAGTGGGTGCTAGTCCTCTGCAGGGGCAGTACGCGCGACTGTAGGGAAACGGCTCCCTTGGATAGCTCCGACCTCGGATGGTTTTCCACCTCGCTTGCGAAATAGACTGGAAAGCCTTTCCAGAATGGTAGGCCACGCCTTCAGGAACCAGGAGGAAGCCGTGGTCGACGCTGCAACTAGGGGCTGATCTGCAGGCTGCACAGCTCCAACCTGAAAAGAAATGAGAGGGAGAGGTGGCTTCTTTGGTGGAGGGAAGGAGTAGGGGCGACCTAAGGATGGGGGGGGTTCTTGTGGGGGTGGAGAAGGGAGCTAATGGTGATGGGGAATGAGGGGAGACTGGCTGGAAGCTAGGGCTAGCAGGTGGAGGAGGAAGATGAGGGTGTGAGAGGGGAATGGGGGAGTAAGGGGGAACTTGGCTTGAGGGGGGGTAAGGGATGGGGGCGGCCAAAACAAGTGGAGGGAATGGGTTTCAAATTTGAAAGGGTCTTGGAATGTGTGGGGATTGTGTGGGAACTAGGGGATTGCCTTGGAAGGGAGGAGATTGTGTTGGAAGTGGGAGATTCCCCTTGGACAAGGGTGGAGTAATGGCTTGGGGAAGTGGAGGGGTATGAATGAGGTGGGTGCTAGTGGAGGTGGTTGGGGAGGGGAGGAGAGAGAAGAAAATTCGAAATTGGGGTTGGAGGAGAGAGAAAGAGGGGTGAAATAGAGAGATTAAGAGGGGAATAGGTGGGGAATCTCTCCCCTAGGGTCTCTCACCCAAAAAACTAGAGGAATCACTCCAATTTGAACTCAAATGGCAATTTTAACTCATTCATTCATTCATTAACTTCAAATGAGGGGGAGTGGGGTCCTATTTATAGGCAACCCACTCTTTACAATAAGTCCCTGACAAAATAAGCAACTACAAATAACCAAGGGGGTGGGGGCGCCAATGGGCCTAGCCCAACGAATTGGGCCCAATAGCCTCATTAGACAGCATGATGATACAAAAATATAGGAAAAAGTGCTAGACCTAGGGAAATGACTCAATAAAATGAAAATACATCAAAATGACACAAAGGAAAACTACAAAATGGATAAGGGGCCTTAATAGAGTGAGGCCCAAACTCAACCAGCTCCTGAATGTGAAGAAGTGGACCCGAGCCAAAGGGAATCGTGGGTGATGCCTCCATCAAATCCCCTGGGCCGCGAAGAGCTCGACTCCGTCGAGTAAGGATCCATCCGGCTAAGGTACCGCTCGAGGAGGTCCGGATCCAATCGCTGGAGGTCCTCCCGACTCACCCATGAGTCTTCCGACGGAGGCCGATCCTTCCACCTGACGAGATAGCGCTCATATACCTTGCTCCGGGTGGTAGTGACCTGCTCATCCAATATTCGTTCAATGCGATCGCGCTGAGCTCTCTTGGCTAGTGGACTCTCCTCACGGGTGGGTACTCTCTCAAAGGAAGAAGTAGGCTCAATCTCCTCACTAGGTCCCACCGTGGGGCCCTTGTATGGCACTAAGTCGGCGACATTGAATGTAGGACTTACCCCATAATCCTCAGGGAGATCTAACTCATAAGCATTTGCACCAATGCGCCTCAAGACCTGGAAGGGCCCAGTCCCACGTGGCCTCAACTTGGAGTTGGCTCCTGGGGAGAGCCTCTCCGTCCTTACCATCACAAAGTCACCCACTTGGAACTCTAAGTGACGCCGGTGAGAGTCGGCCAACTTTTTATAAGCCTCATTTTTCATGCTAATGTGCTTGCGAATTTCCTCATGCAATTGCCTAATATGTTGTGCAAAAGACTCGGCAGAAATGGACACTCTAGCATGCTGGGGAAGGGGAATGAGGTCGGATGGCTTTCTTGGTTTGTACCCATGCACGGCTTCAAATGGACTCATCCTATTGACTTATTGATGGAATTGTTGTATGCAAACTCAGCCTGTGGTAAGATGAGATCCCAATTTCCTGGCCGATCCTCAACAAGACTCCTAAGGAGGTTCCCTAGACTCCGGTTGACCACTTCAGTTTGGCCATCCGTTTGGGGGTGGTAGGCAGTGGAGAATTTGAGGAGGGTACCCATCATGTGCCAAAGAGTCTTCCAAAAATAGCTAGTGAATTTGACATCCCTATCGGAGACTATGGTCTTGGGCAGCCCATGGAGGCGGACTACCTCATCAAAGAATAATCGGGCTACATGGGAGGCATCGGATGTTTTGGAGCATGGGATGAAGTGGGCCATTTTGGAAAATCTATCAACCACCACATAGATGGAGTCATGCTTCCTAGAGGTCTTGGGTAAGCCTAGCACAAAGTCCATGCTCAAATCTTGCCATGGTCGGTCGGGAATGGGAAGTGGGGTGTATAGGCCGGTGTTTTGCTTCACCTGCTTGGCCGAAGCACACGTGCGACATTGACCCACTATTTTGCCTACATCTCTCTTGAGGCTCGGCCAATAAAATTGACCCTCAACTAAGGCAATGGTTTTGTGGACCCCAAAATGACCGGCTAACCCTCCGGCATGTAATTCCCAAACCAAGAAATCTCGAAGAGAGGTCCGGGGAATGCAAAGCCTTGGCCCCTTGAAGAGGAACCCATCCTCTAAAATAAATCCCTCATGCTCCTTGCTAGAATGAGTGGTCAAGTTGGCATAGATTTGCCCAAAGTCGGGGCAACCAGGGTACTCGTCCTTGACCTTATCAAAACCAATCACTTCCACTTGGATAGTGGATAACAAGGACATCTTCCTACTAAGGGCATCCGCGGCCTTATTCTCACTCCCGGCCTTGTGTTTGATGACAAAGGTGTAGGATTGGATGAACTCAACCCATCGGGCATGTCGGGCATTCAACTTTTGTTGGGAATTGAGGTATTTGAGGGCCTCATGGTCGGAAAAGATGACAAACTCTTTGGGAAGCAAGTAATGTCTCCAGTGTCGGAGGGATTGGACCACGGCATAGAACTCCTTGTCATAGGTGGAGTATCTAGTCCTAGCATCACATAGCTTCTCACTAAAGTAGGCGACCGGGTGTCCCTCTTGACTAAGAATCCCTCCTATCCCTGTCCCGGATGCATCACAAGTGACCTCAAAAACTTTGGAGAAATCGGGAAGGCATAGGACCGGGGCTTGGGTCAACTTTTCCTTAAGCTCAAGGAAGGCTTTAGAGGCGGCTTTGGTCCAAACAAAGGTTCCCTTCTTGAGACAATCAGTTATTGGGCCGGTGATAGTGCTAAACCCTCGAATGAATCTCCTATAGAATGTGGCCAACCCATGGAAACTCCTAACCTCATGAAGGGTGTGGGGCTCCGGCCAATCAAGAATAGCTTGGACCTTGTCGGGGTCCATGGAGACTCCTTTGGTTGACACCACAAATCCTAGGAAGGTGATGGAAGTGGTCATGAAATGACACTTTCCTAGGTTGGCAAATAGGCTTTCTTGCCGGAGGACGGTGCAAACTTTCCTAAGGTGGTCAAGGTGGGCCTCATGGGTTTGGCTATAGATGAGAATATCATCAAAGTATACCACTAGAAAATTCCCAATGAAAGGCCTAAGTACCTCCGTCATAAGACGCATGAAAGTACTTGGGGCATTAGAAAGTCCAAATGGCATGACTAACCACTCAAAGAGACCATCCTTGGTCTTGAAGGCCGTTTTCCACTCATCCCCGGGCCTTACCCTAACTTGGTGGTAGCCACTCTTGAGATCTATCTTAGAGAAGATGGTGGCTCCGGCTAGCATATCCAACATGTCATCAAGCCTAGGGATGGGGAACCTATACTTGACGGTAATCTTGTTAATGGCCCGGCTATCCACACACATCCGCCATGATCCATCTTTCTTGGGGGTAAGGAGGGCCGGGACGGCACATGGACTCTTACTAATGCGGATGAAGCCCTTCCTAATGAGTTCCTCTATTTGCCTCCTAAGTTCGGCATGTTCCGTGGGATTGAGGCGATAATGAGGAAGGTTTGGAAGGGTGGCTCCCGGTACTAGATCGATTGCGTGTTGCACATCACGCATGGGAGGGAGTTGGTCCGGGAGCTCTTCCGGGAACACATCATGGAATTCTTCCAAAAGTTGTTGGATTTCTATGGGATGGGGGTTAGAAGGGGTAGGTTCCCCTAAGCATATGACTACCGCACACAATGGCACCCCTTGAGCAATTTCCTCTTCAAGCTCTTTCCTAGTGATGAGATGAAGACCTTTGGTCAACCCCGTGGTTCTACTTTGTTTTGGGGTTTGGATAAGGGCTTGGGTTGGAGGGGTGGAGTTCCCCGAGACTTGTGGAGTGGTGGGGTGTGATCCTTGAGGGAGAGGGTCCTTCTTGGGCATGGGTCGAGGTGGGGAGGGGTTAAGACGGATAGTCTTACCCTCATGCTCAAAGGTGCATATGTTGCTTCTCCCTAAAATGGTGGCATCCACATCATAGAGCCAAGGTCTTCCTAAAAGGATGCTACCCACTTCCATGGGTATGACGTCACACCATATTTGGCCATGGTAGGAAGAGAAAGTGAGAGGCACTAGGCATTGGGTGTTGACCGGGATGGAGTTGTTGTTGATCCATGAGACCCGGTATGGACTTGGGTGGGGAGTGAGAGTAAGCCCAAGGAGCTTGACGGTGTCGGGTGACACGGCATTAACACAACTACCACTATCCAAGATCACTTTCCTCACATGGTTCTCTATCTTGATAAAGGTGTGGAAGATTGAGGTCCGACGCCAATCCTCTTCTTGAGGTTGGGTGAGGATGCACCTAATGACTCCTAGATGGGAGTTGTTTGAAGGAGTGGAGTGATCTAGACCCGACTCTAGATATTGGGCTTCATACTCCTCTTCCCAATCTAGTGAGGCTTCATGTTCCTCAACGTCATTTTCTTGTTCCTTTTGGGGTTGAACTTCTTCCTCAATAAGCAAACTAGATAACCCCTTAGATGGACATTGTCCCGCAAAATGACCAAACCCTTGACACCTATAGCATTGTTGGCGCCCTCTTCCCGGGGTGGCTCCTACACTTGGTCCTTTGGGGTTGTCATCCTTCCGTGGGAGAGGATGACTAGGAGCGGGCTTGTTTGGAGTGATGGGTGGGGGAGGATTGTAGGACCTTAAAGGGGCATTCCCACTTGGGCTAGGAGCTCTCATGGGAGTGGGTGGAATGGGACGTGGTCCCAAGTTTTTGGGATCGGTTGGTCGGGGAGTGATAAATCGGGAACTCCTAGAAAACCTTTCCACATCTCTAGCTACTTGGTAAGCTAGCTCAAGGTTGTCAACGTCTCTCATGAATAGTTCCCTCTTGATGTGGCTTTGAAGCCCATTCCTAAAGCGGGATAAGGTGACGTCCGGATCCTCATGGACTCCACACTTTAAAAGATAGGAGTCAAATTTTTCAATGTACTCTACCACGGTCTTCCCTTCTTGGGTGAGGCTTTGCCATTCATCTAGGAGCATTTGGTGGTAGGTTCGGGGGAGGTATTTGTTCCTAAGTTGGTTTTTCATATCCGCCCAAGTGTCAATAGGCTCTTCCCGCCTAACCCGTCTTAGACCCTCTTGGTTTAGCCAATAAGTTTTGGCCAACTTAGTGAGATGCATCTTAGCCAATCTAACTCTCCTTTGGTCGGACATGGGGTACCATTCAAAGTATTGGTCCATGGCGGTCTCCCATTCTAGGTAAACACTAGGTTCATGTGAACCATCAAAATTTGGGGCCTCTACCTTGATCATCCTTAAAAGGGTCATCCGGATCATCCCGTGGACGCCGGTCATGGTTTTGATGGGGGCGAGGCCTCTCATAATCATAATAATGGTCATGGTCCATATCCTCCCTATAAAATTCAGCATGTGGGTGATGGGCTCTTGGGCCGTTGTTCCTTGGGTGGAACTCATCCCTATGAGGCTCTACATGTGGAGGGTGGACTCTTGGGCCTTGGTTCCTTTGGGGAAAACCATTCCTATGGAACTCACCATGTGGTGGAGGGGCTCTTGGCTCATTGATCCTTGGGTGAGGATCTTCCTATGAGGCTCATCATGCGGAGGGGGAATTCTAGGCTCATTGTTCCTTGGGCGGAACTCTTGGTCTTCTAACCGAGCAATTCGGTTGGTAATGGACTCTAGTTGGGCAAGGATGGTTGTGAGGGCAGCATCTACCCTATCCATGTGGCCTTGGGGTCCTCCCTAGGAACATCTTGGTTGAGTTGGTGAGGATTGGGATCCATTGGTGGAGCCGAAGACGATGAACCGGGTTGATAGCTAGCACCACTACGGGTGGACATGCAAGACAAAGGGCCAAAGTGGTTGGACACACTATGCAAAGGTCCTAGGACTTAGACTTGATAGAGACAAGTCAAGGACTTGCTCTGATACCACTTGATGTGACACAACCTCGGACTTAAGCAAGCAATCACAAATAGCATTCAAATGGGCCTTAATGGGCCACCGCTCTCCCGTCGCACTCTATACCCGGAGTGACTTGGCGATGCCAAGTGTGAAGTATGGGAATGGGCCCTTGCTGGTAGAGGGCCAGCAAGGCCAAGGTTTTGACTTCCCAAGGGTTGGATGCCCAATTCAATTGGGGCTGACAAAGTGCGCAAAGGCACGGTTTCACACTACCCCACGGCGATCACTCTAAGTCATGGACTTGAGGATCGGGCGCTCCCTCACAAATTCAGCGGCGCATGAAGCAAATATTGAAAGAGCAACACTATTGAGCAAGGATGAGACACTTACTCGACCGGTTTGAGAAACCGGTCCCGGTCGGAGACGAGGGCGAGCGGGGAGGCGGTGGTTCCCCACACTCCGCGGCAGTGTCGCTTGACCTGCCCAAAGAAGTACAAAACTACACCTCACGCAGGAGGGGGGTCTTGGGGTGGGGGTTAAAGTATTACAACCAAAACTACCACCACGCAGGGTGGGGCCTTCAGCCGGCCAAGCGGGGGAAGGGAGAAAAGCTCTCGATTACTAAGTGGCGCCCGGTGCGATATCAGCCTTGTTCTGGCCTGCAGGATAGGGTGATGAGGTTGAGGTTGCCACGGAATCGTCCAGACTCCGAATTGAGTGAAACCACCTCCTACAGCTTCCTGACTTGAAGGGGATGACTGCAGAATTTTTGGGGATGCTCTGTGGGTCGGTGGTGACAGCTCCAGCAGCAGGAAGGAGATTGCTCAGTCTGGCCGCAGGCTGATCTGGACTGGAACAGCAACTTGTAGAAGTCACTGTCCGCCCTCCCAATCTCTGAACAGCACGAAACCAGCGGCGACGTCTTCGTGGTCGAGCTAGCTTTCAACAGGAGGTGGACGTTACGGCAATCAGAGGTCGGGGGAGATCGGTGTACCCTGAAGAGTGGGTACTGGTCGGAGCAGACTGCAGAAGGCAGGACTGGAGAGCTTGGGGGAGAAAATTTGTAACTCCGGCCTCCGGCAGCCGAACGAAGGTTCCGTTTCTTGATCCGGAAACGAAGACTGGAGGAGGAAGATATTTGTAGAAGAGCTTCAGGACTGAATCTGTCGAGGGTCGCCGTGGTGGAGCCTCCAAGCGGGTTCTGGTCCTCTGCAGAGACAGCACTGCGCGACTGTGGGAAATTGGCTCCCCGGGACAGCTCCGACCTCGGATGGGGTTGCTTCCACCTCGCCTGCAAAGTATACTGGAAGGCCTTTCCAGAAAGGTAGGCCACGCCTTCAGAAACACCAGGGGGAAGCCGTGGTCGGTGCTGCAACTCGGGGCTGAACTGCAGGTCTGCACAGCTCCAACCTGAAAATGAAATGAGAGGGAGAGGTGGCTTCTTTGGTGGAGGGAAGTGGTAGGGGCGACCTAGGGATGAGTGGGGGTTCTTGTGGGGTGGAGAAGAGAGCTAATGGTGATGGGGAATGAGGGGGAGAATGGCTGGGAGCAGGTGCTAGCAGGTGGAGGAGGAAGATGAGGGTGTGAGAGAGGGAATGGGGGAGTGAAGGGGGCGAACTTGGCAAGAGGGGGGGTAATGGATGGGGGCGGCCAAAACAAATGGAGGGAATGGGTTTAAAAATTTGAAATGGCCTAGGGAGGTGGAGGATTGTGTGGGAACTAGTGGGATTGCATTGGGAGGGAGGAGATTGTGTTGGAAGTGGAGAAGATGCCACCTAGGGACAATGGGAGTGGAGTAATGGCAACTTGGGGAAGTGGAGGGGTATTGAATGAGGTGGGTAGCTAGTGGAGGTGGTTGGGGAGGGGAGGAGAGAGAAGTAAATTCGAAATTGGGGTTGGAGGAGAGAGAAAGAGGGGTGAAATAGAGAGATTAAGAGGGGAATGGGTGGGGAATCTCTCCCCTAGGGTCTCTCACCCAAAAAACTAGAGGAATCACTCCAATTTGAACTCAAAGGGCAAGTTTAACACATTCATTCATTCATTAACTTCAAATGAGGGGGAGTGGGGTCCTATTTATAGGCAACCCACTCTTTACAATAAGTCCCTGATAAAATAAGCAACTACAAATAACCAAGGGGGTGGGGGCACCAATGGGCCTAGCCCAACGAATTGGGCCCAATAGCCTCATTAGACAGCATGATGATACAAAAACATAGGAAAATAAGTGCTAGACCTAGGGAAATGACTCAAATAAAATGAAAATACATCAAAATGACACAAAGGAAAGCTACTAAATGGATAAGGGGCCTTAATAGAGTGAGGCCCAAACTCAACCAGCTCCCGAATGTGAAGAAGTGGACCCGAGCCAAAGGGAATCGTGGGTGATGCCTCCATCAGAATGAGTCTCGGAACAAGACTCAGTAGGGATCACTCGAACCCTACCTCGTGAAATGAGAAACCACTACGCTAGCAGTAGGAGAGTACCTCGGAAAAGAAAGCCCTGTACTCTACTACCAAACCAAGGTCCTACGGCACGCAAATCAGCACACGTGCCACACTCAACGGTCGACCCGGAAAAACCCGAAGGTCAGAAACACACGACTGATAGTCTGTCACTCCGTACTCGACAGGAGTACCACCCACTAGAAGCACAGCCGGTAGCGTCCCCTGACGTCTTACACCGCGCCGCAGGTGAACCGCCTGACGTGGTAGCTTCTACCAAAGGCGTGAATCACCGAACAAGTAACCACAAACAAGTGACTAGCTGGGGTCACGCCCGTCGACATGGGTCCAACTGCCCCCAACCACGTGTGTACACATAGACCGTGCGTCCCTAGTCTAGTCCTCTGACCAGTTTTCCCCTCAACCGGACTCTGGCTGCTAGATGCAGGGCCCGACGGTAACCGGTCCACAAACCGTCTCGAAGGGTGAGTGCCCGTACACCACTCCTAGGTGAGACCAACACCCTGTACTGGTGGGCTACAACTAGTGGAGGGTAACTGAAGGAGTAGACTCTCAAATCAACAGAAAACAACGCCCATATCTGACAATGTACGGGAGCCGCGTCCACGCACTGGTCCCGTCGCACGGTGACCCAAGTCAGACAAGAGAACAGGGCTGCAACCCTCCCGGGGCAGCCAGACACCTGACAGTCCACCCTAGGGCCGTCACAGGCATGTAACGGTCTAGGCAGAATCGTCACACTCCCCTGACGGCCCAACGCAGGTCGTCACACTCACCTGGGGAATGCAGAGTGTAACGCGCCTGCCCCTGTGTTTCACATGGATGTAACGCGCCTGGCCCAGCGCGTTACACGAATGTAACGCGCCTGCCCTGGCGCGTTACGCGCGCCCACGCCCCAGCATGAAAAATAACGTGTAACGCACTTGCCCCAGCGCGTTACACGAATGTAACGCGCTTGGCCCGGCCGATTTCATGCGCCCTGCAGACCCAAGCGATCAAGGAAGTGACGCGTCCACCCTAGCGTGTCATACGGGTGTAACGCGCCTGACCTGGCGCGTTACACGCGCTGCCCCCAACGGTCAAAAACCAACGGTCGGAAAGCCCCCGACGGCCCAGCCCAGGCGCGTCACTTGCAAGTGGCGGTCTATCGTGGGACTGTCACATCCCTTGACCCCCAACGGCTAATAAAAGGGCATGTAACGGCCCCTCCAAGGCGCGTTACATCATGTAACGGTCCCTGGAAGGATCGTTACACGCACCCGACGACAGAAATGCCCAAAAACTTCAACCACGCCCCCATACCTCAACCGGAGAGGGAGAAATCAAAGAGGAAGACCCCTGGGGACCCCTAGCATGATTCTAGGCCATCAAAATATGAAATCATGCATCAAATCCATAGATCAGGCGGCTCTCCCCAAATCATGGAAAAATCCCAAGCATGCTCAATCAAGCCCCTCTCGGCCTCCCCTCGGCCTACAAATCACGGAAATGAACGGCAAGAGGCTAAGGAACGGCACCCTACCTCAATAGAGCGATTGCTCCGCCGGATCGTCCACGAATCGCGATGAAAGCTTTGAAAACCCTCGTTCTTCCTTGAGCTCCCACGACCCACGAACGCCACCACGATCACCTCGTCGCCGCCGTCGTCACCACGCCGTCGCACCCGTGCTGTCTGCAGCCGGAGGGGACGCCGCCGCGGTCTCGTCGGATGAAGAAGAGAGGAAGAGGGGGGGCTCACGGTGGGGGGAAAAGGACGAAGAAGAAGAAGAAGAAGAGGAGGGTGGGGGAGAGAGAGAAAATAGGGGGGTATATATAGAAAATCCAGAAATTCTGGAAAATACCAAAAAATAGAAAAATATATTTCCAGAATCCTCGGGACGCACCGATCGCAACGGTACCACTCGTGCCCAGGTGAACGACCCGGTCCACCCACGGCGAGCTTCCGAAGAAAAAGCCGAAACACACCGGAAATCGGAAAACACACGCGAAAAAGCCGCGGAACGCTTCCGGGCCTCCGAAACAACTCCGGATCGCGCCGATCCGAACACGAAAGGCGTCCGAAACGAAATTTTGAACACAACGGAGCTAGACGCTCCGAAAACTAGATCCGGGACCCAAAAAGAAGGATCCAAAAGGTCCGGGATATTACATCTTGTGACTAAGATCTCTAATCTCGAAGAAAATGAAAAGGGCTTAGAAAAGAGATGGACTCAATGTCCGATGATCAGAAGTTCTTTGATGAACTGGTTGACAATGAGAAGCTCATTGAGGAAAATGAGGAACTCAAGAGACAAATCAAGGTCCTGAAAGACAGGTTATCCATTCATGAAAAAGGAAAGCACATCGATGAAAACGAATCTGAAAATCACATGTGCTAGAACTTGAAATTAAAGATTATAAGGAAATGAATGGCCTATTGAAGAACACTGTCAATGCCTACGAGGCAGAGCTTGATAGCTCTAAATTGCACATCTCATCTTAAAGGAAGAGATCACGGATTTGAACAAATCTTTATCCAAATTTGTAGAATGCCCTAAAAATCTAGACAGACTTCTAAGAACTAAAATAAACCTTCAGAAAGAAGGTCTTGGTTATGATCTAGAAAATAAGAAATCCTTTGGAACTAAGACCTTTACACCTTTTGTTTCCAGCTCCAATGTGGCCAGCACCTCCAATACTCCTCCGACACAACCTACAAATTCTGAAGCTCAACAACATGCCTCTACTCAGAAAAATCAAAATCAAAAACAGAAAAATGATTTTGTTAATGTTAGTATGTAGGTTAGGAAACCCAATGCCAAGTACCATGCCCCTTATAAAAAGAATGTCCATTATTTTTATTGTGGTAGACATGGTCACATTATGCATACTATGTCTCAAAAGTCCAGGTATGACCCTGCTCGTCGACACACCCATCTTGATAGGTCGACACATTCAAGGGATGTCAGAAGAAACCCTCCTCTTTGCTGCCACCATTGTGGCAAGATTGGCCATACAGTCCAAGACTGTTGGCACTTGAAATGTAGAACCCACATTCATGCCAAAGACCGTAACTTCCATACTCACCAACAAAAATCTGATGCACATCAACATAGGAAGAATATCAAATCTTTGGTGTGCTTGTGTTCACTGTGGCAAGTTAGGTCATACATTCAGAGACTATTGGCATTTGAAGGGTAGGTTCTCCGCTCATCCCAAAAGGGGTAACTTCTCTGCTCACCAACGAAGGCCTAATGCACATGCATATGCACATAAATGAAACATCAAATCTTTTGTGCAATGTTTTTACTGTGAAAAGATTGGGCATGAAATGTATGACTGCCATATAGTGAGGAAAGATGACTTGATGGCATTAAGAAAGAGAGATCTGAATGCTACACATAGTGCTAACCCTCAAGGACCCAAGCAAGCTTGGGTACCACAAAATTAAAATGAGAATTGTGGTTGCAGGTGCCTTGAAGCTGAGAGAGGTTCAATCACAAATCAAATGCTCAAGGCAGAGATATGTAAATAGACCATTTAATTTATGTTCGATCTTTTGCATGGTAGGCTTGTGTTATGGTCATTGCATTATAGGTCTATTTTTCTTTCAATCTTAACATCAATTGAATATTATTTTGATGATATCTTGCCATGGCTGCATATAGTTCAACTCATCCTTTTTTGTTATGGACATACATCACATTGTCTATATGTCTTGATATCCATAAGTTGGATAAAGGGGAGCCTGTATGTCTGCATTTTAGTTTAGCCTGCATTTGTATGCACTTTGAAATATCATCTTATGGATTCATAAATTCCTCTGTGCATCATGTTTAGGGACCAAACTTCTGCTCCTGCATGGCCTACTAGTATGAACTGCACTCTCACTGTTGTGACCCATAAGTATATCGAATGGTGACTTGTGGGAAGTTGGATTAAGTCCAACTGAAAGCATTCACTATGCGTGAGGACTTACCTCCGCCCAGTACCATTGGTCAATTTTTCATATAGGTCCAAGCTTGCATACTCCCTCTGTGAGTCTCACTAAGACATTTAGAAATTCATGCATAAGTTTAGGGGGAGTTATCATGAGCATCAAATTGATTTTTTTCTGCCCCTTCTTAAATTTCTCCATACATATTGCATATTCTCAGGGGGAGTGCTCTCTATCCGCTCCTATTCTACACATCTATCCTTTGGACTATCTGGAACCTACCATTCCTTGAACCATCAGTTGAATGTTTCCAGAATTCCTTGAATGCCTTGAATGTCTTAGAGGATTTTCATCCTGTAGTTAAGCTGCTTATCAGAGTATATCATCAAGAAGAATCCTCCTTTTTGGAGCTTAATGGCTGCCCTAAACATGGAAGCTTTTGGTTTAAAATTAATGATTTCTTGAGCTTTTGAGTTCAACAATCTTGATGTGTCTGCACTCAGGCTTAATAGACTTAAACCAGTCCTTCATGTTTTTAACATACTTTACCCTCCTGCATCTGAACGTTTATCGTTTGTACAAAGGGCCTTCTTGATTGAGAAACTTCAGCTAAGTATTATCTTTAAACAATCTGACCTGCTGTTTTTAGAAGAGCTAATTATCTCTGAGCAATGACACTGGTTCACTCAGAAATATATCTCCTCATAAAAGAAATGAGGTAAGATATGTCATGAAGTGCCTTTGTTAACTTTATTGCATTTTGGAAGAAAAATCAAGGCAGAGCAATGGCATTGGTTTCACCGATGTTGACACCCGTTTTTTGCCGATAAGTTGAGTCGTTCCTCTTACTCCCATTTGTTGATGTCTCGAGTTGTCCGTTACTCATTGGGACTACTTTCAGGCATGTTTTGGGCCAGTTTTATGGGTAGCCTCCCTCCCTAGTTAAGTCCGAGTTGATTCAGGGCTTAATGGGCCTTGGGTTCAGTTAATCAAGCTTTTCTATGAATTCCAAGCACCCATGTACATGTGCGGTCAACCACTAGCCGTATAACAATTTGTGCGGTTGATACTGGGCCGTTCATATATTTAGGGGACATTTAGCTGATTTTCTGAATTATCACCGACAGGCATATATACGGCCTAGACATAGCCGCATAAGACCATTGTGCGGTAGCATCTGAGCCGTCTATCTCTCCAGAGTCCTAACGTCGCTGGCTTTCAGATAATTATCTAATTATCTTATCTATTTTGAATTTCCACCGACAGGGATGGACGGCCAGGACATGGCCGCACATCCCGTTGAACGGTCTATCGTAAGACCGTTCATCCGTTCGATTCCTGAATTTCAACAGATGTTCTCTCTCTATCCGTGGTTTTATCCCTAACTTCTCCCGTCATTTTCTCTGTGGATGCTGAACCATTTTGAGTACCGTTTTGACTGGATAAGAGATAATTTGATTATCTACGATTTTTATTTGATAATCTTGACCTGAAAATACTTCTAAACCCTAATTTTGAGCTAGAACTTTAGGTGCTCTATAAATAGACCCTAAAGGCTACCTTTGAAAAGGGGAGAGATTTTGGTCGACGGCAAAGCCCTGCCAAATCCTTGAGAAACCTACGACCAGGGAGGGAGGCCTTCTACGTCCATATAGGCCTCCGGTCTAGGTAGTAACTTCCGTTTTGAGTCCTCTTGCATCCTGGATAGTCTCATTTTCTTATCATTGCATGTTTGTTTCTACACATCCATTCTCCCACGTTTTCATTGCTTGCATTGTCATTCACACACCCTCCCACGTTTTTGATGCCCCAGGGGTTTAAAACTCCCCAGGTATCCCCACTTCACTTAGTTACGTCTGTTTCCTTTCATGTTAGCATTTACTACACTCTATAGTTCTGATATTGGGTTTTTCTTTATGTTTTACACTATATTCGCAGGTCAGTAATTCACTAACGCGAGTCCCATCCTTTCTGGCCGGCCGGAAAGGGTGGAGGTTGGACCCTTTTACAACTTCTGGCATGGTGGCCTTGTGCGGTTCCTAAACAGCCGTTCACGGAGACGTGCGGTGGTACCTGGGCCGTCCTTCTTCGTCTTGCGATCGGGTCAAAGCCATTCATCTGCCAGAAGTTCCTTATCCCGCATCCTCTGCAGCGCCCTTAGACAGCCAATCGTGTGGCCGCACATCCTTACAGACGGTTCCTCCTGAGCCGTACATCCTCCCAGCGCCGCTCATAAGGCGAGTGTCTCCCTCTTTCCAAGGTACGGTGTGTCAATCACATTAGGCACCTTGGTGGTGATCACAGTTATTTACACTCTTCTGTTCTCCTTCTACTGTTCCCATTTATTTTTATATATCGATTTAGTAGAAGGGGATAGAAGACATCTTTTAAGCCAATGAGGAGCAAAACAAACATGTCAACAATCGAGAAACTGAGTTTCTTCACTAAAGAAGTGGAAAGGACAACGTCATGAAGTGCCATGCTACCTCTGTTCTGGCTAAGGCAGAATGGTGAACTACACTGAATAACTGGGGGTGCCGACGTCTAATCAACGTGCACTCCCACGTCAAAAGGTGCAAGCTGCACTTGATTGCTCGTAAAAGGCTTAACAATTGGCTTCCATCAATGATCTCTATAGAAAAATCTGAATCTGTGGTGCTCTTGGATAACATCAGTTTTGTCTAATTGTTTATCCTCAATACTTCTTGCAATCTCTCTTAAGAGGGCTAATGGTCTCTTTTTGAATGAGTAAAGTGAGAGGAGGTTAACCTATTCTAAGTATGTATTTCTGGTTCATCTCTATTAATTTCGAATGCACATGCTTTCAAGTGTGTTTTATTAAAAAACTCAGAATTCATCAGTATTAAACCAATCTGAATTTAAGGGCATTGTCACTAGAGTTCAATGATTGGATTTTTTGAAAAATTTGTAACTCTGTATTCGTGAACTTGGCTTCTGGTTGAGGAACCCTCATCCTTCCTTACCTCAGAACAAATTTCCAACCAGACTACGGTCTGCCATTCTGGCATGTGCCATCAGAACAATTGGTCTCTTGTTGCTTCCTACTCAATGATTTCTGCCTTCTCATCAATTGACATCATGCCTCCAATACAATTGGTTTCTTTTTGTCATGCACTTAGGTAGTTTGCATTTTGTCACTGTTCCATGCATTGCATAGAAAACTCTAAAAATCTGAAAACCAAAATACTTGCAAAAAAGTTGTAAAATCTGAAAAACCAAACTTGCCTTATGGCTGCTGTTTTACTCTCAAATTGCATCATGATGTTATGTTGACATCTCCTGGTATCTAATTGTCTCTCATGATTCAGTTCATGTTGCCCTTGATTCGTGATCTGCCCTGCCATGCCATACGGCATAACCGTGTACTATAATTGCTTTTCAACAATTAGTACCAGTCCTATCATTGGCATTCCAGCATTGGTTGTCCTTACTTGTCAACTTTAATAAGTGTCCAACCATTGGTATGTATTTCCACATCAATTTCTGGAATACTGGAAAAAGATAGTTCATTGTAATGACTGTCGTTCCGTGTTGAGAATCATGTGCTGCTCCCTACAAGTATGTACTTCTTTCACTCTGTACATCCTGTGCTAATAATATCTTACTTTACCCCTTTCATTCCTAACTGTGCCATGTCTTGTATCTATTATGTTATTTTGATGATGTCAAAGGGGGAGAGAATCGTATGTGTCATTAACAAGGGTATGTACAAAAGGGGAAAGTCTTGAATGCATAAAGGGGAGAGACTTATAGAGAGAGAGAACGTCTTTGTGCTTCAACTTTTGATTATAATTCTTTGCACCTTGACTTACAATGTACTCATAATGACTCATAGTTGTCATCAAAAAAAAGGGGGAGAATGTTGGATATATGATGTTTTGATGATGTCTGACCATGACTCATTGATGATTCCCATTTGCATTTAATGATGTCAACACTCTTACATTTCAGGTCATTGTAAGTAAAGAATAAGAAAGCAAGAATGGCACAGAAAATGAAGGAAATGGATGCACAAGAATCAAGAAACTAGCTGCACAAAAATCAAGGATGAATTCAAAATACAAAGCAAGAACCCTCCAAGTTGAAAGAGAAACTCAAGATACATGGTAGCACAGAAAATGAGGCAATTGGATGCACAAAAATCAAGATAAGTGATATTACTTATGGGTGCAAATGCACAGAAATGAAGGTAAAGGGTTGCATAGAAATCAAGACAACAGATTACACAGAAATCGACGCAAGAGGTTGCTGTATAGACCTGGTTCATCAGGCTGCATCGACTTTACTTAAGAACTGCACCGACCTTACTAAACAAAGGTCATATGTGCACCAACCTCAACTAGAGGAAATCCAAAGCTGCACCAACCCTGGACAAGGCTAAGCATCCAAATGTGCACCGACCTCTGCATGCCTCATCACAGCTGCTCCGACCTTGCAGAGAGACAGGTCGACCTCTGCATGCCTCATCACAGCTGCTCCGCCCATGTGCATCGACCTTGAGTGCTTGTAGCATGGACGTGCACCGAGTTTGCTCTAGATGTGCACTGACCGTCTTAATATGCACTGTAACAACCCGAGAATCCGATTACCGGGAAGGCCCGATAACCCGAGACTCACACCGCCACCCACGAGTCCGAAGACTCGGAAGGGTTAAAAGGATGGTGTGGAAACTACACAAGTATCACAAGTAATGGCAGAAATTAAAGATTTATAATAATAAGCAGGAAATAAATTAACATTTTACATGGCCCACAATAGAAAATTACAATAACAGTAGTAGTCCACAACTAGTACAGAGACAAGAAAAAAAGTACAGCTACACGGGGCATACCCCGGCTCTGACCTCTAGCACTACCTCTGGGCACCCGCACCACGCTGCACCCCAGACGCGCTCCCCCGGGGTGACGTCTCACCTGAAACACGGTGAAAACACGCAGGGAATGAGTCTCGGAACAAGACTCAGTAGGGATCACTGGAACCCTACCTCGTAAAATAGGAAACCACTACGCTAGCGGTAGGTAGGTACCTCGGAAAGGAAAGCCCGGTGCTCTACAAAATAAAGGCCCTACGGCACGCAAACTGACACACATGCCACGGTGAGAATATCAAAACTTAATGGTCAACTCGGCAAAACCTGAAGGTTGGAAACACCCGACTGACAGTCTGTCACTCCGTACTCGACAGGAGTACCACCCACCAGAAGCATAGTCGATAGCGTCCCCTGACGTCTTACACCGCGCCGCAGGTGAACCGCCTGACGTGGTAGCTCCTAACAAAGGTGCAAACACCGAACAAGAACCACAAACAAGTGACTAGATGGGGTCATGCCTGTCGATGTGGGTCCAACCGCCCCCAACCACGTGTGCACACACAGACCATGCGTCCTAGGTCTGGTCCTCTGACCGGTTTTCCCCTGTAGCCGGACTCTGGCTAACGACGAGGGGCCCGACGGAAACCAATCTAAAACCGTCCTCCGGGTAAGCCTCTCCACCTACTCCCAGGTGGGACAACTCGCGTGTAAGCAGGCTACGACTAGTGGAGGGTCACTGAAGGAGTAGACTCTCAAGTCAACGGAAAACGACGTCACAACAGTAGGTACGAGGAACGCTCCTGATGTGACACAACCTCGGACCTAATGCAAGCAAGCACAATCGCATTCAAATGGACAGAATTGGGCCACCGCTCTATCGTCACTCACCCAAGCCCGGGGTGACTTGGCAATGCCAAGGTGAGGATGTGGGGTTGGGCCCTTGCTGGTAGAGGGCCAGCAAGGCCAAGACTTGATTCCCAATGGGTGGGGATGCCCAAATCAAGGGGGCCGACAAAGTGCCAAAGGCACCGGTTGCAATTTCCCACGGTGATCACTCAAGTTTGTGGGGCTTGAGGATCGGGCTCTCACTCGCATAACCAGCGGAATTATGAACTAATATTGAAAGGCAAGCACTAAATGGAGTGAAGGTTTGAGCACTTACTCGACCGGTTTGAAGAAACCGGTCCCGGTCGAAGACGAGGGCGAGCGGGGAGGCGAGTGGATCCCCACACGCCGCGGCGGTGTCGCTTGACCTGTCCAAACAAAGTACACCACTACACCTCTCGCAGGAGGGGGGATCTTGGGGTGGGGGTTAATGAAATTACAAACAATACTACCTCCACCCAGGGAGGGGCCTTCAGCCGGCCAAGCGGGGTGGGGAAATTAGAGAGAAAAGGGTTGATTAAGAGACGGCACCAATTCTGCCTGCTGTCTGCGAACAGGGACAGGTAGTCGATGTGGATGCTGTAGGATCCTTTCAGGAATTTTGCTGAAGGCGAGACTGGCGGCGAAATCTTCGTAACAGAGAGGGGCGTGCCTCAGAATTTCTGTAATTTCTTCTGGAACCGAGGCTAACCGGGATGGCGGTTTGAACAGAGCTTCAGCTTCTCGGACCGGCAGCTGCAGAGTTCTAACAGCAGGATACAGAGAGTGTCCCAACCGTTCCCGACCTCGGATTCAAGCGCCGTCAGAGTTTTTGGAATCGTGGATGAGTCCTCTTCGTAGAAAAACTGACGGGGATGCTAACTGATGTCGGAGACGGTCTGTGGAACCAGAAGAGTGAGGAGGGATCGGTGCAGACTGTTGAGGGCAGAGTTGCACGATTGTGGGAGAAAATTGGTAACTTCCGCTCCCGGATGCTGAATGGGCTTCTGCTTCCTGATTCTGAAAGTAGACAGGCCGAGGAAGAACTTTACAGAAGACCTTGTTGCCTGGTTCCTTCAAGGTTCATCGTGGTGAAGCTTTTCCTCCAGCTCTGGAACTCTGCAGTGACCGATCTGCGCAGTCGTAGAAGAACGGGGCTCCTGGGCAGCACCGATCTCGGAAGAGGACGAAACCACTTCGGTTGCGGAGAAGACAGGTAGACTCTTCCGTGGATGCCTCTTAAGCCTTCAGAATCGCAGGTAGCTGACCGTGATGGTTTCTGTAAGCGACTGGTACAGCTGCCTCTTCTGAACAGCAACCTGCAACTTTGACAAAGTCCCCTAATGGATCTAGCAAGAAGGAGAAGAGAGTGGTGTATGGTGAATGGGGGATGAAGAAAGGTGGAGGGGAGGTATGGGAGGTGTGGAGGGTTGCCAATGGCAGAGGGAAGGTGGAGGAACAAGGGGAGAAGGTGCAGGTTCGGTTGGAGGAAGGAGAAGTGGAGGGTGGATGAGATAGTGGATGGTGGGGTGGAATGAAGGGGAAGGGGGCGCACCTAGCCTATTGGAAGTGGGGAGGGGCGGTCCAAGTCCTTGGAGGGAAGGGTTTTCAAATTTGAAATGGCCTTGGAAGTTGGGTGATTGTGTGGGGAAGTGGGGGATTGTGTTGGAAGGGGGGGAGATTGTGTTGGAAGGGTAAAGATTCCACCTTGGGACAAGGGGTGGAGTAATGGGGCTATGGGAAGTGGAGGGGCCTTAATAGAGGTGGTTGGGGGTTGGAGGTGGTTGGGAGGAGGGAGGAGAGAGGAATGGGGCGAACCCCTTAGTGGGAGGAGAGAGAAAGAGAGATAGAGAGAGAGTAGGGTGGGGAATCACTCCCCTAGGGTTTCTCACCCAACTATAGGATTCACTCCTCTAGAACTAAATTTTAACACTCAAATGGAAGTTTTTTTGTATTGATTCATTCATTGCCTCCAAATGAAGAAAATGGGGCCCTATATATAGGAAACTCACATTTTACAATAAGACCCTGACAAAAGACTTATTGACAAATAGCCGAAGGGGTAGGGGAGCTCATTGGGCCAAGCCCGAAGAAATGGGCCAAATTAGCACATTACACATTCTAATGACACTCAAACATAGGAAAATAAATGCAAGACCTAGGGACCTGACTCAAATAAAATGCAAATTACATCAAATGACTCAAGTAAATAACATAAAAAGGATAAGTGGGCCTTTATAGAGAGAGACCCGAACTCAAACAGTGCCGGAGGGTGAAGAAGACCCTAGCCAAAGGGAATTGTGGGTGATGCCTCCATCAAATCCCCTGGGCTGTGAAGAGCTTGACTCCGTCGAGTCGGGGTCCATCTGGCTGTG
The DNA here is from genome assembly GCA_022559845.1 of Amorphophallus konjac. Lineage (NCBI taxonomy): Eukaryota > Viridiplantae > Streptophyta > Magnoliopsida > Alismatales > Araceae > Amorphophallus > Amorphophallus konjac. The sequence continues at coordinate 548,574,458 of CM040121.1, read as the reverse complement.
GTACTGCTCGAGGAGGTCCGGATCCAACCGCTAGAGATCCTCCCGACTCACCCAAGAATCCTCCGAAGGAGGCCGATCCTTCCACCTGACGAGATAGCGCTCATATACCTTGCTCCGAGTGGTAGTGACTTGTTCATCCAATATTTGTTCAATTTGTTCACGCTGGACTCTCTTGGCTGGTGATTTATCATCATGGGTGGGTGCTCTCTCAAGGGAGGAAGTAGGCTCAATCTCCTCGCTAGGTACCACCGTGGGTCCCTTATATGGCACTAGGTCGGCAACATTGAATGTGGGACTTATTCCATACTCCTCAGGGAGATCTAACTCGTAGGCATTTGCACCTATGCGTCTCAAGACCTGGAAGGGACCAGCCCCACATGACCTCAGTTTAGAGTTGGCTCCCGGGGAGAGCCTCTCCATCCTTACCATCACAAAGTCACCCACTTGGAATTCTTGGTGACGCCGATGAGAGTCGGCCAGCCTTTTATAAGCCTCATTCTTTTTGCTGATGTGCTTGCGAATTTCTTCATACAATTCTCTAATATGTTGTGCAAATGACTCGGCTGAAATGGACATTCTAGCATGCTGGGGAAGGGGAATGAGATCGGAAGGCTTTCTTGGTTTGTACCCATGCACAGCTTCAAATGGACTCATCCCTATGGACTTATTGATGGAGTTGTTATATGCAAACTCAGCTTGGGGTAGGATGAAATCCCAATTTCCCGGTCGATCCTCAACAAGGCACCTAAGGAGGTTCCCTAGACTCCGATTGACAACTTCAGTTTGGCCATCTGTTTGGGGGTGGTAGGCAGTGGAAAATTTAAGGAGGGTACCCATCATGTGCCAAAGAGTTTTCCAGAAGTAGCTAGTGAACTTGACATCTCTATCGGAGACTATGGTTTTGGGTAACCCATGGAGGCGGACAACCTCATCAAAGAACAATCGGGCCACATGGGAGGCATCGGAGGTTTTAGAGCATGGGATGAAATGGGCCATTTTTGAAAATCTATCAACCACCACATAGATGGAGTCATGCCTTCTTTGAGTCTTGGGTAATACTAGCACAAAGTCCATGCTTAGGTCTTGCCATGGCCGGTCAGGGATGGGGAGTGGGGTATATAGGCCGGTATTTTGTTTCACTTGTTTGGCCGAGGCACATGTTCGGCATTGACCCATAACCTTGCCTACATCTCTCTTGAGACTAGGCCAATAAAACTGTCCCTCAACTAAGGCAATGGTTTTGTGGACTCCAAAATGGCCAGCTAGCCCTCCCGCATGTAATTCCAAATCAAGAAGTCACGGAGTGAGGTCCGTGGGATGCAAAGCTTGGGTCCCTTGAAGAGGAACCCATCCTCTAAGACAAATCCCTCATGTTCCTTGCTAGAAGGGGTGGTCAAGGTGGTATAGATGTGCCCAAAGTCGGGGCAGCTAGGGTACTCATCCTTGATTCTATCAAATCCGGTCACTTCCACTTGGATAGTGGATAACAAGGAAACTTTCCTACTGAGGGCATTCGCTGCTCGATTCTCACTCCCGGCCTTGTGTTTGATGACAAAAGTGTAGGATTGGATGAACTCAACCCATCGGGCATGTCGGGCATTTAGCTTTTGTTGGGAGTTGAGGTATTTGAGGGCCTCATGGTCGGAAAAGATGACAAACTCCTTGGGCAACAAGTAGTGCCTCCAATGTCAGAGGGACTGAACCACGGCATAGAACTCCTTGTCATAAGTGGAGTATCTTGTCCTAGCATCACAAAGCTTCTCACTAAAGAAGGCTACCGGGTGTCCCTCTTGACTAAGAATCCCTCCTATCCCTATCCCGGATGCATCACATGTGACTTCAAAGACTTTAGAGAAATCGGGGAGGCATAGGACCGGGGCTTGGGTCAACTTCTCCTTAAGTTCTTGGAAGGCTTTGGAGGCTGATTTGGTCCATACAAAAGTCCCCTTCTTGAGACAATCGGTGATTGGGCCAGTGATAGTGCTAAACCCTCGAATGAACCTTCTATAGAATGTGGCCAATCCATGGAAACTTCGGACCTCGTGTAGGGTGTGGGGTTCCGGCCAATCAATGATAGCTTGGACCTTCTCGGGGTCCAAGGAGACGCCTTTGGTTGACACCACAAATCCTAGGAAGGTGAGGGATGTGGTCATGAAGTGGCACTTTCCTAAGTTGGCAAATAGGCTCTCTCGACGAAGGATGATACAAACTTGCCTAAGGTGATCAAGGTGGGCTTCTTGGGTTTGACTATAGATGAGTATATCATCAAAATAGACCACTAGAAAGATCCCATTGAAGGGCCTAAGGACCTCCGTCATAAGACGCATGAAAGTACTTGGAGCATTTGAAAGCCCAAAAGGCATGACTAGTCATTCAAAAAGGCCATCTTTGGTTTTGAAAGCCGTTTTCCACTCATCCCCGGGCCTTATTCTAACTTGGTGATAGCCACTCTTAAGGTCAATTTTAGAGAAGATGGTGGCTCCGGTTAGCATATCAAGCATGTCATCAAGCCTAGGGATGGGAAACCTATACTTGACGGTGATTTTGTTAATGGCCCGACTATCCACACACATTCGCCATGACCCATCCTTCTTGGGAGTTAGAAGGGCCGGGACGGCACATGGGCTTTTGCTAATGCGAATGAAGCCCTTCCTAATGAGTTCCTCTATTTGCCTCCTAAGTTCGGCATGTTCCGTGGGATTGAGGCGATAATGAGGAAGGTTTGGGAGAGTGGCTCCCGGGACTAGATCGATGGCATGTTGCACATCCCTCATGGGAGGGAGTTGGTCCGGGAGCTCCGTTGGGAACACATCATGGAATTCTTCTAGGAGTTGTTGGATTTCTGTGGGATGTGGATTGGTGAAAGTGGGTTCTCCTAGACAAATGACCACCGCACAAAATGGTACTCCTCGAATTATCTCCTCTTCAACTTCTTTTCTAGTGATGAGATGAAGACCTTTGGCCAACCCCGAGGTCCCACTTTGTTTGGGAGTTTGGGTAGGGGATGGGGTTGGAGGGGTGGAGTTCCCCGAGACTTGTGTGGGGGTGGGGTGTTGTCCTTGAGGGGGAGTGTCCCTCTTGGTCATGGGACGAGGTGAGGAGGGGTTAAGACGGATAGTCTTACCCTCATGTTCAAAGGTGCACTTGTTGCTTCTACCCAAGATGGTGGCATCTACATCATAAAGCCAAGGTCTTCCTAGTAGGATGCTACCTACTTCCATGGGTATGATGTCACACCATATTTGACCATGGTATGAAGAGAATGTGAGGGGCACAAGACATTGAGTGTTGACCGGGATGGAGTTGTTGTTGATCCATGAGACCCGGTATGGACTTGGGTGAGGGGTGATAGCTAACCCAAGAAGCTTGACGGTATCGGGTGACACGGCATTGACACAACTCCCACTATCCAAGATCACTTTCCTTACATGGTTCCCTATTTTGACAAAGGTGTGAAAGATTGAAGTTCGACGCCAGTCCTCTTCTTGAGGTTTGGTGAGGGTGCATCTAATCACTCCTTGATGAGAGTTGGTAGATGGAGTGGTGTGATCTAGACCCGATTCTAGGTATTGATTTTCATACTCTTCCTCCCAATCTAGTGAGGTTTCATGGTCCTCCACGACATCTTCAAGTTCTTTTTGGGGTGGAGCTTCTTCCTCAATAAGCAAGTTAGATGATCCCTTGGATGGACATTGCCCCGCAAAGTGGCCAAACCCTTGACACCTAAAGCATTGTTGGCGCCCACTACCCGAAGTAGTTCCTACATTTGGGCCTTTGGGAATGTCTTCCCTCCGTGGGAGGGGGTGACTAGGAGTGGGTTTGTTTGGAGTGATGGTGGGAGGGGGGTTGTAAGGCCTTAATGGGGTGTTCCCACTTGGGTTATGGGCTTCGATGGGTCCCATATTTTTGGGGTCGACCGATCGGGGAGTAGCAAATCGAGGGATCCTAGAGAATCCTTCTACATCCCTAGCTATTTGATAATCTATCTCAAGGTTGTCAACATCTCTCATGAAAAGCTCTCTTTTGATGTGACTTTGAAGCCCATTCCTAAAGCGGGACAAGATAACTTCCGAGTCCTCATGAACTCCACACTTCAAAAGGTAGGAGTCAAACTTTTCAATATATTCCACTACGGTCTTCCCATCTTGGGTGAGGCTTTGCCATTCATCTAAGAGCATTTGATGGTAGGATTGGGGAAGGTATTTGTTCCTAAGTAGGTTCTTCATTCCCGCCCAAGTATCAATAGGCTCTCCCCGCCTAATCCTTCTTAGACCCTCTTGGTTTAACCAATAAGTTTTGTCTAATTTAACAAGATGCATTTTGGCCAACCTTACCCTCCTTTGGTCGGACATAGGATACCATTCAAAGTATTGGTCCATGGCGGTCTCCCATTCTAAGTAGACACTTGGTTCATGGGAACCATCAAAGTTTGGGGCCTCTACTTTAATCATCCTTAAGAGGGGGTCATCCGGGTCGTCCCGTGGACGCCTTTCATGAATTGGATGGTGGAGGCGTCTCTCATGGTTATAGTAGGGGTCAAAGTCCAAGTCCTCCCTATAAATTTCAGCATGTGGATGATAGGCTCCTGGTCCATGATTCCTAGGATGGAACTCTTCCCTATGAGGCTCAACATGTGGAGGGTAGACTCTTGGGTCATTGTTCCTTGGGTGGAACTCATTCCTATGCAACTCACCATGTGGTGGATGAACTCTTGGCTCATTATTCATTAGATGGGGAGCTTCCCTATGAGGCTCAACATGTGAAGGGTGGACTCTAGGCTCATTGTTCCTTGGGTGGAACTCATTTCTAGGCAACTCACCATGTGGTGGATGGTCTCTTAGTTCATTATTCCTTGGGTGAGGGTCTTCCCTATGAAGGTCATCATATGGAGGGTGGACTCTAGGCTCGTTGTCCCTTGGGTGGAACTCATGTTCTTCTAACCGAGCGATTCGAGTGTTAAGGGATGCAAGTTGGGCAAGGATGTTTGTAAGGGTAACATCTACCCTATCCATTTGGCCTTGGGGTTCCTCCCTAGGAACATCTTGATTGAGTTGAGGATTGGGATCCATGGGTGGATTTGAAGATGACGGATCGAATCGATAACTAGCACCACTACGGGTGGACATGCAAGACAAGGGGCAAATGAAGACGGACACACAATGCAATGGGCCTAGGACTTAGACTTGATGGAGACAAGTCAATGACTTGCTCTGATACCAATTGATGTGACACAACCTCGGACCTAATGCAAGCAAGCACAATCGCATTCAAATGGGCAGAATTGGGCCACCGCTCTATCGTCACTCACCCAAGCCCGGGGTGACTTGGCAATGCCAAGGTGAGGATGTGGGGTTGGGCCCTTGCTGGTAGAGGGCCAGAAAGGCCAAGACTTGATTCCCAATGGATGGGGATGCCCAAATCAAGGGGGCCGACAAAGTGCCAAAGGCACCGGTTGCAATTTCCCACGGTGATCACTCAAGTTTGTGGGGCTTGAGGATCGGGCTCTCACTCGCATAACCAGCGGAATTATGAACTAATATTGAAAGGCAAGCACTAAATGGAGTGAAGGTTTGAGCACTTACTCGACCGGTTTGAAGAAACCGGTCCCGGTCGAAGACGAGGGCGAGCGGGGAGGCGAGTGGATCCCCACACGCCGCGGCGGTGTCGCTTGACCTGTCCAAACAAAGTACACCACTACACCTCTCGCAGGAGGGGGGATCTTGGGGTGGGGGTTAATGAAATTACAAACAATACTACCTCCACGCAGGGAGGGGCCTTCAGCCGGCCAAGCGGGGTGGGGAAATTAGAGAGAAAAGGGTTGATTAAGAGACGGCACCAATTCTGCCTGCTGTCTGCGAACAGGGACAGGTAGTCGATGTGGATGCTGTAGGATCCGTTCAGGAATTTTGCTGAAGGCGAGACTGGCGGCGAAATCTTCGTAACAGAGAGGGGAGTGCCTCAGAATTTCTGTAATTTCTTCTGGAACGAGGCTGACCGGGATGGCGGTTTGAACAGAGCTTCAGCTTCTCGGACCGGCAGCTGCAGAGTTCTAACAGTAGGATGCAGAGAGTGTCCCGACCGCTCCCGACCTCGGATTCAACCGCCGTCAGAGTTGTTGGAATTGTGGATGAGCCCTCTTCGCAGAAAAACTGACGGAGATGCTAACTGATGTCAGAGACGGTCTGTGGAACCAGAAGACTGAGGAGGGGTCGGTGCAGACTGTGGAGGGCAGAGTTGCACGATCGTGGGAGAAAATTGGTAACTTCCACTCCCGGATTCTGAATGGGCTTCCGCTTCCTGATTCTGAAAGTAGACAGGGCGAGGAAGAACTTTGCAGAAGACCTTGTTACCTGGTTCCTTCAAGGTTCGTCGTGGTGAAGCTTTTCCTCCAGCTCTGGAACTCTGCAGTGACCGATCTGCGCAGTCATAGAAGAACGGGGCTCCTGGGCAGCACCGAGCTTGGAAGAGGACGAAACCACTTCGGTTACGGAGAAGACAGGTATTCGCTTCCGTGGATGCCTCTTAAGCCTTCAGAATCGCAGGTAGCTGACCGTGATGGTTTCTGCAAGCGACTGGTACAGCTGCCTCTTCTGAACAGCAACCTGCAACTTTGACAAAGTCCTCTAATGGATCTAGCAAGAAGGAGAAGAGAGTGGTGTATGGTGAATGGGGGATGAAGAAAGGTGGAGGGGAGGTATGGGAGGTGTGGAGGGTTGCCAATGGCAGAGGGAAGGTGGAGGAACAAGGGGAGAAGGTGCAGGTTCGGTTGGAGGAAGGAGAAGTGGAGGGTGGATGAGATAGTGGATGGTGGGGTGGAATGAAGGGGAAGGGGGCGCACCTAGCCTAATGGAAGTGGGGAGGGGCGGTCCAAGTCCTTGGAGGGAAGGGTTTTCAAATTTGAAATGGCCTTGGAAGTTGGATGATTGTGTGGGGAAGTGGGGGATTGTGTTGGAAGGGGAGGAGATTGTGTTAGAAGGGTAAAGATTCCACCTTGGGACAAGGGGGTGGAGTAATGGGGCTATGGGAAGTGGAGGGGCCTTAATGGAGGTGGTTGGGGGTTGGAGGTGGTTGGGAGGAGGGAGGAGAGAGGAATGGGGCGAACCCCTTAGTGGGAGGAGAGAGAAAGAGAGATAGAGAGAGAGTAGGGTGGGGAATCACTCCCCTAGGGCTTCTCACCCAACTATAGGATTCACTCCTCTAGAACTAAATTTGAACACTCAAATGGAAGTTTTTTTTGTATTGATTCATTCATTGCCTCCAAATGAAGGAAATGGGGCCCTATATATAGGAAACCCACATTTTACAATAAGACCCTGACAAAAGACTCATTGACAAATAACCGAAGGGGTAGGGGAGCTCATTGGGCCAAGCCCGAAGAAATGGGCCCAATTAGCACATTACACATTCTAATGACACTCAAACATAGGAAAATAAATGCAAGACCTAGGGACATGACTCAAATAAAATGCAAATTACATCAAATGACTCAAGTAAATAACATAAAAAGGATAAGTGGGCCTTTATAGAGAGAGACCCAATCTCAAACAGTGCCGGAGGGTGAAGAAGACCCTAGCCAAAGGGAATTGTGGGTGATGCCTCCATCAGCTCCTTGTACCAATACCGACGCACGGCGACACAAGCCGAAATCACCACCTCCCGGGCCCCACGTGTGATGCCCCACATTTTTTTGGATCCTTGTTCGTGGGTCTCGGATCTGGTTTTTCGGAGTGTCCGACTCTGTCGTGTCCAAAATTTCGTTTCGGACATCTTTCGTATTCGGATCGGTGTGATCCGGAGTTATTTCGGAGGCCCGGGAGCGTTCCGCGGCTTTTCCGCGCGTGTTTTCCGATTCCCGGGGTGGGTTTCGACTTTTTCTTCGGAAGCTCGTTGCGGGTGAACCGAGCTGTTCACCTAGGCACGAGTGGTACCGTTGCGATCGGTGCGTACTGAGGATCGCGATGGTGTGATTTTCTATTTTTCAGGATTTTTCCAAATTTTTGGATTTTCCTATATATATAACTCTTTTCTCTCTCTCCCCTCTCATTTCTCTCTTCTCACCCTCTCTCTTCTCACGCTCTCTCCTCTCTCCCTCTCTCTCCGGCGGTCGACGGGGCGGACTACGGGAGAGGTGGGGACGGCGCGGGCGAGGCGTGGGCGAGGATGGATGAGGATCGAGGCGATGGAGGCGCGTGGAAGCTCGGCCGTGGGTTCGTGGGACGGCGAGGCTTCAACGGCGTTTTCTTCGTGGATTGGAGTCCACGGTGCGCGAAATCTTCGGTGGAGGTAGGGAGATGGACCCTCAACCCGTGTACTTCATTTCCCGCGAGTTTTGTAGGCCGTGGTGAGCCGAGCGGGCTAAACGGGGTGATTTGGGAAAAGTGCATGTTTTTGGGGTGTGAGCCGGATCTTTCATTTTACCGTGTTTCTGGGTGATCCAGGGGTTTAGATGCATGCCTAGGGGCTTGGGGAATGTTTCCCCTTTTGTTTCCACTTCACCTGGGGGTGAACGGGGCGTGGAATGGGTTTTTCTGCCGTTCCTACCATTTTCAGGCGCGGACTGAGAACGCGCTAGCCTCGGCTAGCGCGTTCTTGAGGGTCGCGCCGCCCCGATGGGGCGCGTTCATCAGAGAAGATGAATAGTAAGGCGGTTCCTGTCGCGCTATGGGGTCCTAGCGCGTTCTGCGTTGTCGCGTTAGGGGTCCCTAGCGCGATCTGCCTTGTCACGCTAGGGGTTCCTAGCGCGATCTTCCTTGTCACGCTAGGGGTCCCGAGCGCGACCTGTCTGGTCGCGCTAGGAGAGCCTAGCGCGTTCTGGCTTGTCGCGCTAGGTGATCCTAGCGCGATCTTCCCTGTTGTTTTGTGCCCCCCTTGGGCCGTGTGTGTCCCGGACACCTCGTGGAGTTCCGTGACCGTGTCTTTGAGTGTCCAGAGATTCCGTTGACCTTGATTTACGTGCCCATGAGTTTAAGGGTCCAGGTGACCTTCTAGCATCCCGACTGTGTTGTATTGGTCTCCGGTCGACCCGGTTGTGACCTAGTGGCCGACCTTTGACCTCGTGAGTGTCCCGGGCACCCTGTGGGTTTCGTGTCCGTGTTTTTGGGGGTGCCTGGAGGTACCGTGTTATCTCGATAAGCGTGCACATGGGCATGTAGGGTCCGGGGGACCCCAGGTGTTTCGGGCTTCCGGGTTCTTGCTAGATCGAGTCACCGCGTATCGGTGTGATTGCGGCGAGGTTTCCCCGCACATCGTGGTCTCTCCAGGAGTTGGTTTTGCGTGGGCCATGTGGCCTTGGACTGTGAGTCCAGCTGCCCAGTCTGGTGCTGGAGGGCTCTCGCTTTTCCCAGGGTTGGGAAATCGGTGTGGCAGCTTGCGGGCTGCCTGGGGAATCGTGCTTCTGTGGTCTCCGCGTGGGCCGTGTGTATGGCCTGTGAGCCGCAAGTCCATGTCCTAACTTGGGACTGGAGGTCTCCTGAGTTCCCAGGTGGAGGAATGGTCTCGACGATTGCGATTCGCCTCGTGAGTTATCGCATTGTGGTTTTGGACCTAGGGATTAGGCCAGATTGACGGCTTAGTGTTGTCGTGTGCAACGGTCTTGACCCCGAGTCTTGTGACTCAAAGGCCGTTGGGTTTTATAGGTCTAGTGGACCATCTAGAGTCTGGTGGCATCGTGCCACCTGTTACTCCGTGTTACTCGAAATGAGTGCGTGCGTGGTTTCAGTGTTCACGTCCTGTGACACGTCCACTAGTCGTAGCTTTCCCACGGCACACGTGTGCTGGCTCTCCTGGGAGTGGCTGAGCGGCGTACCCGAGAGAGGCGGTGAGTAGGCTGGTTACCACAGGGCCCCCGCGTACTTTCGGGTCCGGGTTTAGGGGGAATTACCAGCTAGAGGACATGCCTAGGACGTATGGTCTAAGTGTGCACACGAGGTTGGGGGCGTCGGACGGCGCCGGCAGGCGCGACCCCAACTAGTCCTTGTTCTGTGGTACTGGTTACTGAGTGTGTCTGAGTCTCACGCGTGGGGCGTCGTAGCTAGACACTTGTGACGCAGTGTAAGACGTCAGGGGACACATCCGGTCGTTCTTCTAGTGGGTGGTGCTCCTGTCACGTGACGTGAGTTATCGTGTACCGGGTTCTGTTTCCGTTCGCGAGACGGGACTTCGTGAGTGGTTTCGGGAGTGTTCCCGGAGTTGAGGTCTGGGGTTTCCGGTGAGCGTCACCGAGGGCCTTTCTCCAGAGAGTGTTGTGTTCACAACGGCGAGGTCGTGACCGTGTTCCCTGACCGTATGGTTTTGGCTCGGGCCCTTTTCGAGAGGGCAGACCTTCGCTACGGAGGTATCGTGGCGTTTTCCTAGTAGCGTGGCTAGGGCGGTTCGTGTCTGGTGGTCCCCGATCGTGGAATCGGGTGGTCGGGCGCGTGACTTGGTTGTCCCCCGATGGGAGACTAGGTTGTGTTTTTGGTACAGTAGGAGTAGCTGTAGAGCCGAGGTTTTGCCGGCCACCGTAGTTACTTTCCTGCTTTCGTAGTTACTTCTTTCCGTTGCTGTCTTGCTAGCGTAGCTTTCCTTCTGTCGTTGTTTCTTAGTTGGGGTTCCGCGGGATCCCTACTGGGCCAGTGACAGGAGGCTCACCCCTGCGTTTCAGGTGCGGCGGTTCTGCCTCGTGGTTCGAGGGTGCTGCGGAGGTTCTTAGTTGCCAGCTTGCCGGGCCGAGTGTTCACTTGGCACGTGGTACGTTTTACTGCTTTGGACTGTACTTTCTGTTGGACTAGACTCTGTTGTAGTTGTTCGTTTATTTCTATTAATTGAGGATTGTCCTGCTTTATTTCCTATTCCTTTGTGCCTCCACACTCCTTTTAGCCCTTCCGAGCCCTCCCGGCTCGTGGGCGGTGGTGCGAGTCTCGGGTTATCGGGCCTTCCCGGTAATCGGATTCTCGGGCCGTCACAGCTGGTATCAGAGCCAGGTTGTGGACGTACATAGGAATTCGAGACATTGCAGTGATCAGAGTCCGTAAGGTCCAGTACAGTCGGCAGTTGGCATAGGGTGTTGTGCATGTTTTTCGCTTTGTTTCTCGCTTGAGAGCTTGAGTGCGCTGTGTGACGCTGAGAAGGTGATTGCTGTCCGTGGCTTTCGTGTCAGCATGGGGTCTAAGGATCGAGGTAGAGAGCTTCTCCCTCATCGGTGGTGGCCCTGGTTGTGCTGCGTTGGGCAGAGGTTGCTGGCGGGCGTGGGCTTGCGGTACTGCGTTCGAGGAACCTGTAACGTGGTCAGGTGGCTGGAGAGGATTTTTCATGGTTAAGTGGCTGTGAGCATGCCCTGAGGGAGCTGCTGTCGGTTTTGGCCACTCTAGCTTGAGGTTTGTCCGGCTCCTGAGGTGTTTTGATCGAGAAGTGTGCTCGGGTGAGCGGAGGATCTTCTCGGTGAGCTGCTGTTTCGTCGAGCCTGATGTCCTTATCGTGCTCTGTGGCGTCAGAAATGACGTGTCGGTCCCGATTGTTTTACGGATTTTGAGGCAGGATTGGGCTGTGGTGTCCCAGTAAGTCTTGCTCCTGCGCTCTTGTGTGCGATTGGGTTGTATTCGCCCTGGAGATGGCTTGAGATGTGAAGGCTCCACGGCGAGTTCGGGACTCGAGGATGAGCGTCGGCGGTTGTCGTCTTGGCTCGTGTTGCAGCTCTTGGTGTGTTGCAGTTCGAGGAATTGCAGCGGTGGTGCATCGAGAGATGATGTGATCGTGGTCCGAGAGGACGCTTGGTAAGTGTTGTCGGAGGAGCAGACCTGACGTAGTGATGGGTTTCTTGGTGCTGGGAGGTGCTGTTCCCAGCATGCGCGATATTCGAGGTCATGTCGAATGTGGAGTTTTCCTTCTGTTGGTCGGAAGTGTATTGAGTTCTTTCCTCGGTTGAAGGAGATCGCATTTGGTTAACGTTCGTCGTCTTGCACTATGTGTCCGGATTGGCTGGCCTTTATGTATCGTGAAGTTCGTGCGAGACGCGTCCCGCGTTTTGGCAAGGTGGTTGCTTGTGAGGAGCGTTGCCCATTCCCTGATGTGTAAGGGTGTTGGCACTGTTCTGGAAGGACGAGTGCCGGCTGGGCGGTGTTCGCGAGAATTGCGGTTGGCGTTGTGGTTTTCGATGTGTGTGGAGGATCGAAGTCTGCGGGGTTGCAGATGGTTATCGAGTTGGCGAATCCTGAGTTGTTGATGTGGTGGCTGTGCGTGTGGATCAGAGTGCGCGGATCATGGCGTTGGTTGCTGCGGGTGGATTTCTGAGGAAGGGCAGAGCAGCGGAGGGTTGGTTCCTTGATATGCGTTGTCTCCGGCGGCGTGAGACGTGTTGCCGTGCCGTTGTTTGAGATATTGTGGTTCAGGGCATGGGCAGGAGGAGAATTGGGGAAATATGCTGGCGAGGTTGCCGCATGAGTACCCTATTCTTGCGTTGGAGGTTGCGTTCGTGGATGAGATCGTGTTTTCGAGAAGTGTGTTGCGGATCGTAAGAGGTTGTGTGTCCCGTGGCTTTGTGATAAGAGCGGGAGTCGGGGTTGGCAGGTGTCCACTTGGATTGATCGAAGGATTTGATGAGACCAGATAGAAGAGTGACGCCTGTGGGCGGAGGCCTTTTGTGAGATTGGCGTCGATTGGTGGTCCTTGATAGGACGTTGGTGTCGCAATGGTTATCCCTGGTTTTGTGACCAGCATGGGATGGTCCCCCTGTGAGTCTGAGTCCAGTGAGGTGATGACTGAAGACACCAGGATCTTGTCGTTTGACTTCGTCGTGCTCCCCGAGAGGGTTGAGTTGGCGGGATGTTCGAATTCGGATGTGGAGTCCGATAGGAGTGCGGCTCGAGATGCGGTTTCGGTCTGTGTGAGAGTCGACGGAGGGCTTGCCGAGGTTTGGAATGTTTCCTTTGACCCGTTCAAGGATCAGGAAAGAAGGAAGAGGCTGAGCAAGCGGAGGTTCCCCGTTGACGAATGTCTGGTGACCGGAAGATGGTCTTTCAGAGACAGAAGATGCTGGTTGTTGGGGCTCGAGCGTGGCGAGAGCCGTGTGCTAACGAGACCTAGGGTGGCTGTTTCCAAGATGTGCCTCTCTGGACAGAATCTGGGTTGAGGTGATTCTCGGTGCTGAGCTGTTGTTTTGGTTGCGGTCTACTGAGAAGGCTGTGTGAGCTGGTGGGGGCTCTGTTCCGGTTGTCCCCTTAAGAAGGGTGTGCGACCGGTCAGCTGGTTGTGAACTTGATGTGTGTCTTGTCTGCCGACCATTGGATGGATCGATAGCTATTTCTCGTGTCGAGGGTGTGTTTCCTCGGTGGGCGAGATGGTGGCGGCAATGCATGTTGGAATTTGAGGTGTCTGAAGTGGTGCTAGATTGTGTCCTCTGGTATGCCTGCTCTGTTGGCCGGTGTGCACGGCGCGCGGACCGAGGTGTTGGTTGTGATTGTAAGTCTGGCTGTGTCCCTCAGGATCGATGGTTTCATGAGAAGCGAGGTTTTCTGTGTTGGGGCCAGATAGCGTTGTCAGTTGGTTCAGTGTTCTTCCCCTGTGACTTTGTGCTTGGTCCGAAATTTTGAGGACGAAATTCCTTTAAGGGGGGAGGGCTGTAATGCCCCGCATTTTTTTGGATCCTTGCTCTTGGGTCTCGGATCTGGTTTTTCGGAGTGTCTGACTCTGTTGTGTCTGAAATTTCATTTCAGACATCTTTTGTCTTCGGATCGGTGTGATCCGGAGTTATTTCGGAGGCCCGGGCGCGTTCCGCGGCTTTTCCGCGCGTGTTTTCCGATTCCCGGGGTGAGTTTCGGCTTTTTCTTCGGAAGCTCGTTGCGGGTGAACCGAGTCGTTCACCTAGGCACGAGTGGTACCGTTGCGATTGGTGCATTCTGAGGATCGCGAGGGTGTGATTTTCTATTTTTCGGGATTTTTCATAATTTCTGGATTTTCCTATATATATAACTCTTTTCTCTCTCTCCCCTCTCATTTCTCTCTTCTCTCCCTCTCTCTTCTCATGCTCTCTCCTCTCTCCCTCTCTCTCCGGCGGCCGACAGGGCGGAGTACGGCCGAGGTGGGGACGGCGCGGGCGAGGCGTGGGCGAGGATGGATGAGGATCGAGGCGATGGAGGCGCGTGAAAGCTCGGCCGTGGGTTCGTGGGACGACGAGGCTTCAACGGCGTTTTCTTCGTGGATTGGCGTCCACGGTGCGTGAAATCTTCGGTGGAGGTAGGGAGATGGACCCTCAACCCGTGTACTTCATTTCTCGCGAGTTTTGTAGGCCGTGGTGAGCCGAGAGGGCTAAATGGGGTGATTTGGGCAAAGTGCATGTTTTTGGGGTGTGAGCCGGATCTTTCATTTTACCGTGTTTCTGGGCGATCCAGGGGTTTAGATGCATGCCTAGGGGCTTGGGGAATGTTTCCCCTTTTGTTTCCCCTTCACCTGGGGGTGAACGGGGCGTGGAATGGGTTTTTCTGCCGTTCCTACCGTTTTCGGGCGCGGACTGAGAACGTGCTAGCCTCGGCTAGCACGTTCTTAAGGGTCGCGCCGCCCCGACGGGGCGCGTTCATCGGAGAAGATGAACAGTAAGGCGGTTCCTGTCGTGCTATGGGGTCCTAGCGCGTTCTGCGTTGTCGCGTTAGGGGTCCCTAGCGCGATCTGCCTTGTCGCGCTAGGGGTTCCTAGCGTGATCTTCCTTGTCGCGCTAGGGGTCCCGAGCGCGACCTGTCTGGTCGCGCTAGGAGAGCCTAGCGCGTTCTGGCTTGTCGCGCTAGGTGATCCTAGCACGATCTTCCCTGTTGTTTTGTGCCCCCCTTGGGCCGTGTGTGTCCCGGACACCCCGTGGAGTTCCGTGACCGTGTCTTTGAGTGTCCAGAGGTTCCATTTACCTTGATTTGCGTGCCCATGAGTTTAAGGGTCCAGGTGACCTTCTAGCATCCCGACTGTGTTGTATTGGTCTCCGGTCGACCCGGTTGTGACCTAGTGGCCGACCTTTGACCTCGTGAGTGTCCCGGGCACCCTGTGGGTTCCGTGTCCGTGTTTTTGGGGGTGCCTGGAGGTACCATGTTATCTCGTTAAGCGTGCCCATGGGCTTGGTGGGTCCGGGGGACCCCAGGTGTTTCGGGCTTCCGGGTTCTTGCTAGATCGAGTCACCCTGTATCGGTGTGACTGCGGCGAGGTTTCCCCGCACGTCGTGGTTTCTCCAGGAGTTGGTTTTGCGTTGGCCATGTGGCCTTGGACTGTGAGTCCAGCTGCCCAGCCTGGTGCTGGAGGGCTCTCGCTTTTCCCAGGGTTGGGAAATCGGTGTGGCAGCTTGCGGGTTGCCTGGGGAATCGTGCTTCTGTGGTCTCCGCGTGGGCCGTGTGTATGGCCTGTGAGCCGCAAGTCCATGTCCTAACTTGGGACTAGAGGTCTCCTGAGTTCCCAGGTGAAGGAATGGTCTCGGCGATTGCAATTCGCCTCGTAAGTTATCGCATTGTGGTTTTGGACCTAGGGATTAGGCCAGATTGACGGCTTAGTGCTGTCGTGTGCAACGGTCTTGACCCCGAGTCTTGTAACTCAAAGGCCGTTGGGTTTTATAGGTCTAGTGGACCATCTAGAGTCTGGTGGCGTCGTGCCACCTGTTACTCCGTGTTACTCGAAATGAGTGCATGCGTGGTTTCAGTGTTCACGTCCTGTGACACGTCCACTAGTCGTAGCTTTCCCACGGCACACGTGTGCTAGCTCGCCTGGGAGTGGCTGAGCGGCGTACCCGAGAGAGGCGGTGAGTAGGCTGGTTACCGCAGGGCCACCGCGTACTTTCGAGTCCGGGTTTAGGGGGAATTACCAGCTAGAGGACAGGCCTAGGGCGTATGGTCTGAGTGTGCACACGAGGTTGGGGGCGTCAGACGGCGCCGGCAGGCGCGACCCCAACTAGTCCTTGTTCTGTGGTACTGGTTACTGAGTGTGTCTGAGTCTCACGCTTAGGGCGTCGTAGCTAGACACTTGTGACGCGGTGTAAGACGTCAGGGGACGCATCCGGTCGTTCTTCTAGTGGGTGGTGCTCCTGTCACGTGACGTGAGTTATCGTGTACCGGGTTCTGTTTCCATCCACGAGATGGGACTTCGTGAGTGGTTTCGGAAGTGTTCCTGGAGTCGAGATCTGGGGTTTCCGGTGAGCGTCACCGAGGGCCTTTCTCCAGACAGTGTTGTGTTCATGACGGCGAGGTCGTGACCATGTTCCCTGACCGTGTGGTTTTGGCTCGGGCCCTTTTCGAGAGGGCAGACCTCTGCTACGGAGGTATCGTGGCGTTTTCCTAGTAGCGTGGCTAGGGCGGTTCGTGTCTGGTGGTCCCCGATCGTGGAATCGGGTGGTCAGGCGCGTGGCTTGGTTGTCCCCCGATGGGAGACTAGGTTGTGTTTTTGGTACAGTAGGAGTAGCTGTAGAGCCGAGGTTTTGCCGGCCACCGTAGTTACTTTCCTACTTTCGTAGTTACTTCTTTCCGTTGCTGTCTTGCTAGCGTAGCTTTCCTTCTGCCGTTGTTTCTTAGTTGGGGTTCCGCGGGATCCCTACTGGGCCAGTGACAGGAGGCTCACCCCTGCGTTTCAGGTGCGGCGGTTCTGCCTCGTGGTTCGAGGGTGCTGCAGAGGTTCTTAGTTGCCAGCTTGCCGGGCCGAGTGTTCACTTGGCACGTGGTACGTTTTACTACTTTGGACTGTACTTTCTGTTGGACTGGACTCTATTGTAGTTGTTCATTTATTTCTGTTAATTGAGGATTGTCTTGCTTTATTTCCTATTCCGTTGTGCCTCCACACTCCTTTTAGCCCTTCGAGCCCTCCCGGCTCGTGGGCGGTGGTGCGAGTCTCGGGTTATCGGGCCTTCCCGATAATCGGATTCTCGGGCCGTCACACCATGGCACCCTCACGTGTGGCCCCCACATGATGCCCAGCATCAGTCAGACCACGAGTCAGCACAGGGATCGAGACTCACTCATCCGGGACTCGAATCGGCAAGGGATGGGAGATGCGGTCACCGGAGGACCGCCTCCTGTAGTAGCGGTCTACCCTGGACTGCAACCACACAGTCGCGGTCCTCCCGGGACCATGACCATCCCAGCATGAAAAGATGAACGCGGTTGCCTCGTGACCGTGTTCACACAGTAGCGGTCTCCTGGAGACCGTGACTGGCGGGCAACGGTCAAAAACAACGGTCAAACATCTTGGGGTCCGTGCCGATCCCCACGGTGAATGCGGTCGTCCCCAGACCACAACAAACAGTCGCGGTCTGTCGCAAGACCATGTCCGCCCACCGTCACTCTAAGGCCCAACGGCTCAAAATCTGATGAAAGCGGTCCCCACCTGACCGCGACTAGTGAAAACGGTCACTGGTGGACCGCGACCACCTCGAAAAATTGAGAACGGCGGGAAACGGCCGAAAATACCATTCCACGCCCCAATCACCCCCGGGTGATGGGGGAACAAAGCGGGAACTCGTCCCCATGCCCTAGAGTGCCGAATGATGCCCCCAAAACTCTAAATGGCACGGTAAAACTCTAGATTGGCGCTCAAACCCCCAAAGCATGTATTTCCCGTCCCGAGCTCAAACGAACCCCTCTCGGCTCCCCACCGGCCTAGAAATCACGGGAAAGGAAAGCACAGAGATAGAGGATCGTCACCCTACCTCAATGGAGCGAATGCTCTGCCGGATCGTCCACGAATCGCGAAGAACACTTTTAGAAATCTCGCCTCCCCACGCTTCCCACGCTTGCCGCACGCCCGCACGATCGTCTCGACGTCACCCACGTCCTTGCCGCGTCGCACCGCCGTTGTCTGCAGTCGGAATGGAGGTCGTCGCGCTCGAACGGGAGAGAGGGAGAGAGAGAGAGCGGCCACGGTCGGGGAAGGAAGGAGGAAGAAGAAGAAGAAGAAGAAAGAGAAAGGGAAAAAGAAAAAGAAAAGAAATGGGAATATATAGAAAATTTAATTTTTCAAAAAAATACCAAAAAATAGAAAAATACGTTTCTGGAATCCTCGGAACGCACCGATCGCAACGGTACCACTCGTGCCTAGGTGAACTACCTGGTCCACCCGCAGCGAGCTTCCGAAGAAAAAGCCGAAACACACACCGAAAATCAGAAAACACACGCGGAAAAGTCGCTGAACGCCTCCGGGCATCCGAAACAACTCCGGATCGCGCCGATCCGAACGCAAAAGATGTCCGAAATGAAATTTCGGATACAACAGAACCGGACGCTCTGAAAATCAGATCCGGGACCCACAAAGAGGGATCCGAAAGGTCCAGGATATTACATGCATAGACTTGGATCGTGATATGCACCGACCTCAGCTGCGAGCGGGGAGGATATGCATCAACCCTAGCTGCGAGCCAGGAAGACGTGCACCGACCTCAGCTGTGAGCGGGGAGGATGTGCACCGACTCTAGCTGCGAGCCGAGAAGACATGCACCGACCTTGCCTGGGCAGAATGAAAGTTGCACCGACCCTGCCCTTCCTGCAAGAAAGTTTCATCGACCTTGCCTGGGCGGAATGAAACGTGCACCAACCTCAACAGTGATGTGCACTGACCTTGTTTGGGTACAAACACAAATGTGCACCGACCCTTATGTTCATTGATATGGAATGAGCAATGACCGTATCTGAAACATGCACCGACTTCAGATGCCTGGGCGAAATGAAACTTGCACCGACCTCATCAAGCGTGGAACAGTAATATGCACCGACCGTGAAGTGTGCTTGGAACAGTGATATGCACCGACACCTACCTTCTTGCTGAAGTTCAAAGTGTGCACGGACCTTGCTCAGGAAGTGCACCGACTTCTATGCTACAAATAGTGATATGCATGGACCTACTTATGTGCAATGAACTATATCTGGTGGAACTGAAGCATGCACCGACCTTACTCAGAATATGCACCGACCTTGAGTGCTTGCAGCATGGATGTGCACCGAGTTTGTTCTAGTGTGCACAGACCCTGCTCCGCAATATGTATAGACCTTACTGAGGAAGTTCAAGATGTGCACCGACTTGCATGCGAGGAACCTTGAAGCGGGCACTGACCTTGAAGATTACACCGACTTCATCCGAAGGATATCTAAATGTGCACTGACCTCTACTGAAGAGGCTCTTTATATGCACTGACCCTGCCTAGGCCAAGCTTCTGATGTGCACCGACCCTGTCGAAGGCCAAGCACCCCATGTGCACCGACTTCATGTTGCATGCCAAGCCAATCAGCATGGACTTCATCTAGAAGAGCACTTGTTCGACGAAATGCCTCAGTGAGCGGCCTCCAAGGCCATTTGTAGCAAACCTGTGGTCTTCTCAGAAAAGAATCTAGAGAGCAAAAATAGGAACCGCTAATGCCCAAAAACATATCTCTTAAGGTCTGGAAAGGTCTCCTTCGTTAGTCAACCTTTTGGTAATCATGGGTTGCTATATCAGTCCTTTTGGTCAGTGGAAAAGCAAGCTACCATTTGTAGGAAAAGTCACCTTTCCTGGCACGTAACTTTTTGCCTCCACCCAATCAACTGCCCTTTCTCTGAGCTTGCACAGGACAAGAAGACGTCCTTTACTGCCCAACCTATAGAAAAGAAGATCCTACAGATCTTACTTGGGAGCTCCTACTCTCATTGTTTCTCTGGCCAATCAGATGCTACCAAGGGCTGCTTGGGGGTTATAAAAAGGGACCCTATGCTTGAAGGAGCTGCTGCTGAAGTTAAAGATCAATCCTGAGAGAGAGAGAGAGCAGAACGTGAGAAAGATTTAAGTAGGATTCTCATTCAGCCAGCCAACCAACCACTCACTCAGCCATCTAGCTCTGTCCTAATTTCCTCGCAATATTGCACTATCATTCGAAGTGTCTCTCGAGCTGTGAAGAAAGAAAGAATCCAAGAAGGGAGTGTAGCCCCTCTCACATCCAGACTGAGCCTAGGGAGAACCCATATCGGACTTGTGTCCAGATCTGCTCTAAGGTGCTACAAGAGCAAAATCTGAAGCCACAATCTGGTTATCCTTTTCTGATTGTGCATTTCCTTTGCCTCATCTTCATAGCAGGAAAGTTGTTTTCCCACTACACTTGTAGTTTTGTGTTTTTCATTTTATCACATTCCATCAAGAACCGTCCCTACCGGTTTGTGTGTAGGAAACCGTCCCTACCGGTTTATGTGTAGGAAACCGCCCCTGTCAGTTTACGTGCAGGAAGATAGACTGAGGGTTCTACCTGGTCTGTAGTTTTGGGGCGTCGTCCCTGTAGACACGCCGTTCTTGACATTACCGTGAGTAAATCTCATATTACACTATGATACCCCAAGGCGGCCTTCACATTTTTAATTACTCTGGTGATTTCCTATTTTTATTAATTTTTTTATATTTTTTTAATTTTTTCCGTGGAAAATCTTGGAGGTGTCCAAGCGACTGGACGCCTCTATGAATAATAAAAATATAATAATTAAAAAAATCAAAAAATCATGGAGGCGTCCACTTGCCTGGACGCCTCCATGAATATAAAAAAATAAAAAAGTAAAATAATTAAAAAAATAAAAAAAATCATGGAGGCATCCACTTGCCTGGACGCCTCCATAAAAATGAACAAAAAATAAAAAAATAATATCATGTAGGCGTCCACTTGCCTGGACGCCTCCATCAACTTGCCCACGGGGCCCCGTCCGCCGATCGTTGGTTTGTCGCGTGTGAAAAAATCTAAATTATGGAGACGTCCTACCAACTGGACGCGCCCATTCATGAATCACGGGCGCCATTCAAAACCACGCGTTGTGCTAAACCGCGTGCGGCTTTAGGCGAGGGTTCGGTGGGCTTTTATGGAGGCGTCCACTTTCCTGGACGCCTCCATGAAAATATTCAAAATAAATAAATAAAAATAGAATAAAATACTATTTTTACCTTGATGGAGGTGTCCAGGGTCCTGGACGCCTCCATCCTCCGGAGCTCTATAAATAGAGACCCCCCCTCAGTCCGGAGAGAGCTTCAAAGAGGTCCGTTAGGTTGCCGGAGCCCAGAGGTTGCCGGAGTCATTTCTAACCCGTGGGGTCTTTTTGTAGGGGGAGGTTCTGCCGGCTTCTCGGGTGCCCACGCTCGCGAGAGGAAGGTCGTCTTCGTCCACCGCGCTTCCATATCGTCCCTACGCCGCCGAAGCTCCACCGGATCCCGCCATCGGCGGATTCAATAAGCCAACTCTCTCCCCTTTTCTTCTTAGTTCTTTTACATTCATCATCTTGTATTCCCCGTCTCCCTTCATAAGGGAATCTTCGTCGATATACATTTGCATAATTCCATTCATCATAACATTTTCCTCCTACTCGTGTCCGAGAGGGGTTTAAAAATAACACCAACCATATGTGTGTCTTGTCATGATTTCATTACTTTTTACTGCAAGAGATTGATACTACACTGCCGTTTTCTAATTCCGTCTATCTACTGTCTGTTATTTTGTAAGGGTAACTGAAGAAAGCCCTCTCTGTCGGCCGGCCGAAGGGGGAGGAAGAAGCAACCCGCCACTTCCTGCTAGTGCGGTAGGCGCGATCACTCTTTCATTTTGGGGTCCTCGACCCCTCGCGATCACATCATAATCTTGAGGCCGCGGCGAGTCATATCCCGCAATGGCCGTTTAAATTTCTGTCTTCATACTTTATGTTGCTCTTATACCTGCTATACTCTCGAGGCCGCGGCGAGTCACTTCCCGCAATGGTTGTTTGAATTCTGTCATCTATATATCTTGCTATATCTCTTATGTCTTGCCATATCTCTCTTCTACTATACTCTCGAGGCCGCGACAAATCACTTCCCGCAATGGCCGTTTGAATTCTGTCATCTATATATATCTGGCTATATCTCTTTTATCTTGCCATATCTCTCTTCTGCTATACTCTCGAGGCCGCGGCGAGTCACTTCCCGCAATGGCCGTTTAAATTCTCCTCCTTTTTATATCTTGTTATATTCCTATTATGCTATACTCTCGAGGTCGCGGCAAGTTGCTTCCCGCAATGGCCGTTTCAATTTTCGTTATTTAATTTCTGCACCCGTTTGCCCCGCCAGAGCAATCTCCCGTGGTGTCCCCTTCTCTCTCCTCTTATCTTTAACATATTGCGTTTGTCCCGCTCGTCTCGCCGGAGCAATCTCCCGTGGTAGCCCCATCTCTCTTCTCTTATTTTTTTGTGTTGCAGCGAAAGCCAGATAAAATAAAAGGAGCCTGCGCGCTCCGCATATTCGTTCCTCAAACCGCGTGACGTCGCTCACAGATTGGCGATCACGGTGGGACTTCTTCTTGCTTTCTTTCAGTTACACTTGCAATTTCTTGTGATTTGTTTTGATATCTCTTGCGTGTTGTTATATCTTGGTTATTTTCTTGTTCTTTTATGCCCCTTATCTCTGTCAGCATTCCATTGCATACATCCATCTCTCTTTTCTATTCGTTTTCATTTTTTCTAAGGATCACCCTCTCTCGGTGAAGGAAGGACTCTCCATTCGGGAATTCCTCTCGACGGACTAGAATCTCCTCCACTGGGACCTCCGTAAGTCCCCGACATCAAAGAATCTCCTCTTCGTTCACTGGGCCAGTTGTACCATTGAAGTTCCCCAGAGTTAGTCGACCCATTCGTGGTGAGACGAGAGCCCCTAGCTGACACGGTGGTGAAACAAAAACTAACTAGGGTCCCTATTTTTGTGTGAACTTCAGATCTGGTTAAAAACACACAAAAAAATTATCAAAATCAAAACAAAAAAAGGACGTAAAGCATTCACTTGTTTGTTAATCCATGCTAATTTTTTTGCTCGTGTATGCTATTACACTCTCAAAAAATATGATGGATGGCTGAATATAATTACAATTATTTCGAGGCCGACGTCTTCCGTTATGGGTCTCAAATGTATGACACAGGTCACGACTCTTATGGGGTCTACAACTCAGACTGGGGCTATCATCCTGACCCACAGGCTCATCCCATGGACGTTGGTCGTCCTATAAATCCTCATATGGAATACATGCCACTGTTAGTGGAGCTTGCCCCTCCACTAGTGTTCCCTATGCCTAGGATTTCATGGTTTCTCATATCGACTCTCTCAGCTCTCAACTTGGAGCCTTACAGGCTGTTATTGAGAGGAAATTTCTTCCTCCTTCCCCTCCTCAAACCAACCCCCTTCACGCTTTCATGAAGAATATTACCAAAATGGAGAAGGATTGGAAGGAGAGAAGAGATGAGTACGGCATCTGGGATATGAGTGAGCAAGATATTCTTCGAAGTCGTTACAATCAAGTGGACGCCGTCTGCCCACTGTCCATTCATCACACTAATCCATACGGCTCTCCGCCTCCACATCGACATCTATATACGCAAACTCCTCCATGCCAATATACATCACGTCATCTCATCAACACGCCTCCACCACGACATCCATTTGAACCTAATGATTTTGAAGAATTACAAATGGCACATGATCACATCTGTGAATATTTTGAATCTGCACCTACACCAAGTTTTCTTCGTTCCTTTCCACTTCCACCACCACCAGAAGAAGCCCCTGCACAGAATGAAGTCACCGTTCCTACCTCTACCTATGAGACATCATGGTGTTACGATGGTGGGTCCATATACCAACAACCCATATCAACGCACCATGAATCATCCCCTACCCTAAACCCCTCACATACCACCAAAATCCGACGCTTCTTACGTACCAAGCCTCCTACTGTCATCCCTCTAACTACACAAGTAACCCCCATACCATCAGTCTCCATTGAGCCTCCTGTTAACTTTTGTCCCCAACCCAGTAACTTTCCATCATCCCCACTTAAGGCCTTCACCATCCCTGTAACTTCAAACCCATCCGACCTTTTACCCAAACCCGTGATTAACTCTGAGCAGGGCTCATCTGTTTTTGCACCCGAGCCAACCTCCTCTGCTTCCGAGCAAGGGGAAAAGCTTGTCATATTTCAACCTCTACCTACCCTTCTTACAACTCTTTCCATTGAACCTCCATTACCCGTTGAGCCTGTTGTCTCAATCTCACATCCTTCCACCACCTCTCGGAGTGGGTGTCTTTCTACAAATACATGTGCCAAAGATCATGTTCAAGAATCAGACAAGAAGAATTTGGCTACGGCAATGCCATTCAAAATCCAAGATTTCATTTGCCGAATGCCGATTCGGGTTCTTGTGTCGGTCACCTTTGAGAAGGCCGAATTTCCATCTGCACCAATGCCCATCAAGAAGGACTCTCAGGAATTGGTGCTGACCAAATCGGCGGCCAAAACAATAGAGCTCACATTACTCAATGGCCAACAAGCTTTTACAGCTTTCATTACCCCTTGTTCGGTCATAGTCCAAATGACTAATCAAGAGAGGGGTTTCTCCTCCAGCATAGTGATGGCACATTCCACTGCAAAGGGGATAATGAACTCCGTGCTCGAGGGCGAGTCAGGGCAGTTCTTGCTGAAAGCGTTTGACATCATGTCTATTTCTGACCAAGTCCCATGCGAGGGATGAACGCCTATGCTACCCAGCATGATCACGTGTGATATTCCAACGGCCTTGAGTAGTGCCCCAAAAATGAAGCTCCTTATGCCGAGCATCCAACTTCCAATGATAGACACCGTTCATCTATCACGGGAGTTATTTCCAAAGGAGCCATTTCATGTCAAGATCCTTACTTCACAAGCGGAGCTCTTAAATCTTTGTTTTGATATTTTGCGAAGAGAGTTACCGTTCATCTAGAAGTCCATCAAATGAGAGCCTGTGGGCCCTGACCGTACTGATGGACTCGGTTGGTCAGAGAAAGAAGAGGCCTTCTGCCTGGGCACATCATTGGCATCGGCCTGCAAACCCAGGAGGTCGATAACTTGTGTTGAAGGTTGAAGGGCCGCACTATGAGAGAGTATCTACCAAGAAGAGGGAAAAGCATAAAGTGAAGCTTAAGGTCAATAAATCCCTTGTTGAAGCAGCCCACATCAGTTCATCCGCTTCCTATCCCAGTTCATCGCTGCTCATGCTACTATTCAACTTCTTTCTATGGGTACTCCATTGGTTAAGGAGACGCCTTTTGTCATCTAAATCTAAGCCATCAAGCTCCTCTGCTCTAGGGTCCCTGAACCCTCACATTCCTTGTTGTCCAGAGCTTCCGGACCCCTACATTCATCCCTGTCCGGAACCTCCGGACCCCTCCCTATTTAATTCCACGTCTTTATCCATCTCTCACCCCCATCCGGAACCTTCGAATTTCTTATCTTACTCTCCATCTCTCTCAGGGCATCGCGCCATTCCTTCCCATATTCGTCCGAAACCTCCGGATCTCTTGTCTTATTCTCCATCTCTCTCAGGGCATCGCGCCCATCCTTCCCATACCCATCCGGAACCTCCGGGTCTCTCCTTCTTTCGATTTATCATTTTCTTCGTCCAAGTCATCGCGTCTTTCGTTCTTTTCACCCCTTTGAATTGCCTTTTTACATATTTCCTAGGGCATCGTGTCCCTCATGATCTTCTTCCTCCGGAACCTCCGGATTCACTTCCCCATGATTCTCCTCCTTTACGTCCGGACCCTTCGGATCTGCCTCTCTCGATTCATCAATTTCTGATTCTTCTCAACCCGCTCCCGGGTTCGACCCGGTCCCTTCCACATTAACTTCCTCGGGCACCTGCCCGTTCTCACACTGTTTCCGAGGCTTTAGTCCCCACTAATTTCTTTGATTTCTTCTCATCCTGTAAATTCTTCTAGGTATCTTTCACCTAAATCTTGTTTTATCTCCCACTTATTTAAAATAAACCGCCCTAGTTGGAGGGTTGTTGTATAAGAGAGGTCTTACTGGTGTTATGTTAAGATGTCTTGATGACGATGAGGTCTGAAAATGTGTAGAAGAGACACACTCGGGTGTGTGCGGTGGCCATGTGAATAGTCAGATGCTCGCCAAGAAGATCATTCGGCAAGGCTTTTACTGGCCCACTATGGAAGAGGATTGTGCTGTCTATGTCCATAGGTGTGTCAAGTGTCAACTTCACGCCGATAAAATCTATTCACCATCTTCCTCACTTCATCCAATATCCTCCCCATGGCCTTTCTCCATGTGGGCATTCGACATCATCGGTCCCCTAGGTGATCACAATTCCCTCACCAAGCAGAAATCTTTCATCCTCACTACGACGGAATACTTCACCAAATGGGCCGAAACCGAAGCTTACGTGGAAATCAAGGCGTCAACAGTTTGCAAGTTCATCATGAAGAACATCCTCACCAGGTTTGGCGTTCCAAGCATAATCGTCACTGACAATGGGCCACAGTTCATTTCTCAGGACCTTCAGGACCTCTGCAAAAGGTACGCAATTGCATTGCATCATTCATCGCCTTATTACCCACAAGGTAATGGCCAAGCGGAGGCCACCAATAAAACATTGATCAAAATCATTAAAAAAACCTGCGAGTCTAGTAAGTTTTCAGACTGGCCAGAAAAGCTTATCGAAGCTCTATGGGCCTATCGCACCTCAATCTGTACCCCCACCGGGCAGACTCCGTTTGCCCTTTCTTATGGTATGGAAGCGGTAGTCTCGTACGAGACTCTGATCCCTTCTCTCAGGGTACAATTGGATGAGGAATTTCCCCTCGACGACCGTCGTAATTTACTCCTCGCCTAGTTGGAACTCTTGGATGAGAAGAGGCTGGCCGCCGCCGAGCATGCGCGTGTGTATCAAAATAGACTCGCTCGACGACCGTCGTAATTTACTCCTCGCAAAAGTATGAATCCATGAAAAAGGGACCATGGAATGTAAATGCTCGAGATTTGGTCAGAAGTTGTCCGAAAGGAAATAGTTAAATGGGCCCTTATTGGCTCACCGGGTTAACGGTTTTGCCGATCCTCTCAGGAGGTTTATCCCCTACACTCTTCCTTCTCCCTTCAAAGATGAAAGCTAGATGGAGTTTCTAAAGGGCAAAACCCGCCAAGGTTTGCGACCTTATTTTAAGATACACATATGGTTGCCTACTTTGAAAAGTAAAAGTTATCACTGCGAAGGAGTCTCTGTGTTTCCGGCTGGTCAAGACCCCTGTTTACCACCTTGATGTCTTCTTATTTAACCTTGGGCTTAGGCCAATGCAAGCGCGTCACCTATGGGTGCGACGACGTCTGATTCCGGGTCAGCGTCACGCGGTTGGTCGTTAGGGTTCCAGGGTGTTCCATCATATGCCATCTAGAGTTGTGAGGAAATAGACCCGGGTCGGGCAAATCATTTACCTCAAACACCTTTTGGGTGAATCCCTGTGGTCGGAAGCGACTAGGAGCCTAAGCATGGCATGACGGTATTGTCATCAGGGTAAGTCTTAGCCGGCGGGATTATCATTCGAGGGGTCTAGAGGCCCAAATCAACCTAGATGTGCACTTAGGATACCTGGGAGGTTAGTAAGAAACCCCTGTTCTCATATATGTTAGGTGTCATTTGGGTGCTTGCCAGGCGTTAGCAACAAAAAAAAATGAAATGATAAAAACAACAAAAAGAGAAAAAGAGAAAATATATATATTCGCAAACAAATTTTTTTGAATATAACAAAACAACCAAAAAAATGCCAAATATAAAAATAAAAAAACAAATCAATTCTGCACGATTGCATTTGTATGCAGCATTTCACTTTTAATATCGCTTGCATTCGTGTGCTTGTCTGTTTCATTCATCATCACCGCATCTTTCTCTTGCCTTCGTTAAATAAAAGCTTGGCCCCTTGACCAGTTATCAAGAACAGTCAAAGTGACCATCTGCTTATTGAGCAAGGGGCCAAGTCAGAGCAGAAATTCTGATTTGTTTGTTTCAGTGATGTGTGTAGGGATTTGAGACAACAAAAGCAAAGGTGAAAACCAAACAAACCGAACCTTATATTTTATTCCAAAAATAAAATAAATTTTTTTTTACATCAAGTTCCGCCCTCTCTCTGTATTACTCGTCCCGCTACTCTCCGGGCAGAACGCTCTCAAGGGTGGTACCCAGCAACGAAAAGCGGTACTCCTACCGCTCTGTACTCCTCCTCCTCTTCCTACACCCCAACGTTGATCCGTGGGAGCAGCCAGAAAGCTACCTACACGAAAGCCACGCTCTCGTGCTCTTCGGTAGCGCTCCTCACCATCTCTCAGCCACTGTTCGGCGAGACCAATGCTGGTCCGGAGTTCGAATAGTTGTGTAATACCCCGGTTTTTAAAATATGTAATTTAGTTGAAATAAATGAAGTTTTAGTTTAGATAATAAAATTTATAAATTAATATTTAATTCTTTAGTGAATAGTGGTTAGTGAATAGTGCCTTCGTGAATAGTACCTTCCGTAAATAGTATTATTTGTGTAATTTCGATATTTTCATAAAAATCTAGAAAAATACAAAATTGGTAGATCATGATTTATAGAACAACTTTATCTTCTTGAGTTTTATTAGTAAAAATCTGTATTTAGATCTATTTACCGTTTAATTGAGTATAATTAATTAATATTTTATTCATGTGAATAGTACCATCGAAAATATTTCTACTTGATAAAAATTCACAAAAATGGTAATTAGATTTCTGGAAGTGTATGTAACAAACTTGTCTTCTATTATTAACCCTGTGAAAATCTGTGGTAAGATCTATTTAGAGATTTAAGTAGAAAATTCAAACTTTTCAACCTTTACCTAACCCCATTTTAAAACTCAAAATTCGAGCTCATTTCAACCATTTGATCTGAAATTGGTATCAAATTAAAGGTCTTGATTTAATCTTCAAAAGCCCTCTCATAATCGGTCGAAACCCTAACCCTAATTGAGGCGGCTAGACAAATTAGACTTGGTCTCTCTTTTCGGCGCCGTTTCCAAGATGCCACTTCAAGCGCCGAGATCTCCCTCTCTCGACCACCTCAGAAGGCCCATGAGCTATTAAAAGAAAGCTCTCTGGGTCTATTTTCTTTTGATACCCACCATTGGTGCTGAAGTTTTCGGAGCTGGGCGATATCCTGCGAGGAGTGCAGGGGTGTCCATGTTCCTTGTTCTTCATCTATCTTTTGTTCTTCATCAAATTGAGGTAGGTTCTCTCGGGCTCAAACAGCAAATGATATGTCAAAATGTTTAGCATGAAGTCCTCTTTCTTTTGATATATAAAGCCCCAAAAATCATGTAGTATCCTGCGAGTATTTCGAGGTTTAGTAGAAGCATGTTAGAAGCATGTTAGATTAGGGTTAACATTGTTCCTTCATCGATTTAGTTCTGATTTCAGGACGTAAATATGAAATTGATCCATGCACCTTGTAGAGTTTTTCGTGCTCTTTCCATGGATTATAAAAGCCCTAAATTCCATCCAGCATGTTTAGAGAATTTCTGTTCGCAGTAACAGCATGTTTAGACCTAGTTTTGATGTGTTCTTCCAAGTTGATTTCTGATTTCCACTGATTTCGAAGTGTTAATCCTGATCCTCTTGAACCATATCTTATATGGTTGGATTCACCATCGAAGTAGCTTTCATTTGAGCCAAGAAGCCCCAAATTCCATTCTGTATGTAGAGAGAATTTAACGTTTTAGTCACAGCATGTCAGAATTAGGGTTTCATGTGTTCTTGACTTAATAGATCTCGATTCCAGCAATTGATCATACAATTGGCCTTGTAGACAGGTAGAGTTTTGTATTAGCTTTCCATTGATACCAAAATCCCCTTATTTGGAGTTCATTTCCATTAGTTATTAGCGTTTTAGTGTAACCCTATCAAACCCTCACTTCCCGGCGTTCACCGGACGCGGCAGGGATGACCGGAGACGACCCAGGGATGAACGATCTTACGATAGATCGCCCAACTCAGGCCTAAACTTTGACCATATTTGACTCTAGTAAAACCATAGTTAAACGGTTTTTCAGGAACCACACATCCCAGGATGAACGGTTCCACAGGAACCACACATCTAGATATAAGGTCCCGCAGGAACCACATATCCTGGACGGCCCTGATCTGGCCGCACAACCCAGGGGATGGGCGGTCAGTCCAGAACCGCCCAACCCTTTGGGCGGCCCAGGAGGAACCGCCCAAGTACCTGGGCGGCCCTGCCAGAACCGCCCAAGTCCCCAGAGTGCCCCTTTCAGCCTGTTTAGCCCCGTTCAGCCCTGTTTAAGCCCAGTAGATGTAAGGTTCATCCAGAACCGTTTATCTACCCAGTAAATGACTTAGTAATGATTCTAATGCATCCTTTTTCATATCATTAGGTTTGGACGGTTGCCCCCTAACCGCCCAACACCCTAGAGCCCTAAAACGGCCCTTGTGCGACCGTTTAACCACCAGAGCCGGTTTTCGTGCCCAGTTTCACCGTTCGACGCCCCAATCGACTTAGTAAAAGCATGATTTGATAATATATCTATATTTCTGTCTCAGAAACATGTTTTCACATAAAATGATCTTATTAATTACAAATTAGTATTTTTTGATTATTAATTAGTATCTTAATCGCATTTTAATTGCTAATTGGTACTTAAATTACAAATTAGTATTCTTAAGTGCTAAAATTAATATCTTAATTACTGTCAAGACAATAGATTTATATTTATGTTCCAGAAATATATTTTTCACAGGAAATAACTTCATGAATAGATCATTAGTGTTTTTAAGTGTTAATTAGTATCTTAGTTACTAATTAGTATCTTAACTTGATAATTAGTGTGTTTAATAGATAAATTAGTATCTTGATGCTGTTAAGATAATAGATTTATATTTCTATTCCAGAAATATACTTTTAATAGAAAATGATTTAATGTGTAGTTAATTACGTGTTTTTAATGTTACTTAGTGATTTAAATTGCTATTTAGTATCTTAAGTTGATAACTAGTGTTTTTGATGGTTAGATTAGCATCAAAATTTGCTGTTAGAAAGTAGATTTTATATTTCTGAAATCAGTAACATATGTGTTTATGGAAAATGATTTAATGTAATTCTAGATTGTTAATTGGTATCTTAATGGTTAGTTAGCATGTTAAATGGAGTTAATAAGCATCTTAAACTGTTAATTGGTAAGAAACACACATGATAAGTGGTAAATATACAAGTAAATTTCTTTAAATGCATGCTATCCTTTGAGCTTGATTCCTTGTCCATCTTGATCCATCTTCATCCTGTGAATGAAAAACCTTATACCTAATTAAGCATGTAAAATTAGGCGTGTAAAGGTTTTGTTGGTTTTTCTTAATTCTGTCAGTCAGTTCGTACTTAGAGCTAGCGGCATACTGTCAGTCGCTATTGTTGGCCTCGTGACTCGTGGTTCGTGACTCTTGGGAGTACGGCCGGTGTGGCTGTATAACCCTCGGTATGTGAGTTTTATCGTGTTTTGAACTCTTGAATCCAAGGACAAGTTAGTCCTTTAATCTTGAGCTTATGACAGTAAATTCTCCCGATTATTTGGCCACTAGACATTTGGATCTTGGATCTATTTTTATGCCAACGCACCATAAGGGCCCGGTCTGGTCCTGGGGAGAGCGCCCGAATGTTAGTGAGCCCATGGGATGTTAATGACAGGGTGAGACATACACCCGAAGTGCAGGACATGCTTGTTATGTCTAGAATAAACTCTTGTTACTTATTACCAGTTACTTGGGTACTTGAATTACAATGACGTCACCCCCAAGGTTCTGATAAGTAACGTACTTGAATCCCGCTGAGCGTATAAGAGACGCTTGCCCTACTTACTTGTTTGGCCAACTCTTGCTATTTCCTGTTGGAAACCATTGTATTTGCAATCATACATGACATGTTTGACCAAAGAGGTTAATATACTGGTGATCGATCTTCATGCTTATACTTGAGTTCTATCTTGTGGTAATTTTTGACTTGAAAACTCCTGTAACAAATTCTTTTAGACTCTTGTTCAATCTTGTATTTGTTATCTTATTCGTTCTTACTTGATTTTCTTGACCTTGCAAGATCTGTTTATTACATTATATCGTCATTACTTCTTTTACTAGCATGCTACCGTCTTTTACATATTTAGCATGGCATGAAAAACGTAATTACTTGTTAATCACTTTAACCACTGCCTGATGATAGAGTATAATTCCTACCGAGCTTCTTGCTCACCCCTACTTCCAACCCTTTTCAGGTGTGCGAGTATTGGTACGTGCATGGGAATCGGATCGGTGTGATCGAGTGGTACCTGGACCCTAGAGTTGGAGTCTGTGCCCTTTCTATTTTCTGGAGTCTTGTTAGTTTAGTTCCTTCTTTTTGTTATCTATTTCGAAGCTTTTATTGTAAGTGGTGTCAAATATATCTTTTTAAATTAATAAGAGTTCGTATTTTCTCAAATGTGTGTCTGGCCTCTTTGTATTTTAATTATGGTTATTATTTTTTCCGCTCTTGTTATCGTGACTTGTCTCCTGCCACGTTTCGAGCATCGCTTCCCGCTGCTATCGGTTCGGGGCGTGACAAGTTGGGCCTCCATGGCCCTTCGTTCCTCCCTTTCAACCAATCTGTCAGCTCTCTCTCTCTTTCTCTTTCTCTTTCCTTCTCTGCACGTTCTCTTTCACAGTCTTCCCTTTCCAACTAGAGAGTGATCCTTAGCTCCATGGCATCCCTAGAGGAGTCGTCATCAGGACGACTCCGTAGTTTCTCCTCCAGCTCTACTACTCTAGCCTCCCTCTGCGCAGCTTGTGCAAGTGATTCTTGCGTCTCCTTTTCCTGCCAGATATACCATCTCAGATATGCGGCAAGACATAAACAAGGAGAACTCAACACTGAGACTCTTACCTGTATAGAAAGCATCCCTTCTGCCTCCGCGGCGCGCTGTGTAGCACGAGCGAGCTACTCGTGAAGCAAATCAAGTTCTGAGGTGGGGATCCACAAGCTTGAGACGCCACCCGCTCCCATCGCTGAGGAAGCCGCGTCAATCTGGGCGCGCTATGATCACACATGTGATAGTTAGTGGCCGAACACCATGAATCTAGGGTCTTGATTAGGAGTGTGCACTGTACACCTACCGAGGCACTCAGGGCTTCATGTGTGTCACCCAATTGTTGCTCCCTCTCTGCCAGGCGAGATCGTAAATTTGCAATCATGGTGTCACGGACATCCTGCAGCCATAGGAGTCAGCATTTCCACGAATAAAACCTAAAGAGAAAAAGAGAGAAAAGGGGAGACCTACCTCCACAAGTCTCCGGGGTTGGAGCCGCTCTGCATACATTATCTTATACAGACGCAGGTAGTCCTCGCTATCCTGCGCATGCGATTCCACAATTGTGCCACCCCATTGCCAATCTTCATACTGTTCGGAGAATCGCACACGCCAATCAATGCAGGTTGCTGGTCCCCGTGTCTTTCTCCCGACGCGAGGTGGCGCAGCTGTATCCACCCACTCCTGAGCCAGACCTAAGGTCCTCATAACCAATCGTATCCGAAGCGGCTCGATTTCGTTCAGGCAGTGCATCCACAGTTCCCGTCCAAACCGGGCACGACTTGTCAGAACCCATGGTTGGTCGACGTCGACCATGCCGGAGTAGGGTCTCCAGTTTACCTAGGTTAGGTTGTACGTACCCGTTTAGTTGGTCGAAACCAAAAACCAAAAATAAAATGGAAATAATTTCAAATCCAACCATTGTTGCAGGGAACTCCTATATCTCCCGCCTTAGCACCATCAGTTGGTAGGTTAGGGGTGCCGCACTCATGATGGGTTACCACCGCCTAGCTAGCGGCACCGTCACTGGTCGCCAATATCGAGCTCTCCCCATTGAGAGGTAATAATAGCTCCACAACTGCTTTAGCACATGCCGTCAGTGGACTATCACAAAAAACCAACAAAAAAATAAAACACAAAAATACCTGGATGAATGGTGTGAAACCACTCACAGTCATCTCGCGGTCCGCCTCTTGGAACAGGCCTGTAAACAGATGCGCCAACATGGCAGCTCCCCAGGCATAGTGTCCCACTCTTTCAAGGTCTGATAGCAGCTCCAAGAAACGACAATGGATACCATCTCCCTTCGAGCTCAGTATCAATCTTCCCAGTAAGAAGAGGAGAAATCTCCTCAAATCCATGTTGGATCTCTCCCGATTGCCAAAATCTGTGCAGTACACAGCATGACATCCTCTTTCCATCCTTTCCATGAATTCTTCTGAGGACTCATCGTCCCGTCGACGAGTATCAGTGAGCCCTAATGCCTCCATGATAGATGCCCTGGCTACTGACCTGTTCTTCTGACCATCTAGGTCCAAACCTAGTAGCTTCTGGGCACCTTCTCGGTAGTCCGCGTGGGTGACTCCTGTCACTGCTTCGCCATCTACCTTGAGGCTCTTGATTCAGACCACATCCTCCAGACTGGGCACCATGTGCCCCCACGGCATCAGGAATGCCCGACTTACTGGGTCCCATCTCTCGCACAAGGCTTGGATGAGGGCTAGGTCGAGTTGGATCGGCTCGATCTGAAGAAAGGCACCAAATCTCATAACGTCTAGCCTGGCCTTCTAAAAATCTGGGAGACCCCTGTATGCGGCCACTGCTAACTCTCATGAAATGTGTGATTTCATCACACTCTGTGCGTACATAAGGTACGGAGAAGGGTATCGTCAAAAGGAAGGAAGAAAGAATGAGAGGAAGAAAGAATGATAAAAGGGGCGGCAAAGCTCTGCTTACGAGTTGTGATTGGGCCCTTTCACTGAAATGCCCTTCGAGGTCAGAGAGCCTCCTGGAACTGCTACCGCTGGACCTACTTCTCTTCGAGGAGTGGGAAGATTCACCCTCCATCCAGATCTCAGAATTTTGAGCTCCTCCTCGGCCGCGAAAACTTGTACTCCTCTAGTTAGCTCTCGATATACCGGGGAGAATGAAAGAGACAGGAATTTATAAAAAGGGGAGAACTGCGGGCCAAGATTGCCTTCATCACCTGAAATGATATCCCTTGCGATGGGGCACCTGTCATGCGGTCCCATGTGTCACTTCACCGCTCGCGCAGGGTGATCAATTGGACGGTGTAATACGATGACCCGCCCCCTATGATTGTCTAGGGATGCCCTATCATGTTTTGGAGGACGTCCGCAAAATTTGAAACATCGTCCGGGAGAAGGGACTGGAGCTGTCATTATTGACTTCGACAGCAGATTCCCGTGGAAAATGGTCACAACAAGACGCGATTCTCCGTTTGGGGCGGAGTCTCGACAGACACATCACATGGGAACAGTGCAAAGGAGAAGAAGTGTAGGGAAGAAGGAACACACAAGAGAACAAACAAGCAGTAGAAAATCAAATCACTCTATTCAAAAGTTTACATAAGCTGTCATAAACATCATAATCATAAAAAGGAGGCGGGTCCACTGGCTCGCTAACTCGCGTCATTATCTTCATGCTCGTACCTCTAGGCGTCCCTCTCCTCTCCCCTAAGGCGAGGGTCCCTCAGAAGTCTTCTGGATCCCCGTGCAGCAGCACCCGCTTCGTCTCGTGGCGCCTGCTCCACAGTAATGACTCGCTGCTCCTCCCCTGGCGTGGCGAAGAAGCTACTAGCAGCAAAGCGACCAGACTGGCGGAGTCGCTCCCCGAACTCTTGCGCTCTCTCGTAGCGCGTCTCTATCCCTCCTAGCCTCTGCACCACGACCTGAAGGCCTAGCTGGAGCTCTCTCACTTGGGCCTCCAAGGCCTTCCTCTCGGCCTGATCTCATTATCGCTCGGCCCTTCTCTCTCTCTCTCTCTCTCTCTCTCTTCTCTCTCTCTCTCTCTCTGCCTCTCTCCTCATCATCTGGAGAAGAACCCTTAACTCCAGATGTCTGGAGAAGGCCTCTCCTCATCGCGATGCCGCAGCTCCGCTACAGTCATCACCCAGGCGTCACGCTCCTCCTCCGCCCGGGCCGCACGGGCCACCGCACCGGCGAGTAACTCCCAAAGGGAGGCAATCTCGAGAAAAGGGGCCGAGGAACTGGAAGATGCACCGCCGGCCATTCCCACCGTCGTTGTCTGCTGGGCACGCTGGAACAAAACAAACAACGGCCGTCAGCTAAGCTCTAAATTTAAAAACATAAAAAGGCAGCACTTAACTTACCAGGATCGACAGTTCCTGCTGAGTGACGGCCAGCTGCCGCCTAGCCTCTGCCAGTTGGGCACGCAAGCCGTTGATGTCGCATGTATCCCCGGCTTGGGGAAGCCCCGCATGACTCTCTCTCTGCTGTCGCAGGAAGTCGGCACTGTCCTGCACCAATACGCTCCCTTACTGTCCAAGGAGACGTATGCGCCAGTCTTCGAGCTTCGCCTTACCGCGACTCTCCTTCCTAACGCGGCTCGGCTCATCTGCACTCGCCCATTCATCGCCCAGGCCCAGGGTCCTCGCCCTGTCCTGCACCAAGAAAGAAGGGCCTCGTGTCATAACAAAGACGCGTCTCTTGTCTAGGACGTGTCCATCATTTGAGGGCAACACTCGCCGAACCCTTTTCCCCCTTGCACGGCTCGTTTCAAAACTCAAAATGGATCAAAGAGGAAGAGATCGGAGTGCCTACCAGACCGTGTTCACCTCCTTCCGCGCCATCGGGCCCCTCAAGTCCCTCGGGGCCCGGAGCGGCCCTTCCTCTTCCATGGACGCCGTTCCATGCTCTTGCGTATCTGATGCGAGACAGAAGTGGGGGGTCTCCTTCTTTTTCCTTCTGGTCATAGTCGGACGAACTCGCGCTATACCCATTACGCGCGTTCTGAAGAATGTGCTATATCATCCTAGCGCGTTCACAGACATCAGCAGGAAGAAGAACCTCGACGTTGGGGCTCCTGTGGATGACTCTGGGGGTTCACAACACAAGGGGACAATACACAGGAGGATAGATAACACACGGGGGATGCTGAAATTGAAATCAAACCAAGCAAATCCTATCTAGGATAACTTTTGTGAAGGTGGATGTGGGGTGAACGACAAGGGAAGGAGGGTGGACATGGATGATGCTAGGGCCTTGAAGAGGCTTGGCTGGGGCCTCACACCCGAACCCTTCATAGGTACGGTGCAGCCGAGCTCCATCCAGATCTTAACAGCATCGTAGGTGGAGGTGGGGTAGGTGGAATCGTGGGTTGGAAGAAGATCAAAGCTCCGAATGGAGCCTCACACTCGACCCCGTCCCAGAGCCGATGCACCCGGGGCTTCGATCGCCTTCTATTGAAAGGGAAGAGAGAGGATCAAGGAGATAGAATTGGGCCTCGTGCCCAGAGAGGATCGGATGAAGGGGGGATTTCCAAAGATTTGGAGAAATAGCCATGGGGCTACACTCAAGAACACTTTCATTGATTCATTGCTTCATATATTTCATGCTTAATCAAACGAAAGGGTACATATATAGGGAAAGGGAAGACTAAACGACGCTAACACGTCGATTTACAACCATGGAAGACAGCTAACATCGAAGACTTTGAGGAATTCGGCGCCGGGAAGTTGGACTAGCTGCACCCACGTTTCTGCCTGAGATCGCGCTAGGGGGACCTAGCGCCTTCTTCAGGTCGCGCTAGGGACCTATAGCGCCTTCTTCAAGATTGCGCTAGGGGCCTATAGCGCCTTCATGTTTGGCCTGGCAGCTTGCTCGATTTGCTTCGGCTTGACGGCTGGTTTGATTCCCATCAGTATCCCTCCTCGGGCGAGGAGTCCCTCGTCCCTCTCCACCTTCACCATGGTCCGGCCCACCGAACTCCATCGATCGAGAGAGGAAGAAGACGAAGAAGGGCAAGTAAATCTCGACGGGAGGCGGGCTCGTCTGCAGGTAAGGCACGGGAGAAGAAAGGCCGCCTGGCACTTTAAATTTGAATTCGAGAGTTAAGACGTGTCCTCGCGCTAGGACGCACCCAAAAGGAGAAAAGAAGGAAAAAGAAAAAAGAGGAGAGGACCCCTCCGTGCAAGGTGTAGTTCCCTACTTTTTAGGGCAACATCTCGTGAAGCGTGCCTCAAAACAACTTGGTGCAAGAGAAGAAGTGTAGGAAAGGAGAGACACTATAGGACGGAACATGTCACATCAGTGGTCAGTTGTCAGGATTTTGTCTGGATCTCCTTTGTACTGTGGTGTGATTCTATTACGATTCAGTTACTTTCTGATGTTATTAATCTATGTTGGTCTATGCAGGTTTTACTAACGGACGTCTTTATCCTATCTCCTGTCCCACCTTTCAATGGTTGGTCCCACCATGTCATGCATTATAGTATATGATACCTACGCTACTAGAACATGTCAAGGACCTTGCGGCCCGAACGAATCTGGGATTTGAGTTCCCCTTCAACAAAAACGGTGATGATTCCAGAAGAATTTGGATTGTACGGATAGGCCGTTAACTTGTGGTAGCATGGGGACGACTGTTCCATTCAGTGAGTTGGTGCGTGGATAAATGGGCCCCAGCCCAGTATCAGCTCACCGGATTGGTATCCTAACCCATTCTTAATGAGTTGACAATATTATCCTTGACTATTTTCTATTTTAGTTTGTTTTAAATTTTTCTTTAAACCCAACATGCATTCATATAGGACTTTGAATTTATTGCAGAAGATCATTCAAAGTGATTTGATTGTGAAAGCTGCTGTGCTTAAATTCATATAATATGAGATATTCCATTCCGAATGAAGTACTGAGTTTCCTTGAGACAGTCCCGCGCTGTTCTTCCAAAAGAGACCCTTGTTTAGATTAATCCTCAAATATTCCTTTACTTTTACTCTATTTGACCCACCTTGGCCGCAACACTTCCACATTGGATGGTAATCGCTCCCCAAGGTGAAACCTGCAGGTTTACGACCCAAGTACTTCCACACATAGAAGTTGGTCCCCTTTTCTATTCGTGCCTGAGCGCACATTTTCCCCTTCCTTGTTTGATTTCCGTCCAAGCAGATGTTGAATTTGGAAGACTTTCTTCAAGGTCGTCTTATTGAAAACTCTGAAAATATTCCAAAATCATAATATTGAAAGCGTGTCTCATCACACCTTGGCATCTACTCTTCAGTCCATTCCACTTCACTTCAATGTCATTCCACTACGTGTC
The DNA here is from genome assembly GCA_022559845.1 of Amorphophallus konjac. Taxonomy (NCBI): domain Eukaryota; kingdom Viridiplantae; phylum Streptophyta; class Magnoliopsida; order Alismatales; family Araceae; genus Amorphophallus; species Amorphophallus konjac. Next base: position 548,535,537 of record CM040121.1, on the reverse strand, counting down.
ACTCCCTTGCAACGCAGACGCCAAGACGGGGCAGTTGTAGACACGCCGTTCTTGACATTACCATGAGTAAATCTCATATTACACTATGATACCCCAAGGCGGCCTTCACATTTTTAATTACTCTGGTGATTTCCTATTTTTATGAATTTTTTTACATTTTTTTTGATTTTTTCCGTGGAAAATCTTGGAGGTGTCCAGGCGATTGGACGCCTCCATGAATAATAAAAATATAATAATTAAAAAAATCAAAAAATCATGGAGGCGTCCACTTGCCTCGACGCCTCCATGAATATAAAAAAAATAAAAAATTAAAAAAATTAAAAAAATCAAAAAAATCATGGAGGCGTCCACTTGCCTCGACACCTCCATAAAAATGAACAAAAAATAAAAAAATAATATCATGGAGGCATCCACTTGCCTGGACGCCTCCATCAACTTGCCCACGGGGCCCCGTCCGCCGATCGTCTGTTTGTCGTGTGTGAAAAAATCTAAATTGTGGAGACGTCCTGCCAACTGGATGCGCCCATTCATGAATCACGGGCGCCGTTCAAAATCACGCGTTGTGCTAAACCGCGTGCGGCTTCGGCGGGGGTTCGGTGGGCTTTTATGGAGGCGTCCACTTGTTTGGACGCCTCCATGAAAATATTCAAAATAAATAAATAAAAATAGAATAAAATACTATTTTTGCCCTGATGGAGGTGTCCAGGGTCCTGGACGCCTCCATCCTTCGGAGCTCTATAAATAGAGACCCCCCCTCAGTCCGGAGAGAGCTTCAAAGAGGTCTGTTAGGCTGCCGGAGCCCAAAGGCTGCCGGAGTCATTTCTAACCCGTGGGGTCTTTTTGTAGGGGGAGGTTCTGCCAGCTTCTCGGGTGCCCACGCTCGCGAGAGGAAGATCGTCTTCGTCCATCGCGCTTCCATGTCGTCCCTACGCTGCCGAAGCTCTGCCAGATCCCGCCATCAGCGCATTCAATAAGCCAACTCTCTCCCCTTTTCTTCTTAGTTCTTTTACATTCATCATCTCGTATTCCCCGTCTCCCTTCATAAGAGAATCTTCATCGATATACATTTGCATAATTCCATTCATCATAACATTTTCCTCCTACTCGTGTCCGAGAGGGGTTTAAAAATAACACCAAGTAGGTGTGTGTCTTGTCATGATTTCATTACTTTTTATTGCAAGAGATTGATACTACACTGCCGTTTTCTAATTCCGTCTATCTACTATGTGTTATTTTACAAGGGTAACTGAAGAAAGCCATCTCCGTCGGCCGGTCGAAGGGGGAGGAAGAAGCAACCTGCCACTTCCTGCTAGTGAGGTAGGCGCGATCACTCTTTCATTTTGGGGTCCTCGACCCCTGGCGATCACATCATAATCTCGAGACCACGGTGAGTCATATCCCGCAATGACCGTTTAAATTTCTATCTTCATACTTTATGTTGCTCTTATACCTGCTATACTCTCGAGGCCGCGGCGAGTCACTTCGTGCAATGGCCGTTTGAATTCTACCATCTATATATCTTGCTATATCTATTATGTCTTGCCATATCTCTCTTCTGCTATACTCTCGAGGCCGCGGTGAGTCACTTCCCGCAATGGCCGTTTAAATTTTGTCATATATATATATGGCTATATCTCTTATATATTGCCATATCTCTCTTCTGCTATACTCTCGAGGTCGCGGCGAGTCACTTCCCGCAATGGCCGTTTAAATTCTCCTCCTTTTTATATCTTGTTATATTCCTATTATGCTATACTCTCGAGACCGCGGCGAGTTGCTTCCCGCAATGGCCGTTTCAATTTTTGCTATTTAATTTCTGCACCCGCTTATCCCGCCAGAGCAATCTCCCGTGGTGACCCCTTCTCTCTCCTCTTATCTTTAACATATTGCGTTTGTCCCGCTCGCCTCGCCGGAGCAATCTCCCGTGGTGGCCCCTTCTCTCTTCTCTTATTTTTTTTGTGTTGCAGCGAAAGCCAGATAAAATAAAAGGAGCCCGCGCGCTCTGCGTCTTCGTTCCTCAAACCGCGTGACGTCGCTCACAGTCCCCAAGTGGTGCTGCGTTCACAACATGTGGTAAAGCCTCACCGGTTGGTGAGGGGTGGACGTAGGTCTGCGGGTTTGCAGATTGAACCACCTTAAAAACGTAATATGCAGTGGATTGTTCCTTGTGAGATTGATCCATCTTCTCTATCCCCATTCACAGGTTGGTGTGCGTGTTTTAACACATGTAATCTTGGTTTCTCCTTCGCACATTCAATCTCATAGGACCGTGCTTTACCTTTTTCATTTGAGTCATCTACCCATTCCGCTGTGCTTTATGTCTAAGTGCCTCATGTGCACTCTAGTGTTGTTTATGATTTAATTAGCTAAAGATTTTAATTGGTCATAGTCTTTTAGCAGGATCTATTCAACCCCCCCTTCTAGATCCGGTTGCACCTATCGGACCTAACAGAAGATTCTTTCCTGACAGGCATTCTCAGGTAAAAGCACAGGTATATCTATCGAACATACAGCTTATTCCGGGCAAAATGGTTATATAACTGATTTATACTTGTATTGCCATTTACTGGATGAAGTCAAATATTACGGCTTCAAATGTAATATATTGTTGGAACATATCCAAATAATATTTGATACATAAGCAAGATCCGTCACTCCTTTATGTAAAACCTCAACTAAGTTTTGGCATATTGGGTAAAACAAAAGCAACACAAAATCGGTTAGATCAGCCACTCAAATTTTGGCATATTGAGTAAAACAAAAAGTAACAAAAAACCTAAACCAATATCTTTCAATCAATACAGTTAATGTTTTAAGCCAACAGGTCTCTAATCAAAATATGATTGTTTCGATTTATATCTAATTTAAAAATGATCAAGATTTGATTGTTGGATTTTCTCCCGATCAAGATCTAATCAGAATTTGAATGATGGGTTAATATCTGTGATATTTACGACGTATAATATTTCATCGCTAATCCTTCTTTACAATTTGCTATCGATTTCCTTTTATCTCTAATCTGTATCTAAAATATAAGAATTGTTAGGATGATATTTTTTGGTCACGCTAATATATTTGTCACAAAAAACTCCGTCATTAATAGCATTTTTTTCTTGTAGTGTCAGTCTCCTCGATTGAGCTGTCCGACTACATATCTCATCCTGCAGCCCTAGCTGAGTGATTAGGTATTGACCTAATTAGTATGATGACCTGGGGTCAGCTGGCCAATTAAGTTCAATCCGACTCTAGGCTCAAATATTTCTTAATTATTACGTTCACGGCAAGTTGGGCAATAATTAATTGAGTACTCTGTCTTCGTTTTACATGTCTCCTCAATTTGTCGATAGGAATATATAGCTATACAAGATTTCACGATCGACGCCTGCACTTTAATTTCTTGGATGGCATTGGATTGTTTCCATGCATGCAAGCGCGCAGCAGGCATATATGTACGAGTATCCCTCATTTTATTTTTGTTCAACATTTGGATTAATAAGCTTACTGCTTTGTACAGATCGAGTATGAGAGACATGGTCGGGGAATGAGAATGAGAGACACCCGAAAAGATCGGGGAAAGAGAATCATGGACAACCGACAAGGTCGGGGAATAAGAATCAGGGACATCCGACAAGGTCTGGGAATAAGAATGAAAATCACCCGACAGAGTCGGGGAAGGAGAATTAGAGACAGAACCCGGAGATACCATAGGAGAAGGATCAGAAGAAGAAATCCCTAGATCGAGATGAAAGGATGACATGGGCCGAGGCCTAAGACAGTAAGAATAAGGAGAATCCAACGAAACCGGATGAGAAGAGTGGGGGTTTGCGGATCCGGGAAGAGAGAAGAAGATCATGGACGTGGGATTGGAATAAGGAAGGTACACCGTCATCGGGAATACAAGCGCATCACCCCCAAGATAGCAAGGAACCCGGATGCGGATTGGCATGCGATAGATAAAATCCTGAAGCTTGAAATGCACAGCCGGCACTGAATCATCCTGACTTGAATTATCATCACCCTGGGGACCAAACCCAAGGGGCACCATGGGTAATGCACACCCGCTCTGTGGGGCGGAAGTAGGTGGAGAAAGTGGTGGAGAAGGCTTGGAAGGTGTGGGTGAAGGTTTAGAGGGTGTAGAGGCCTCGGGCGGTGGAGGGATAGTGGCGATGATAGGCTGGGGTGGAGGCAAAGGCAAAGGTGGAGGTGTAGGTATAGCCTGCTCAGGCTCGGGCAACGATGGCGAAGGGGATGGAAAAGGCGGTGAAGATGGTGGAAGTGAGGGAATAAGGGTCTTCGGGGGAGTAGGCGATGAAGGCGGTGGTGATGGGTTAGGCAATAGTGAGGATGGTGATGGTGATGTGGGCAATGAGGATAGTGAAGGTAGTGAAGGGTTAGGCAATGGTGAGGATGGTGATGGTGATGTGGGGAATGAGGACAATGAAGGTAGTGAAGGGTTAGGCAATGGTAACGGTGGTGGAGATGGTGATGCAGGCAATGAAGGCAGTGGAGGTGGTGGAGATGAAGAGGGTGAAGAGGAGGGTCGTGGAGCCCACTGTCGACGTATTGACATGACACGTCGAGCGGCGTTAGGAGTGGAAATGGTGGTAATGGAAATGGAGGAGGAAAGGGTGGCACTTGCCTGAGCAGAGGCTTGGGTTGGTGGAGGTTGTGGAGGTTGAGTAGGAGACGGTGAAGGTGAGGGGTAGGTGGAGATGAAGAGGGTGGTAAGGTAGGCAACAAAGTAGGAAAAAGCATAGGTGAGGGAATAGTTGATGGAGTAGGTGACGGAGTAGGTGCAATGCCAAACAAAAAATCGCAGGGGTGCCCCTGGTCTTGTAGTGGAGAGGGCTGCCTGGGCGGCGACTGCTGCTGTTGCTCGCTGCAAGGATTTAAAATATCTTCATACATGGCGGCCCAATTGATCATCTTCTTGCCTTCTTTACCATAAATCAGTTCCTGAAACTCAGGACAATCCTCGACCAAATGCCCCTGCTGACAATGAAAATCACAAAATTGGAGCGAATCCTCGACCGCGGGTCGGCAAGGCATAACCAGAGGGAGTTGCAATACGTGAGCGGCCATCAAAGCCCTAAAAATATCTGTAAAGGACTCCGACAATGGCAGAAAATGAGCCCGCTTTGGGCACGGTGGATGCCGAGGGATATGGGAAGGTGATGGAGAAGGTTGCAGTAGTGGAAGCAGAGGTTGTGTAGGCAAAGGCGCATGGCAACTAGTGGAGGGACTAGACGGAGGCACGTGTGGAGCGGGATGAGGGGGTATATAGACGGCATCCACCTGCTCGGGGTGTGGTGTTCCCTTGACCGGAGGTGGCGGTGGATATGGGTATGAGGAGATGGGAGGCTGACTCATGGAGGGATAACTTGCGGAAGTGTACGGGTATGTAGAAGCGGAAGGTTGACTGATGGAAGGATGACTCATGGGAGCGTAGGGTTGGCTTGTGGAGGGTGAAGGTTGATATATGGAAGTGGAGGTAGATGTAGATGACGGGGTGTAAGTGGGCGTAGAAAGTGAAGGAGCCTTGGGGTCAAGGGAATCTTGGATTTATTGATGAATGAAGCGGGCTCTATTATAGAGTTTCTACCAGGAGGTAATGTCGTTGAGGGCTAAGATGAAGCGATACTTAGGCGTTGCATTGGATATAAGCATCTTAATTTGCTCCTGCTCCGGAATGTGCCCTGAGACCTGCGCGGCAAGACGGCGCCAGCAGTCGGCAAAGGTGCAGAACTCCTCGTCGGGCTTCATCCTCTCATGGGCCAGATCCACCATGGAATACTTGGGCCCAACCTGATCTTGAAACTGCTGAATGAAATTCTCTTGCACGACTTAGAAATTCACAACTTGCTCTTGCGAAAGAGAGAAGAATCAATCACGAGGCGGGCCTTCCAAAGACAGGCTGAATAGATAGACCATTAAGTGTTGGTCATGTCAAAATTGGGCCGACTCATAAATAAACTCCTTCAAGTGCACATATGGGTCACCAACACCACCATAACAGCGATATGCGGGGATTTGTGAAGATGGCGGAAGTCGAAGATTTTGGAAAGCAAATAGAACACTTAATGAGGATTTGAGATCGATTTGACGTTGGAGTTCATCAAGTTGACGCTGGGTTTGGGCAATCATCTCTTGGGTAGGGAGAGATCGAGAAGAATATGGGCTAACTTGAGTAAGAGGATGTGAATATGGACCAGAATGATGATATTGGGCCGGATTAGAGGGTCCAGGCTGAGAAGAAGAAGGGCCCATTCCAGGAGTGGAAGGATATGCAGGCCTGGAAGAAGCATGAGCATAATGACCCATTGGGCTGACAACATAAGGAGAAAAAGAATGAGGCCCATTAGGAGAATGGGGCCCGTTAAAATGATGAGGCCCATTAATGAGAGAAGAAGGCCCATTAAGAGAAGGACGCCCATGAAGATGAGATACAATAAGACGTTGGGCATGGGCTGGTTCTATTTGACGAACTAGGCATGATAGATGGGCCATGATATTAACCTGTTCCTCAGATGGGTCAGAGGGACCACGGGAAGATGGACCCGCCTGGGAAGAGGATTCCACGCGGGAATAGGAAGAAGATTGGGAAAAAGAATGATACAATGGATTGGAATGATACTCCATGAGGGTAAATGGAGACTTTATACAAAAATATCAAGAGAATACAGGTGGGGAAGCAAGGGCTTAATGGGCTTGAGGACAAGAGGGGGCTGACCCACTAATGCAAAGGCGAATGGACAATGGACTAGACAATAGACACACAACTGGACTGACTTAAGTGGGCCTAACAACAACAAAACATGTGGATGATGATAGAAATGCAACACAAACACCACTAATGGGCCCAGACAAGCACAAACAACACAGACAATGCAATGTGAGAGTTTTCACCCAAGTCAAACAAGTTAATATGATGGGAAATATTTTAGGAGTTATAATTAACCTGTTAATGATTTGAATTTAGAATAATTCTCTCAAGATAGGAATCCTATGGGAATAATGTCCAAACTTTGGGTTGACTAAGGTTGACTCCCTCACACTTATGCAAATGCAAGTCTAAGGGGTGGAAGAGATACAACCGGTCTGGCGTCCGTGTGAGAATCCATGGCTCGTGGGGACTTATGGAGGTCCCGGATAAGATCACCTAGTCGACCCCAAGGAATATGGAGGCGAGAGGATCACTTACCAGGGGGGAATGCGACTATGATATGCAATGCATGGCCCTATGTGCACTGGAGTGCATGCAATTTCTAGCCTAAATCTAACAAATCAAGATATGATGAACATATGCAAACATAACAATATGGGTACAAACAAAGTGAACAATATGAACATGAAACGCTATCTAAACATGGATATACACACCAAAATCGCAGCAAAGCATAAGCAAAGTTATTGGCACTAGTGGTCCCACCATGATCGCCAAAAAATCTGTGGGTGTAGAAATGTGGAACGGGACGTCACAAGTCACACGAACAAGCATATGTGCATAAGTGATGACATGATGTACCAATCAAGTGAATATCATAAACATGTGACTATGTGAACATGGTAGCATGATCATACAATAAAGAAAAGGTGACAAAAGATATAGAAGAATATCGTGATCACCACCAAGGAATGACAACGCCAAAAAATATGAAAGGAGAAACTGAGTGCGTTGTGTACCTTGGAAAAAAGAGATGATCGCACTCAATATGAATGATGCGGGGACCATGTGGATTACCTCTCCTCGCCTTCCAGCCGGCGAGAAGGTAAGGGCCTCACTTTCCATACTTTCCTGCGAAACAAACACAAAACAAGAAGCAAAACCCATTAGAAAATGCTTAGTGTAGAAATCTGCCCAAGTGCATAAAGTAGCATGAAAGATTGAGGCCAAATTTATCAGGGGAGGATTTTTAACCCCTATGGAAGGGTGCAAATAATAGGTGTGTATATTGTGATGAGATTAATATGAAGAGATTGATTTAATATGCTATGATTAACATAGATAAACAAGGTGCAAAAGTGCATGTCACAAGAAAAACTGTGCAAATAGTGCAAATTGGGTGCAAAGACTGATGCAAACAGTAAAACAAATGATGTTCAAATAGGGTGAAAATTGGTATGACAGAAGACTTGAGTGTTGTGAAGAAGTAGGAATAAGAATCACGCCAAAACGAGGTCGGGACAGAAAGTTATGACACCGGAGATTTGGGGAAAAACGTAAACAGTGCAGAAAATGCAGAACAATACACAAAATAGACCCAAAGAATGATGAATATCTCACGGAATAAGATACCAAAAAGAGAAAGAGAGGATGCTATGGAAAGGTGGGAGTATTGTGGTGAAACTAGGGCAAAAAGAAGGGTTTAAAACGGGGAAGACAATAGTGAAAAGTGGGGTGTAAAACACAAGAAAATAGAAGGGTGCAGAACAAGACAGAACAGACTGTGTAAAAATAGAATGAAAGTGCAAAACTCATGGATAAAAATATGTACAAAGATGACAACATAATGAGCCCAAAATCAAGGAAAACCAAGATTATACTTCCCTTAAGAGGCTGGAGTTGAAAGGACGAATCAGAGGTGCACCATGGCCTTGCTCCGGCGACGCAAACATGCCCCCGTCACAAGAAATCTGGATTTCAGAAAAGTGCAGAACAGAGTGGTGAAACCTCAAAAGTTGGGGCTTGGAAGAGGGGGGAAATAGGAGAAATAAGGCACACATATAATAAAAACGAAGTTAATACTCCCCTCTTCAAGATGGAGTCGAAGGAGGATGAAAAGGATGAAGCATGACTCCGCCCCGACTTGAAGAACAGGCCCCCATCGCGTACTTGTAGCAGAAAAATAGTAAAATTGTGATGATTTTCCAAAAGTGGGGACGAAGTTGAGAGGGAAAACGTTGATGAAATTGAGCAAATAATGAACCAAAACGAAGCTAATACTTCCCTCTTCAGGCTAGGGTCAAAGGAGGATGAAGACAATGCGACATGGCTTCGCAGTCACCTTGGAAACATGCCCCCGTTGCGACTACGAACTTGGCAGTTTATATATAATTTTTGGAGTCTCATTTTCTCGTCACGATTCCCGATGAAGGGGCGTGATCTCGCGCGGCTCTTGAGTTGGGAGGATGATCACCGAATAGTGAACTGTAAAGAAAGGGAAAACGGATCAGGGGGGCCCAGGGAAGGTTCCCTGGGAAAAACCCTCCGATGCTTAAGTCAGTAGAGCAATGGTGGAAGATATGGAGGGAGCTAGAAAGAGGTGCACGAGATCCCCCTACACCAAGGTGGTGAAGTGGCTCCTGCTCAGGGACTTTAGGCGGGTATTGCCCTTACCTTTCATTGGAGGGAGTCCAGGGTTTAAATAGTGCACTGGCCTTACGAGTCCCATAAGTCGAGGGGTTTCAGGCGGGGGTTACATCCTCAACGTGGGCTCTTCACGTCCTCATCGTGGGATCTTTATAACCTTGAGGGATCATGGGTCCCTTATCCTCATAAACTCCTGCTCATAAAGGGCTCTCAACGGCAGCGTGGATAAGTAATCGTCGTTTAAACCCAAGCATGAAGGGTGCCAACCCTTTTCGGGTGATAGACATAGCTCGGATAAAGATAGGTCGGAGTGGGCGCTGAGCGCTTGCCTCTATCCCGGTGAGGGGATAACTAGGCATGGGTCTTCCTCCGTTCTGACCGTCGTTCGGGCCTTCCGAGCCTAAGGGCCGAGGAAGGGTTTGATCCCGAGTAATCTTATTGGGCTTTTTATTCCAAGGGGGCCCTATGGGGCTATCACTTGGAATGGGCTGGGCCTCGTTTGGTCCTGATGGACCTAGTTCGATTGCTTTTAGATGGGCTATAGAAATCCCCCTCTCCACTTGTCCCCCTCTTACTCCCGAGCTTTAGTAAGCTTGGAAGAGTAGCTATTTGGGGTTTTGGACCAGCGTGGCTCAGGTGGGTGGAGATCTGACGGTGTTAGTAAGCCACGTGTCGTGGTCACCTGGGCCCTTAATAATGATGATCCTGACGGATTTGAACTGAAGGGGCCCCCTTTTCTCAGAGGTTGGAATGACGCGCCGCCTTCCGCCTTGGTATATAGGTGTTGTGCGCTTGCCGTTGCTCCAGACTCCCTCCGTTTTCAGGGTTTGGCTCTCCTTCGTGTTTGATTTTGGGGCCCTTTGATGCGTCGTGAAGGCACGGCGGAGGAGCAGAGGCTTGCTGCGGCATTTGCAGAGTTAGCGGAGGTAACTGCAGAGGTATTCTGATAGCTTCCTCTTCCTCCAGAGTCCTCGGGGTCCCGGGAGTATTTTTCTTCAAGTCCCTCTCCGGGTTCCATGGCGGACCAGCGTTCGGATGCTGAGGAGTGGGAGGACGAGCCTGTGGTGAAGGCACATAAACTAAATTCACAGAATTAATAATGTACATTACTATTTAAATAGCTAAACAAAATGTGCATTTTATATTATGAGTTAAACGATCCATCATTTGTCTTTGATTTGAATCTCTTAATTTAACGAGGATAGATTTTTTTTTTCGGTAGGTTTTAAGGAGGATTACTAGCTAGGCATCTATAGCCACATCCTTACCAAACATTGATTAATGTGATTATGTCATTTATTGGCTTCCAAATAAGATCTCTTAATTTAACGAGGATAGATTTTTTTGGGTAGGTTTTAAGGAGGATAACTAGGCACCCATATATGGCCACATCCTTACCAAGCATTGATTAATACGATTATGTCATTTATTGGCTTCCGAATCCCGTCTATAACTTCTCTTCTATAAATCAAGACAGTCGAAAGCCTTTCTTGAGCAGAGAAGTCGGCGAGGGAAATCTAACTAGCTAGGGTTCTACCATTTATATGTATATGCATAGAGAGGGGAAAGGGATGGGAGGTGGTGCAAAGGTGGGTCTGTCCATGCTCATTCTCTTGATGGCCATCTCGTTGCATGCGGCTGCTACAGAGGCCAGAAGTATCGTTCCCTCTCACGTGAATACGCCCATGGATTCATCCGTACCGTTTACTGCCACCGCCACCATTGAGGAGGGAACCTCCCCACGAACTATGACCATATACAAAGAAGTCTCGGGTATATTTTATTTATACTCCTAATTTCTTTTCATGCATATACAAGGGCCTTCAAATAAAAAGTTAACAAGGGCCTTCAAATAAAAAGGCAGGATTCTGATATATATTCTGATATATATATATATATATATATATATCTTAAATTTCTAAGATATATATGTATGAGCTGCGTAATTATGCCAGTACAGCTGGTTCAAAATAAAAACGACTTTGATTTTATGTCGACCTTATAATTAAAGTGTGTGCTGGCCATCGCTTGACATTAGTTAAGTTTCCTCTCATGCTCTTCATGCCCAAGTGATCGATCATCATCCCTTTAATTTGTGTTGGTCATTAGAACGGGAAGGTCGCAGTATTTTCTGATCACAACTAGAACTGTTGGTGCGATCGACTATAGATAGTGCTAACCCAACATTTAGAGCAAGGGATGTGCAGTGCCAACGTGTTTGGTCTCATATTTGATGTTCCTATCTTGTGACGACGTACGAACTCCTCCGTTGCTTTTATACGCTACATCCTTAGGCTGCATTTGATCTTTACACTAAAAAAGACCTATACATACGACGGATGTAGTTGGTAAAGGTCAAAAAAATCTGTAACTATAACTTTTACCTACGATTCTCTCACAGACTATTTATTGGATACTCAGGCATATCAAGATTCTATTTTGAGAAACAATCAAAATATGATATTCAAAATATGCAATTATTAGATAGTAATGGACATAAGTAAGAAAACTGATCTCCTGCCTTGACTGCTGAGTACTGGGACTGATTAATATTTCTCTATTAATTAAACATGCATGTGGCTACACTCAAACTATTATCATGCCTTCAATTATGGGCACACTTTAAAAATAACCTTCAATTCAATTATAGGCTAAGCTTAGCTAAATCAGAATAGGCTACTGTTCAGAGGTTGGTTTGGGTTAATATAATTTTGTGAATTTTTTTTTATGAAATCAAACCAAGCTAAGCCATACTTAGAGAGCAAATCAAATTAAATCAAAAGTTTCTTCGAACAAGAGCCAAATCAAATGTCCTTCAAGTGGCCAACAACATTCTTCCTGCTATATATGAACTTTGATCATGTTTAATTTAAAAGCTTGAATGCTTGGCCTCTCCGAGAATGCCCTCCTTTGATCATAAACCTAGACACTCCCAATGATGAATAAGACGTCCAAACAACAATGACCCTATATATAGAAATATTGTCCACTCCCTTTCCTCGAATGTATTTGAAAATACGTAACGTAATAATGAAAATATAGGCCTCACAGTGACGAAACCTCTGAAAATTTTAGGCTTTATTGTTTGTAATCCTCAAAATTTCACGAAATTATAATGAAAATCATCCATTCCTGCTAAAACCCTGAAAAATATACACCTTATCGATTTTTGCGCACTTGAATGTATGACAAAAATAGCAAACCGCTCTACATATACGTAACAAAGATAGCTCAGATGAAGGCCTCTATAACGTGAGAAGGCGCTATTGAGAGGGTGTCTCCCCCGTAGAATCACACACTGAAAGACTCGGGGCATTGTCATTTTTTCCTGACGATGACGATGGAATCTCTTATTTTATTTCCGTCCCGACGGACTATGTCAAAGGGCCTACAGATATGCACAACGTTGCATGAATCTGCGCATGTACGCTCACGGGAGGAAAAAAAGGAAGAGAATCACAGTCTGAGGACAACTTCTCGGAATAGTCCGTGAGGACATCGTCATGGTGCAAAGTACGTAGCCGACGGAGCTGCCATCAAATACCGCTGAAAAAATAAAAAAATAGGACCAACTGTTGGCTCTGATACCAATGTGGGGGGTGCCATAAGAAAATAATAATAAAATAACATAGTTCTAAATATGTGGACGTACTTTTCAACGGAAGTAGAGATGAACTTTAACTACAGAGGAAATAAGATGACTACCATAGTCTTCTTTCTCGTGTCACGCTCTAAATCTTAGGACTCGGATGACGATCCTATGTGATTAATGTCGACATAATATTTCCAAATCACCCACCGGAGACTCACGCCATTTACTGTTACGTCAATTACAATACGGAGGTAGAGGTGAAGAATAAAATGGTTCTAAAACACCGCTAGCAGACTTCTAACAAACCATAGTCTTCATATATATTAACGTGCTGTGGTTGGCTTTAGATACTAATAAGGAAATGGTGGCCTTCCACGTGGGGTCAAAGGGGCAATGAGAAAAAAAAAAGGCCAAGGGGTGGTAAAAGAAAGAGTCGAGAGGTGCGCAGAAGAGGCACACAGCGCCTCTTCCGTGCACTGGGGAGGTGCTTGCGGCAAGGGTTGGGCCACCTGCCCCCTTCTCTGGCCAAATGGGCACTGGCCCATGACCCATGGCTCATTAACAGATCGATCGATAGTCCAGATCAACTTTACGTAGATCTCTTGTTTTAAATTATGACGAGGATAGAAAGGTACATCCTTCGCTTATCAGTGTTCACACATGTGGAAGGCTACTATATAGCCTCCTACTACCTGCACATGACCTCTCTGTTGTTAGTACCCCTGGTCAAATTTAAATTAGATCTCTTTTGATATATAGGTACACCCTTATCTACGTACTATATAGGCCCAGTTATTACTTCTATCATGCATAGAGGCGAAGAGATGGTATCATCTGCGAAAATTATCATGTCCCCGCTTCTCTTGATGGCCATCTCCTTGAATGTGGCAACGGCAGCGAGAGCCATTTCCTCTCAAGTGACTCCACCAATGGATTCATCTGTACTGTTTACCACAACCACTACCACGATCGAGGGCACCTCCCCACAAACCTTCTCTTATGATGAATAAGAGATGGCCCCTCCCGAGGAGATCGGAACGCCGCGCCGTCTCCAGCTAGGGGTTATAAGTATTACGCATTTTCGCATTCCTTTATCTTCGGGGTTTAGGGTTTTGCCTCTGTTTACATTTATATTTGAGGGGGGCTCCTGCGTTGTGAGAGCAGTTCAGAAGAGTGGAGAATCGTTACAGTCATCGGAGCTAGGGGAGCATCCTGAGACGGCGATTCGTCAGCTCCCTTCTCCTCCAGAGTCCTCTGATTCAGAGCTTTCCCCTTCCTTTTTCAATTCTTCTCTCTGCTTCATGGCGGACCATCACAACTGGCTCAAAATAAATAAAAAGAGTTTTTTTAGTCCCCAAAATAAGTATATATTTTATTAGTCTCTCAAATATAACTATTATTTTTTAGTCCCTAAAATCTTCTAACTCTTACATAATATTTCATATAATTTGCAGATGTTAAAAAATGTGAATATGCCGGAGTATATTCCATCTTGAGGTAACGGTGTGATGGAAATTCCTTAAATACCCTAACTTATTTGCATAAGGATTTCTTCTATGAAAGAATGCCAGAAATCCCTCATCGACGTCCATCCCCTGCCCCCCCTCTAACCTCTTCTTCCTCGAGATCGACGGCTCTGCTCAATATCACCAGCATCTCTGGCATCCCTTGAAGTGCCGGCGCCTTGACTCCTTCCCCCCCTCCCCTGTCGGCCATCATTTGAATCCTAAAACTAGGTCGTTGACCCCATTCCCCCCATCACTCCCAACATCGGCCCCATCTTCCTCGACATCATCAGCAGGTCCAGTCGACATCATGGGTAGGCCTACCATCACTCCCAGTGTCGACTCCCATCTCCCCCCCACCTTGCCAGGATTTGAATCTCAACACCAGTGCCTTGACCCCATCCCCCCCTCACCCTCGCTCCCATCACTGGCACTACTCAACTACTTCATTGGCCCTGACCTTGGACACATAGATTGTACCTAACGGGGTTCCCCTAACCCTCCTGTGACAGTCAAGACCCACAAGTACACCGTCAGGTGATGTCTGAATTGAAATGGTAATACTTGTTCGTATTTATATGCTTCACAGGTGTTTTTGTGTATTTACCAATGCAAAATCTTGTTTGGAAATGCAGTCATCAAATGGACAGAGAATGCAATCATCTGGGTTCTCTTCTCGTCCCCTATCGATGGAATGTCAACATGGAAGGGGCAATTATCGAGTTTATGTTTCAAATCATGAGAGGTCTAAAGGAAGGTGATTCTATCATTGTCCATATTCAACCAATTCTAATGAAGACTGTGGTTCTTTTGAATGGGTTGATGATGTCGCGTACAATGTTGTGGATATCAAATACCAGTTGAATGTGATGGAATAATGTATGATGAAGAATCACGAGTGACTAAAAATCCAATTAAATAACTAAAAATTAATACTATATTTTATCATTTTTGTACCTATTGTCACTTACATTTTTAAGTGATAGTGTGACACTAACTTGTGGTGTAGCCCTCTTATCGAACTCCTTAAGTATTGAACTATATTATTCCTTATAAACATGGTTTTCACCATTGAGAAGTGTGACCACATAAAGTAAAATTTTGGAGGTGATCTATCATAGTCTCCAAGCTTGAGGGTTCACGCAGGTATTCTGTACATACTAAAATTGGTTGTGAAGCAGAAGGGAATAGGATGCAAGATGAACTATAGAATAGGATCCAGATTCCACGTTGCACTTTAAACAACATGTAGACTAATCGATAAGTTAAAGTGAACGGTGAAAGAAACTACTAATAAGGGAGAAAGATCATAATGATTCTCTGTATCATTCTACTAAGGACAATGCACGGCTAGAATTTATCGATGAGCAAAGCCATCTGCAAGCAGTTTGGAAGAGGTTTTATTAGGAATTTTCACAGAGACAAGCTAGATTAGTTAAGAGGAACTAAGCAGGATTGCGGTTCATGATGCTATTCATGGAATGTCAGGGCAACAATGTTTGTTGTTTCTATTTTTGGGCTGCTTGAAAGGGGCTCAATAATTTTACTTTTGATGCCTACCTCAAATGTCAGAATGGACATGAGAAAAATTGAAAATTTCCCATATATGACACACTAAAGATTAGACCTACAATCCACTGGAATAAAATTTGAAGAGGGGTGATCTTGCACTACTCTTGAGCGGGGAAGAGGATGACCACGTACACTTGAAGTGTGAACTGCAAGAAGGGAAACGAGTCAGAGGTGCCCAGGGATAGATCCCCGGGGAAGACCCTCCGATGCTTAAGTCAGCAAACTAGTAGAGCTTTGGTGAGAAGGGAATAGTTAGGAGGAAGATGAGAGCGCGACATCCCTCTCCACCAAAAGGTGAAGTGGTTTCTGCTTAGGATTTTTGGCTATTGCCTTGCTTACCTCTTTATAGTAGGGCTTTTCCAGTTTAAATAGTGGCCCGTTGTACGAATGATCCCTGTAAGCGGAGGAGTCTCAGGGGGGTTACGTCTTTCATGCGGGCTCCTTATAGCCCACGGACTCTTGGTCTCCCCTATCCCCTTGAGCTTCCTGCCATTAAGGGACTCATAACGGCCGTACAGATAAGCTTCCATCAGTTGTTTCAAGCGATAGGCACTAGTCCAAGATTAGTCTCCCAAGCGATGAGTGCATGGTCGGGATAGGGAATAAGGGGCTCCAGAGGAGCTTTCCCGATCGAACTGATGCTCGGACTTCCCAACCCGAAGGCCACCTAGGAAGCTCTTGTTCCGAGTGAGTTATTGGACCTATATTAAGTGGGCCGGGGGGCTGCCACTTCGAGGAGTTGGGCCTCGTTCGGTCAGATTTGGACCTCGTTTGGCCTCTCCGTACGGGCGATGAGATTTTCCCTCTCCACTTGTCCCCCTCCTACTCCCGAGCCAAAATTAGGCTCGGACAAGTAGCATTTAGGCTGGACTTTTTGTAGCTCTGGTTAGGTAGAGATCTCTTTTTCTGGTAGGGGCCACATGATGCGGCTCGCCTCGGAAACATGCCCGTTATGATGAATAAGAGAAGGCCCCTCCCTGGGAGATCGGAACGCCGCGCCGCCTCCAGCTAAGTGTTATAAGTTTTGCACGTTTTTGCATCCCTTTATCTCCGGGATTTAGGATTTTACTTCTCTTTGCATTTATATTGGAGGGGGGCTCCTACGTTGTGAGAGCAGTTCGGAAGAGCGGAGAATCGTTGCAGCCATCGGAGCTAGGAGAGCATCCTGAGGTGACGATTCGTCAGCTCCCTTCTCCTCCGGAGTCCTCTGATTCAGAGCTTTCCCCTTCCTTTTCCAGTTCTTCTCTCTGCTTCATGGTGGACCATCATGAGGCCGAGGGGCGACAGAGAGATCAGGCCCCAAGGGTTTTCATGGTACCGTCGGAACCTCTCCGCAGCGAGCTGAGGGAGGTTGATGTGAAGCGGCTGGAGAACCAGTATGGGCTGCCTTTGCGGTTCCAGTTCCTGACGCCTGAGCCTCATGAGTCTAGCATGTTCACTCGTTCCGGCCTCTTTTGTTCCTTCCTCTTTGCCTGGAAGTGTGGCTTTCGTCTGCCCCTCCATCCCTTCGTTGCCGAGTTGCTTCAGTTCTACCGGCAGGCTCCTGTCCAGCTGGTCTCAAACTCTTATACCCTCATCTTCTCCTTCATCTTTCTCTGTGGCCAGTGTGGGGTGCTTGCCTCACTGGACCTCTTTCATTACTTTTTCGAGTTGAAGGAGAATCTTCATGCGAGGAAGGGCTTCTTCTTCATTCAGGTGAAGCGGGAGAGGAGTTGTGTGTCCCTTTCTGTTAAGGATTCCTCTCATAAGGGGTGGAAGACCCAATATTTCTGGGTGGGCACGTCGGCGGTCGGTGTCCTCTGAAATTTCCTGACAGCGCCCAATTTTCACCCGAATATCCCTCTGAAGCAAATAGTCGTCTCCTCAGAGGTGGAGAAGGAGGCTGACATCCTTCAATAGAGTCACCGAGAAACTGCTGATTTGGTGACCTCGTCCAACATCGAGGGGGTACCTTTCTCGAGTGCTGTTGCCAACAGGTAAGGAGTTCAGGGACTTGCTATCTTTCTTGCCAAGTAAGGGCTTTCCTTCTCTCAATTTGCTCTCCTTGGTTCAGACGTGAGGTGAACGGTTGAGGAGGAGGCACCGCCAGCCGAGCTGGAGGTCATCGACATGGACCAGACGCAAACTCCAAGTGATCTCAAGCTTCGGAGGGCTCGTCCCGTGCCTGGGATAAGGGCAAGCGGGTGGCCCGGGATGATGCTTCCGAACGCCGAGGGGGTCAAGCGTAAGGATCCCGTGGCCAAGTTGTTGTGGTCTTCAATGTACGCTCAGTCTGTCAAGAAGAGGCGGGTGAGGAAGGCGGAGGTCACCCGCCCGTCCGAAGAGGATTCCCTGCCGGCTCTCCCCTCTTTTCCTCTTTCCTCCGAGCTTTTCTCAAAGCAACGAGGCCGGCTATCCTTTATCTGAGCCAGTTTCCGCATGAGGCAGAGTCAGTGGCTGGACGTAGGAGCGCTTACCGGGTTGGCCGAGCGTTTTACTCACGTTATAGTGCCAGAGGGTGTAATTTTTTGTTTTGCTGTTTATGCACACTGTATTGGCTGTGGCCTACTTGATGTACATCAAAGTTTAATAAGAAGAGAAGAATGGCATTTATTCTACTTTGCTTACATGTGTATGCTTGCCAAATGATCAAAAGTAGAACTTGTGGAGATTTGTCGTGTTCCACGTCCGAGGGACGGGTGTTCCTTCCATGGTGGACAATCGGTATGCTCCTTTCCCGAGTGTCTCGACCACTCGGTAGGGGCCTTACCAGGTAGGGGCCAGCTTCCCTGTCGCCTCTGGTGGTCAAGATGCTTCAGCCTTTCTTAGGACGCAGTCTCCCGGCTCGAAGTGTCTGTATCGGACTCTGGAGTTGTAGTATCGAGTGATGTACCGTTGGTATTCCGTTGCTCGGATACTTGCAATCTCTCGGATCTCGTCTGCTAAGTCGAGGTTCTCTTGCAGTTTCTGCTCGTTTACCTCGGGTTTGAAGTGGATGACTTGGAGAGAGGGATTGCCAACCTCCAACGGAATCACTGCTTTTGTTCCATACACTGGTTGAAAAGACATTTCACCGGTGGCCGTTCTCGGAGTTGTTCGATGCGACCATAGTACGCTTGGTAATTCCTCGAGCCACCTTCCCTTGGCCTTGCCAATCCTGGTTTTGATGCCTTTTAAGATAGTCTTATTGGCATTCTCGACCAGTCCATTAGCCTGAGGGTGGGCTACCGAAGTGAAGTGATTGTGAATGTTTAGGCCAGCACATATGTCTCTTAAGTAATGAGAATCAAATTGCCGACTATTATCGCTCACGATCACTCAGGGGACACCATAGCGACAAATGATCGACTTCCAAACAAAACTCCATACGACTGATTCGATGATCCTGGTGGTGGCTTCGGCCTCGATCCACTTGGTGAAATAGTCGATGGCGATGATGATGAACCTCTTCTAAACTTGAGCAATGGGGAATGGCCCCAAGATGTCGATCCCCTACAGAGCGAAAGGGTATGGCTCGACAAGGGCGATGAGCTCCATGGCGGGCTGATGGATCAGGTGGTCGAAGCGCTGACATCGGTTGCACTTTTGTACGTAGGTCGTGCAGTCGCGCTGGAGAGTGGGCCATCAGTAACCCTGCCGAAGCAAGATCTTGGCGAGAGATCTTCCTCCTTGGTGCGCTCCGCAGAGGCCTTCGTGTACTTCCTGAACCGCTCGGCTGGCATCATCGGCGCTGATGCACTTGACGAGGGGGCCGGAGAAAGATCTACGGTACAAGGTATCATCCAGTATGACGAAATGCTGAGCTTGGTAGTTGAGCTTCCGAGCCTCCTGAGGGTCAGGGGGCTCTTGAGAATCCCAGAGCCAAGATATGTAGGGGGTCCGCCAGTCACTCGGGGGTGCCGGGTCAACGGTCATTAGCTCGGACTCGATGCACGGTCGCTCAAGCTCTTCGAGGAAGACCGATCATGTACATGCGGGGTCGAGCGAGGAGGCCAGTTTAGAGAGGGCATCCGCTCGGGAGTTTTTCTTCCATGCTATCTGGACTACCTCAAAGCTCTCGAAGAGTTGGGACATCCTCTTGACCACCTGGAGGTATTTGACCATTTATCCTTCCCGAGCTTCGTAATCACCATTGACCTAGCTAGCGACCAATTGGGAGTTAGTGTCGATCCTGACTCGCTCGTCCCCTAGTCGTCAAGCCATCCTGGCCCCTGAGATAAGGGCTTCGTACTCGGAGGCATTGTTGGATGCCTGGAAGTTCAACTTTAGGGCGTACCGTAGCTCCGCCCCTTTGGGGGATTTGAGAAGGACACCGGCACCGCATTCGGCTGAGTTGGAGGACCTGTCGACGAACATATCCCAAGTGGGCCCGGGTGCTAGTGGAGGTGCTTCTTCAATCGGGACTGTGCTTTCGGCGATGAAGTCTGCGAGAGCATGTCCTTTGATGGCCGAGCGAGGGCGATATGAGATCTCATAGGCCCCGAGCATGATGGCCCATTTGACGAGGCGTCCCGAGGCTTCAGGGTGAAAGAGAATATTCTTCAGGGGTTCGTCGGTCAATACGACGATGGAGTGCCCTAGAAAGTAGGGTCGGAGGCACTTGGCCGAGGTAACCAATGCTAGCACGAGTTTCTCGGTTGTGGGGTACCTTCGCTCAGCCTCATTAAGCACCTTGCTAGCATAGTAAACTAGTCTCTCGATCCCTACACCGTTCTTAACCAGGATCGAGCTCACTGTGGTAGGGGTCGCCGAGAGATAGAGGTGTAGAGCTTCGCCTTGGACCGGCTTGGATAGTACTGGGGGCGAGGCCAAAAATTCCTTGAGTTCGGTGAATGCCATCTGACATTCCTCATCCCAGGCGAACGTAGCAGATGCCATTTTGGGTCCCCTCAACAATTTGAAGAAGGGTAAGCATCGTTCGACTGCCCGGGATAGGAAACGGTTGAGCACAGCGATGCGCCCCGTAAGGTGTTGGGCATCCTTGATGCAGGTGGGTGGCTGCATGTCTAGGATGGCCTGGACCTTGTCGGGGTTGGCCTCAATCCCACGCTGAGTTACCAGGAAGTCTAGGAACTTGTCGGATCTGACTCCGAAGGCACATTTGGCAGGGTTGAGTTTCATGTTGCACTTCAGGAGGGTGTCGAAGGTCTCGGCTAAGTCGGGGAGGTGGTCTTCGGCCTTCGACGTTTTGACGAGCATGTCATCGATGTAGGCCTCGACGTTCCGACCGAGCTATCCTTCGAAAATATGGTTGATCAGTCTCTGATATGTCGCTATTGTGTTCTTTAACCCAAACGGCATTCGAGTGTAGCAATATACGCCGAAGTCGGTGATGAAGGCGGTCTTCTCGATGTCCACCGGGTCCATCCTGATCTGATGGTAGCCAGAGTAGGCATCCAGGAAGCTGAGCAGCTCGTTGCCAGAGGTTGAGTCGACCAGTTGATCGATGCTCGGCAGCGGGTAGCAATCCTTCGGGGTAGCCTGGCTGAGGTCGGTGAAGTCCACGCACATTCACCATTTCCCAGAATCCTTTGGCACCAGGACGATGTTGGCGAGCCACGTAGGGTACAAGACCAGACGAAAAAGGCCAGTCTTCTGCCCCTTGATGACTTGCTCTTTGATAACTGCTTGCTTCTCCGGGGTGTGCTTTCTCCTGCGTTGCTGGACTGGCTTTACCGTTGGGTCGAGGTTGAGCTTGTGCATCACCACGTCTCGTGGGATCCCGGGAAGGTGCTCATCAGTCCATGCAAAGACTCGGATATATCGGGCAAGGAAATCCTTATATTTTTTCTATTCCTCAAGTGGTAGATCGGCTCCGATCTTTACTCCTAGAGTCGGGTCACCGTTGAGGAAGACCGTTAGCAACTCGCCACCAGGCTCAGATGTTGTGGGTCTCTCTTCGGCTCCCTTTACTCCTTTATTTTTCCCTTCCGGCCAAGTGGCTTCGACCGAGTTTATATAGCACCGTCTAGCCAATGCATGGTTACCTCGGACTTCCCGCACGCCATACTTGGCTGGGAACTTCATTTTTTGGTGAAAGGTAGAGGGCGCCGCTTTCATTCGGTTGAGGATACCTCGTCCAAAGATGGTGTTATATGCCGTCATCCCTTTAATCACGATGAAGTCAACCATAACCAATAGTAACTGGAAGGCTCAAGGCTCCCTCGGGATAAGTTGCCTGGCCATTTAAGCCATAGAGGGGGGTTCGGATAGGGTGGAGTTTAGATGGATTCTCTCCCATCTTGAGGAAACATTCATAGGAGAATACATCAGGGGCACTACCATTGTCAATTAAGATCCTATCTACGTTACAATGGTTTATTGTAGCCGATACAACGAGAGCGTCGTCGTGCGGGTTGGTTAACCCTTCCAGGTCCTGGTCAGAGAATACTAGGGCCTGCGGTTCGCTCGCCAGTAGGGCCTTAGGGGGCACAGCAGAGGCCCATCTCGCCCGCTCGGCGTGTCGCTTTCTTCCTCGGCTGCTATCTCCACCTGATGTCGTACTACCCGTGATGACATTGATGTAGACCCCACGGGTGGCATTGTCGATCTCTTTAGGGGCACCTCGATCTTCCTTTTGCTCGAGCACATATCGGGATAGGTGTCCCTGACGGATAAGGCGCTCGATCTCATCTTGAAGTTGATGACAATTGCTGGTGTGATGCCCGTGATCGCTGTTGAATAGGCAATGCTTGCGGCGATTGCGATGCTTGGCTTTCATAGGCTCGGGTTGGTTGAGGAGACCCGAGCCTTTGATGTCTTCATAGATTTCGTAGACAGGGGCGGTAAGGGGGGTATACCGCTCGTACTTCCAGGACGGCTCTTTTCAGTCTCCGTCCTGGTTCTACCTTTTTTCTTGGCCCATCCCTTACTCGGATGGTCGCTTCTTGTCCCCCTCCTGACCCAAGCCTGTCGTGCCTCGGCAGGCGCTGAGGACTTCCTCGCACTCTGCATGGCGTAAGGACAGGGTCACTAGCTTGGCAAGGGAGGTGGGAGGATGAAGCACTAGCTCACGCCGCAAGTTCTCGTCGCAGGTACCCCCGGTCAATGCGGTGATGGCAGAGGCCACATCTAGGCGGGGGATGTGCGGAGCTTCCAATTTGAATCGGTTGATATGAGCCCACAACTTCTCCCCCTGTTCCTGCTTGAGGGCCAATAATCTCGCCACTGACCGGGGTGGACCGCTGTCGGCGAAGCTTTCCTTTAACACTCGCCCGAATTGCTTGAAGTTGTGGATGCTGTGGGAGGCGAGGGCTCTGAACCAAGCCTGAGCGCCCAGAACCAGAGTGGTCATGAGCGCTCGGCACTTGATTATGTCAGATGTCCCATACAAAGTCATTAGGGTGTCGAAGCTGTCGTAGTGGTCGGCCGGGTCTCCCTGGCCGTCGTACGACTTGAAGGTCGGGAGTGAGATCCTGGGGGATATCTTTGCCTTCAAAATATAGTCGGAGAATGGGGATCGCTCCTCGTCCTCGACAGGAGTGGTCTTCTGCAAGGCGCGGAGGTCACGGTCTTGTTCCACGAAATGGCTCTCAAATTCTTGCAGCCGGAGAGACAGCTCCAGTTGTCGTTAGCCCAAGGGGCTGGGTGGAGCACTTGAATGCTGTCCCGATGCTCCTCGAGGGCCTCGGCTTCCAAAAAAGATCGGCGTGCTCTGGTCTTCTCCCTCCTCAGGGTTGAGGATGCTTCCTACTCCGGGGGAGGGGCATGTGATGGTCCTCCTGACAGGTTGCGAATGAGCCCTCACCCCCGGAGGGTGAAGCGGCCTCCAGCAGAGTGCTGGGAGGCATCTCCGCGTGAGGGGCTCTTCCAGGGGAGTTGCGATGTAATGCCTTGGATCTCTATTGTATCTTTATTAGGTCTTTCGGATGCCTCAATTTCAATAGTTCACCATCTCTCTTCGTTCTCTCTCGTTTCAGGGTCTCTCGGTACGGGGTGCACACCATTGCGGAGTTGGCCAAGGCGAGGACGCGATGGAGTGATTGGGACGCAGGATGGGGCAGCGATTTCAGCATGGCGGGCGCGATCCCTCGGTGGATTCCGAGAAGGCACCGTTTGTGTTCCTGGTAGTTTTCGACGTGGTTTAGTCCCCTTGGGGCGCGGTTTCTTCGGTGGATGTAGGAAGACAGATCACTACTTCCTCCCGCACGTTTTCCCGACCATTACACGTCGTTTGGTGTACAAACGGCTGAGTTTGGGCTCATTGTGCTTTTGTGGCTTCCGTGGGGATCACCGAAAAACGGCGACGAAATGGGGATCCTGATGAGGACATCTCACGACACTCCCTCTGGCTCGGGTCGCCTGCACATTTTTGATATGGAGCGACTATGATCTACACATGTTAGCTTCAGTCTCATCTTATGTATTTTCATTTTATTGAGTCCTATCTTATGTATTTTCCTTTATTGAGTCATGTGGTCCTAGTCCATTTCCCTTGTTATGCTTAATTGGGCCTTATTACCTTAGTTATGGGCCCATAGGATTGAGTCTAGGATATGCTCGGTCTTTTATCTTATTGTCAGGGACATTTTGATCATGTAAAGAATGGTTGCCTATATATAGGCCCCATCTCTCCTCATGTACTCAATTTTTGATGAATGCATTTGAATAGAATCCCTTTTCCAAATCCCCTCTCATCTACCAAGACCTTCTCTCTCTTTCTCTCTCTCATTCTCTCTCTCTATCTCACCCACTTCAAGAAGGGGGCGAACCCCTCTCTCTCTCCTCCCTCTCCCACCTGCCACCTAACTCCCCTCCCTCATTCACTCACCCTCCCAACCACCCACCACCCCATTAACTCCCCTCCTAGTCCCAAGAACCCTCCACCAATCTAAGCCCTACCTCCCAACCACCACCTACCCCATCCACTTCCCTAAGCACCTCCCCACCTCCCCAAGGCTGAAGGACCTCCTCCCTAGGCCTATTTTGAATTTCCCTCCCATCTCCCCTTCCCCCCATACCTCCCTAGGTCGACCTCCCCTTCCCTCCCAATAGCCCAAGTTCACCCCCACCTCCTCTCCCACTCTCCTTCTCTCTTGTGCACATCCACCTTCCCACCACCACCTCTTGCAGCTCCAGCTCCCTCTCCAGCCCCATTTTTCCCTCCCCACCTTCTTCTCCCTAGCCTTCACAACCCCTAAACACCTCACATCTCCCTCCCATAGTCATTAGACACACCTTCCACCCCTTACTCTCTTGGCCATCCCCTTCCCCACACCCTCTTGTTCACTTCATTCTGTCTCTATTTCAGGCAGCAGAGTTGCAGTGAATTGCTGAGGCAGCCATGACCTTCCTTCAAGGATTCAGGTAGCAAGGCTTATATTGCTGGAATCTTCTGCGAGTCGTATTTCCAACGGTGGTGGTCTCGCCGGCTTCCGAGGTTGGAGTTGTTCGTAGGAGCAGATCTCGTCCTATTGCGCTTGCTGTCCCTGTCTGATGACCTGAAGCTGAAAGCTGAAGCCACCATGACCAGCTCGGGACAGGTTTGGGTGCCATTTTCAGAGGGCAGGAACTAAGTCCAGTTAGCTTTCATCTCCAAGAAGAAGGACCTCAATCGGCCACCGGAGCTACCAGTTACAATTTTCTTCGCTGGAGTGTGCAGTCTGCCCCTGTGGGTCCAGGTTTGACCTGTCCCCACTTATCCCGTCACCATTCTTTTCTCCGACCTCCGATTGGGGCCCCGTTAACTCCTGCTCGAAGCTACTCCGACTACGATCGCGGCACCACCAGCTTCGTCTCAATTGGAGTTCGGGAGAGTCTGCAGTGCCTTCTGCAACAGACTGCACCAGTTCTGCACCAGCCTGAGATAGAACATTGCTGTCCTGTTCCAGTCGCCGGCCTGATCAGCCCCTAGCTTCAGAGCCTCCCCAAAAAATCGGACATCACCCTTGGTCAGTTGGGAAACTTTTGGCACTGGTTTCATCAAGATCTGAGTTCTGTAGAGTCCGTGGCAGCGTCATCACCGACACCCTATCCAGCGAATCTGAAGATTGGCAGAACCGGCAAAGCTCGGAAAATCGGGTTTTCTTGCATAATTCCCCACCCCGCTTGGCCGGCTGAAGGCCCCTCCCTGCGTGGAGGTAGTTTTGATTGTAATAAGTTTAATCTCCACCCCAAGATCATCCCTCCTGCGAGAGGCGTAGTGCTGTACTTCTTTAATTTTCAGGTCAAGTGACACCGCCGCAGCGATTGGGTGTATACCCTCGCTTCCCGGCGCACCCTCGTCTCTGAGCGGGATCGCTGTTTTCACACCGATTAGGTAAGCATCTGATGCCATCCTTGATTGCCATTATTCTGCAAATTTAGTATTACTTCGCATGCCCGTCGGACGGTGAGAAGAGAGCCTGATCTTGTATGCTACTTTGAAGGTGTCCACCGTGGACCGGGAGTGAGTGCCACCGAAACCCCACCCTGTGGGCCATCCGCCCACGAAGTTGGGAATCCTAGGCCCTTTTGGGGTCAGCCTAAGCCAACTAAGTCACTTAGAATCATTGGGTCTCGCCTCGGACCCTTGCCATCATCCCCCGGCCCCGCCGGGTGATCGCGTGTGCCGTGTGAGTAAGCCGCTATCGTGAGAATCATTGGAGTGCTTGTATGCTTGCGGGTGTAGGTCCTAGGGTCATCAACTCATACTTAGTCAACCTTGGGATGTGCCACATCAAGTGGTATCAGAGCGGTCATAGGCTTGTCCTTACAAGTCTAGTCTTGGGTCACACAAAGTCTTTCATAGGTGCATCCGCACACCCTTGCATAGCCCACCCAACTTTGCATGACCACTCGTAGTGGAGTCCATTATCAAGTCAATCCATCCTCTTCTAATACCACCATGAATCTCAATCCCCAAGGAAATCTCGCTCACAATGAGCATGAGCTTCCCGACCATATGAGGTTTCTTGTGGAAGGCATGACCAATATTATGGGAAGGCTTGACGATATAACGGCCCGGCTTGAACAAATTGAGGAAAATAGGCCTGTCCCAAGGGCGAGAGATAGGAGGGAACCACCTCCACATGTGGAGCCATCCATAGGAGAGCTCAACCTTGACCACCCTCCCGAACCGGAAAGGGACCCACCTCCTAGAAGGAATGAGAGACTCCCTCGGGATAACCCGGATGACCAACTAATGAGACTTGTGAAAGTCGATGCACCCACCTTTGATGGGTCTCATCACCCGAGCATCTACTTAGATTGGGAGGCAGCCATGGACCAATATTTTGATTGGTACCCAATGACCGAGGATAGGAGAGTCCGGCTTGCAAAGATGCAACTTACCAAATTAGCCAAGACCCATTGGATGAATGTTGAGGCATTAAGAATAGTTAGGAGGGAAGCTCCCATCACCACATGGGGGGCCATGAAAGGCCAACTCAAACTCAAATATGTCCCACCCTACTACCATCAAAACCTCCTAGATGAGTGGCAAGCCTTAACCCAAGAGGGGAAGACCATTATGGAATACATTGAGAAGTTTGACTACTACCTTCTCAAGTGCGGAGTCCAAGAGGACCCCGCCGTCACACTCTCTCGCTTTAGGAATGAGCTTCAATTCCATATCAAAAGGAGTTATTCATGCGTCAAGTAGCCACTCTAGAGCAAGCCTACCAAGTAGCTCGGGATGTCGAGAAATTCTCTCGGTATACACGAATGGTTCCCCCTCGGGAGATGGATCCCAAAGTTATGGCACCTCGGACCAACCCACCACCTCTCCAAAGAGGTCTCCTTCCCACACCCATAGGAGCTCCTCCCACCTGGGTCACCCCTCCTAGTGGCACCCCACCACCCCGCCCCACAAGTGGGCCCCTAAACACAACTCCCAATAGGCCTAATCTATACCCACTCCCTCTCACACTAAGGTAGCCCCAAACCATCAAAGTGGGCAGCAATGTTTTAGGTGCCTAGGGTATGGACACTTTGCCAATCAATGCCCCACCAAGGGAGCATCCAACTTGCTCATAAAAGAGACCAACCCCCAACCCCAAGCTGAATTTGAAGGGGAAGTTGAGGTAGATGAACCCTCTCTTGAATGGGAGGAGGAGTATGAGAGCCACTACATGGAGACCAACCAAGAGCAACTCCCTCCACCCACCGACTCCCACCTCGGAGTGGTTAGGTGCACCCTCACTCACACCCAAGAGCAAGATTGGAGGAGAAACACCATATTCCATACCTACATCCGAATAGGGAGCCATGTTAGAAAGGTCATCTTGGACAATGGAAGTAGTGTGAATGTGGTATCACCCGACACCGTCAAACTTTTGGGCTTTACTACCTCCCCACATCCACACCCATATCGGGTAGCATGGATTGATACCACCTCCATACCCGTTAGTGTTCGTTGCCTTGTCCCCATTACATTCCAATCCTATCAAGGCCAAGTATGGTGTGACATCCTACCAATGGAAGTTGGGAGTATACTCCTAGGGCGGCCTTGGATCTACGATGTAGATGCCACCTTCCTTGGAAAAATAAACACTTGTATCTTCACTCATGAGGGAAATAAAATCCAACTCAACCCATCTCCACCCCGCACCCTTCCCAAGAAGGCATCTCCCTCCCTTGAGGGATCCCCTACCCCCCCCCCCCCACTATTCCAAATCCACCAAACCCCACACCATCAAGCCTTAATCCAAGTATGATCAATGAACCTCCTAGGAGCCTACACCTCATCACTAGGAAAGAACTTGAGGAAGAAACCAACCAAGGGGGATAAGTGTGTGCCATTGTTATTTACCTCGGGGAATCCACCCCAACCGACCCACACCCAATAGAAATTCAACAACTCCTTGAGGACTTCCATGATGTGTTTCCCGAGGAGCTTTCAGACAAGCTACCACCCATGCGCGATATGCAACATGCCATCGACTTTGTGCCCGGAGCTACCTTACCCAACCTCCCACACTACCGCCTCAACCCCACCGAGCATGCTGAGCTCAGGAGGCAAATTGAGGAGCTTATCAAGAAGGGCTTCCTCCGGATTAGCAAAAGCCCTTGTGCCGTCCCATCTCTTCTCACACCCAAAAAGGACGGAACTTGGTGCATGTGTGTGGATAGCCGAGCCATCAACAAGATAACGATCAAGTATATGTTCCCCATCCCTCGGTTAGATGACATGTTAGACATGCTAGTTAGAGCCACCATCTTCTCCAAAATTGACCTCAAGAGTGGCTACCGTCAAGTTCTCATTAGGCCCGGGGACGAGTGGAAAACCGCCTTTAAGACTAAGGACGGTCTCTATGAATGGCTTGTCATGCCTTTTGGCCTTTCTAATGCGCCAAGCACCTTCATGCGTCTCGTGACCGAGGTCCTCCGGCCCTTCATTGGCATCTTTCTAGTTGTCTACGTTGACGACATCCTCATATATAGCCAATCCAAGGAAGCCAATCTCGATCACCTCAAACGAGTGTGCACCATTCTTAGGAAGGAGAGTCTCTTTGCTAACCCCGGGAAGTGTCATTTCTTGACCAACCAATTAGCCTTCCTAGGATTTATTGTCTCATCCTAAGGGGTATCCATGGACCCCGAAAAGGTCCAAGCTATTCTTGAGTGGCCCGAGCCTAAGACCCTTCATGAGGCCCGAAGCTTTCACGGGCTAGCCACTTTCTATAGGAGATTCATCTGAGGATTTAGCACAATCACCGCTCCTATCACGGATTACCTCAAGAAAGGCACCTTTGTGTGGACTAGGGCAGTCTCCAAAGCATTCCTAGAGCTCAAGGAAAAGATGACCCAAGCCCCGGTCCTTTGCCTACCCGACTTCTCGAAAGTCTTCGAAGTCACTTGTGATGCATCCGGGGTAGGGATTGGGGGCACCCTCAGCCAAGAAGGTCACCCGATAGCCTATTTTAGTGAGAAACTTTGTGAGGCTAGGATTAGGTACTCCACATATGACAAAGAGCTTTATGCCGTGGTTCAATCCCTTCGGCATTAGAGGCACTATCTCCTACCCAAGGAGTTTGTGATCTTCTCGGACCATGAGGCTTTGAAGTACCTCAACACCCAAAAAAAGCTCAATGCCCGCCATACCCGATGGGTAGAATATATTCAAGCTTACACCTTTGTCCTCAAGTACAAGATGGGTAGTGAGAACCGCACCGCCGATGCGCTAAGTAGGCGGGTAGCCTTACTCTCCACCATCTAGGTGGAAGTGACCGGGTTTGAGAGAATCAAAGGGGAATATCCAAATTGCCCCGACTTTGGGACTCACTACAACACCCTTTCCACTCAGCCCCACAAGGAACATGAGGGGTTCATACTTCAAGAGGGGTATCTATTCAAGGGAGCTAGGCTTTGCATACCCCGGACTTCACTTTGTGACTTCTTAGTTTGGGAGTTACACAGTGGTGGCCTAGTTGGTCACTTTGGGGTCCAAAAGACTATAGAGCTAGTTGAGAGGCAATTCCATTGGCCTAGTATCAAGAAGGATGTGGCCCACATTGTGGGACAATGTCGCATTTGTGCCTCAGCCAAACAAGTGAAGCAAAATACTGGGCTTTACACACCCCTACCCATACCAGACCGACCTTGGGAGGACTTGAGCATGGACTTCATCCTTGGCCTACCTAAGACCTTACGCAAACATGATTCCATCTTTGTAGTGGTTGACATGTTCTCTAAAATGGCCCACTTTATCCCATATTCCAAGACCTCCGATGCTTCTAGGGTCGCCCGATCATTCTTTGACGAGGTGGTCCGACTCCATGGATTACCTAAGACTATTGTGTCTGATCGGGATGTGAAATTCACCAGTTATTTTTGGAAGACTCTTTGACACTTGATGGGAACCCTCCTCAAATTCTCCACTGCTTACCATCCTCAAACCGACGGCCAGGCTGAGGTCGTCAACCGAAGCCTTGGGAACTTGCTTCGTTGCCTTGTAGGGGACCACCCTGGGAATTGGGATCTCCTCTTATCTCACACCGAGTTTGCCTACAATGATTCTATCAATTGGTCCATAGGCAAGAGTCCATTTGAGGTTGTACATGGTTATAGGCCTAGAAAACCTTCCAATCTTATTCCCCTTCCCCCACATGCTAGAGTGTCAGTCTCAGCTGAGTCCTTTGCACAGCATATCAAAGAGTTGCATGATGACATCTGCAAGCATATAGGAAAGAGTAATGAGGCTTACAAAAGGCGGGCAGATGCTCATCGGCGCCACTGCGAGTTCCAAGTGGGAGACTCGGTGATGGTGAGGACGGAGCGGCTCCTTCCGGGACTTGCCTCCAAGTTGAGGGCATGGGGTTCGGGACCCTTTTGAGTTCTGAGATGACTTGGTAGTAATGCTTATGAGCTAGACCTACCTGAGAGTTTTGGGGTACACCCTACTTTCAATGTGGCGGACCTGGTACCCTACAAGGGCCCCGCGGTGGAACCCAGTGAGGAGCTCGAGCCTTTACCCCCCCTTGAGAGAGACACTCCCGGTGGGACTCCACTTCATAGCTTGAGAGACCGACGAGAGCAGGTAGAGGTAATATTGGATGAGCAGAGTATCATTACTAGGCACAAGGTGTATCAGCGCTACCAGGTTAGGTGAAGAACCGTTCCCTGATAGAGGATACTTGGGTGAGTCGGGAGGACCTGCTACGATTGGACCCCGACATTTTGGAGCAGTACTACAGCCAGACAGACCCCTACTCGACAGGGTCGAGTTCTCCCCACCCCGGGGGATTTGATGTGGACATCTCACGACACTCCCTCTGGCTCGGGTCACCTGCACATTCTTGATATGGACCAACTATGATCTACACATGTTAGCTTCAGTCTCATCTTATGTATTTTCATTTTATTAAGTCATATCTTATGTATTTTCCTTTATTGAGTCATGTGGTCCTAGTCCATTTCCCTTGTTATGCTTAATTGGGCCTTATTACCTTAGTTATGGGCCCATAAGATTGAGTCTAGGATATGCTCGGTCTTTTGTCTTATTGTCAGGGATATTTTGGTCATATAAAGAATGGTTACCTATATATAGGCCCCATCTCTCCTCATGTACTCAATTTTTGATGAATGCATTTGAATAGAATCCCTTTTCCAAATCCCCTCTCATCTACCAAGACCTTCTCTCTCTTTCTCTCTCTCATTCTCTCTCTCTATCTCTCCCACTTCAAGAAGGGGGCGAACCCCTCTCTCTCTCCTCCCTCTCCCACCTGCCACCTAACTCCCCTCCCTCATTCACTCACCCTCCCAACCACCCACCACCCCATTAACTCCCCTCCTAGTCCCAAGAACCCTCCACCAATCTAAGCCCTACCTCCCAACCACCACCTACCCCATCCACTTCCCTAAGCACCTCCCCACCTCCCCAAGGCTGAAGGACCTCCTCCCTAGGCCTATTTTGAATTTCACTCCCATCTCCCCTTCCCCCATACCTCCCTAGGTCGACCTCCCCTTCCCTCCCAACAGCCCAAGTTCGCCCCCACCTCCTCTCCCACTCTCCTTCTCTCTTGTGCACATCCACCTTCCCACCACCACCTCTTCCAGCTCCAGCTCCCGCTCCAGCCCCATTTCGCCCTCCCCGCCTTCTTCTCCCTAGCCTTCACAACCCCTAAACACTTCACATCTCCCTCCCATAGTCATTAGACACACCTTCCACCCCACTCTCTTGGCCATCCGATTCCCCACACCCTCTTCTTCACTTCATTTTGTCTCTGTTTCAGGCAGCAGAGTTGTAGTGAATTGCTGAGGCAGCCATGACCTTCCTTCAAGGATTCAGGTAGCAAGGCTTATATTGCTGGAATCTTCTGCGAGTCGTATTTCCAACGGTGGTGGTCTCGCCGGCTTCCGAGGTTGGAGTTGTTCGTAGGAGCAGATCTCGTCCGACTGCGCTTGCTGTCCCTATCTGATGACCTGAAGCTGAAATATGAAGCCACCATGACCAGCTCGGGACAGGTTTGGGTGCCATTTTCAGAGGGCAGGAACTACGTCCAGTTAGCTTTCATCTCCAAGAAGAAGGACCTCAATCGGCCACCGGAGCTACCAGTTACAATTTTCTTCGCTGGAGTGTGCAGTCTGCCCCTGTGGGTCCAGGTTTGACCTGTCCCCACTTATCCCGTCACCATTATTTTCTCCGACCTCCGACTGGGGCCCCGTTAACTCCTGCTCGAAGCTACTCCGACCGCGATCGCGGCACCGCCAGCTTCATCTCAATTGAAGTTCGGGAGAGTCCGCAGTGCTTTCTGCAACAGACTGCACTAGTTCTGCACCAGCCTAAGACAGAACATTGCTGTCCTGTTCCCGTCACCGGCCCGATCAGCCCCTAGCTTCAGAGCCTCCCCAAAAAATCAGACATCACCCTTTGTCATTTGGGAAACTTTTGGCACTGGTTTCATCAAGATCTGAGTTCCGTAGAGTCCATGGCAGCATCATCACCGACACCCTGTCCAGTGAATCTGAAGATTGGCAGAACCGGCAAAGCTCGGAAAATCAGGTTTTCTTACATAATTCCCCACCCCGCTTGGCTGGCTGAAGGCCCCTCCCTGCGTGGAGGTAGTTTTGATTGTAATAAGTTTAATCTCCACCCAAAGATCATCCCTCCTGCGAGAGGCGTGGTGCTGTACTTCTTTAATTTTCAGGTCAAGCGACACCGCCGCAGCGATTGGGTGTATACCCTCGCTTCCTGGCGCGCCCTCGTCTCTGAGCGGGATCGGTATTTTCACACCGATCAGGTGAGCATATGATGCCATCCTTGATTGCCATTATTCTGCAAATTTAGTATTACTTCGCATGCCCGTCGGACGGTGAGAAGAGAGCCCGATCTTGTATGCTACTTTGAAGGTGTCCACCGTGGACCGGGAGTGAGTGCCACCCAAACCCCGCCATGCGGGCCAGCCACCCACGAAGTTGGGAATCCCAGGCCCTTTGGGGGTCAACCTAAGCCAACTAAGTCACTTAGAATCATTGGGTCTCGCCTCGGACCCTTGCCATCATCCCCCGGCCCCGCCGGGTGATCGCGTGTGCCATGTGAGTAAGCCGCAATCATGAGAATCATTGGAGTGCTTGTATGCTTGTGGGTCTAGGTCCTAGGGTCATCAACTCATACTTAGTCAACCTTGGGCTGTGCCACATCAGATCCCTTGGTATCAATGGACTCCCTAGAACGTCTACGTTCCATAGCCACTAGTTTTATCGAGATCCGTGGCCATTTGGGCCCGGTATGAGCCCGAGAAGCCCGGTTGCTTGTTTTGGATTGATTTAGAACTAGTGGCTATGGAACGTATCGTCGGGAACGAAAGGGGTGTGGTTGTATCCCCTTCGTCTTGGGACGAAAGGGGTGTGGAAAGGCCTCCGTCGGGCCGATCTCACGTTTTCCTTGCCGTGACGCTCCGACGGTTTCACAGTGACCGCTCAAGCTATTGGGCGGCCCTGCGATTGACCGTTCAAGGATAGTCGGTTTGAGGTTGGGTGGTCCTACGATAGACCACGTGGGGTTTTAGGCAGCTGAGTCTGGGCCGTCCAGGTTTTCATTGGGTTTGAGTGGCCATGGTATGACCGCTTATTCCCGTTGACCTTGGGTCAACTTTGGTTTCGCAGTTCATGGGGCGGTCTACCCCGGACCGTTTGGCGTTGGTCAGCGGCCTGGTCAAGACCGCTCAACGCCTTGGGGCGATTTAGCCCTTACCGCCCAATGGTTGGGTCGATCTTTAGAGATGTCCGAGTCTGACCGTCCTATTTTTTCCCTTGGGTGGCTCTTCCTTAACCGCCCAATTCACTGAGCGGCTTAGTGGTGACCGCCCAGTGTGTTGTGTTCGTTGTCGTGTCTGTGGGCCGTGATGGCTGTGTGTGTGTGTGTGTGTGTGTGTGTATCCTGTCTGTCTTGTGTGGTCTGGTCGACCCGGTGTGACCAGTGGTCGACGTGCAACCACGCCTATGTCTCTATGCTTCTGTCTAGCTCGAGACAAGGATTCTGGACATTGGAGGTACAGTCTTACCTCAGTTTATGTGTCCAGGTGCCTTGAGGGTCTTGGTGTCCCCCCAGGCTTTTGTGAGTCGTTTCCTGCGGCAGTGTCATTTTCCCGTGGCTGAGGACTAGCCTGATTGACGGTGTGTACTGTCGTGTGCAACGATCTTGACCTCGAGTCGTGAGACTCAAGGATCGTTGTGTGTTTATGTTTAGTTGCCTATTTCAAGTGTGGTGGCAGTCGCGTGGGCTGCCTTGGTGCTTTGTGGTACATAGGACAGGGCGTGGTAGCCTGTCTGTACTCCAACACTTGTGTTTCAGAGTCTGTGTCTTGTAAGCCTCCACTAGTCGTAGCCTTACGACGCGGTCGACCCACCTGGGAGATGTGGTAGGGCAGTTCCCGACGATACGATTTTTAAGCTAGTTCTGTGGGCCCCCGACTGTTGCCGTAGCGTCCTACGGAGGGGGAATACTAGCTAAAGGCCTGGCTTAGGCAGTAGTCAGTGTGTGCACATGGGGTCAGGGGCTGATGACATGCGCCGCAGGCATGACCCTGACTAGTTACTCGTAGTTGAGGTACTATAGTATCGTTCTTCCTCGGAACTGCGGTTGTTCCTTGGACATGGTTCTTTGTGTGTCTAGTCTCCATCGTGTAGTAGACGATGGCGTAGACGAGACACTTTTGGCGCAGTGTAAGTCGTCAGTGGACGCAGCTGGCTATTCTTCTAGTGAGGAGGTGCTCCTGTCACTTGACGCGTGACTTTCATATTTCTCGGAGTTTGTGTTCCCCTCTGAGTCAGTCAGCTCTTGGCGCGGTCCAAAATATGTTTCCCCTGTTGTGTCTGTCGGTGTTTAGCTTTGCCCAAGAGGTGTTTGGGGTTATGTGCACGACAAGCCAATCGTGTAGGTTGTCGTGTCTGTCTTGCCTGCCTAGGTCCTTTCTAGTTTATTTTGCCTGTTGTTAGGCTTTTGCTATTCTCATTTTTCTGTTAGCTTCCCCTGTCCTTAGCATGATCCCTACTCTTGCTTTCCCTTGCTGTTTACAGCTTTCTAGTGTAGTTTGCTTGCGTTGCTGCACCTGTTGTTTCTGTTGTTCCGTGTTACTGCGTATTTTTCAGTGGGGATCCGCATGACCCCTACTGGGCCAGTGACACGAGGCTCATCCCTACTTTTCAGGTGGGTGGCGTCTTCAGCTTCTGCGGATCCTGGAGTGGCGTGTCTGTAGCTGCTAGCTGTACCTGCATCGGGCTTCTCCCGACCTCAGTGTACGTTTCTTTTTCTGTTGACTGTACTGTTAGACTGCTTGTCTTTCCTTTGGACTGGACTCTGGTATAATTACAAATATTAAACTATTAATTAAAAGGTAATTTTATTTCTGCTACTTTAGCAAACCGATCTAATAAAATTTAATTGTTTACTGTTATATCTCTGTGGCTTCAATGTACTACACGACAATCCTTTCATCCCTTCGGAGCTTTACCGCTCTTGGGAGGCTTCACGGGTTCCAAGTGGTATCAGGTGTATTCGATAGTCATGTCGAGTATATCTGGTATCCGGGATTCGGGTCGTCACAGTTCGGATCAGAGCGTTGTTGTGTAAAGTACATGGGAATCCGAGATATATAGTCTTCAGGGTCCTTATGTCCAGTACAGTCTTCAGCTGGCGTTATGTTTTGTGATTCTCATTTATTGCTACTGTGGGTCTTTTCTCGGTGAGCTGCTCAATACATGACTCATCCCCTGTCATCGTGTGATCAGCTGTTGTTGTGCCTTGATGTGACCCAGCTTGCAGTTGTGTTCCGTTGTTCTGTGTCCTGTACAGAGCCGGAATCCTGCGAGTGCTGCCGTTGTTGTTGTTTTTGTAAGTGCTATTTTCTATGATTTTGTCTGTCTATCATTAGTACTTTGTGGACCAACTCATGTCGTATCACTTTGCTATACTCTCTTCCCTGGTAGAGTTAGCTTGCGACTCGATCAGATGTCTCATGGTCCGGTGCTGTCATCTTACCGTTGTTTCTCGTGGTTCATGTCGCTTTATAGTTGTGTTGCCGGGTTGTTCTTCCCTACTTTTCCTTTGTTAGTCCTTAAATTTTGAGGATGAAATTTCTTAAAGGAGGGGAAGATGTAATGAACTGGATCTCTATTGGATCTTTATTAGGTCTTTCGGATGCCTCATTTTCAACTGTTCACCATCTCTCTTCGTTCTCTCTCGTTTCAGGGTCTCTCGGCGCGGAGTGCACACCGTTGCGGAGTTGGCCGAGGCGAGGACGCGATGGAGTGATCGGGACGCAGGATGGGGCGGCGGTTTGAGCATGGTGGGCGCGATCCCTCGGTGGATTTTGAGAAGGCGCCGTTCGTGTTCCTGGCGGTTTTCGGCGTGGTTTAGTCCCCTTGGGGCGCGATTTCTTCGGTGGATGTAGGGAGACAGATCACTACTTCCTCCCGCACGTTTTCCCTACCATTACACATCGTTTGATACGGAAACGGCTGAGTTTGGGCTCATTGTGCTTTTGTGTCTTCCGTGGGGATCGCCAAATAATGGTGACAGAATGGGGATCCGTTGGTATCAATGGACTCCCTGGAACGTCTACGTTCCATAGCCACTAGTTTTGTCAAGATCCGTGGACATGTGGGCCCAGTATAAGCCCGAGAAGCCCGATTGCTTGTTTTGGATCGATTTAGAAAAATCGCCCATTTCTTCTTGTTTCTCGGCCGTTTTGGTTCCGGTTTGAGTTTTTGATGGAGGCATCACCCACGATTCCCTTTGGCTCGGGTCCACTTCTTCACATTCGGGAGCTGGTTGAGTTTGGGCCTCACTCTATTAAGGCCCCTTATCCCTCTAGTAGCTTTCCTTTGTGTCATTTTGATGTATTTTCATTTTATTTGAGTCATTTCCCTAGGTCTAGCACTTATTTTCCTATGTTTTGGTATCATCATGCTATCAAATGAGGCTATTGGGCCCAATTCGTTGGGCTAGGCCCATTGGTGCCCCCACCCCCTTGGTTATTTGTAGTTGCTCATTTTGTCAGGGACTTGTTGTAAAGAGTGGGTTGCCTATAAATAGGACCCCACTCCCCCTCATTTGAAGTTAATGAATGAATGAGTTAAAATTACCATTTGAGTTCAAATTGGAGTGATTCCTCTAGTTTTTTGGGTGAGAGACCCTAGGGGAGAGATTCCCCACCTATTCCCCTCTTAATCTCTCTATTTCACCCCTCTTTCTCTCTCCTCCAACCCCAATTTCGAATTTTCTTCTCTCTCCTCCCTCCTCCCAACCACCTTCAACCCCCAACCACCCCCATTAAGGCCACTCCACTTCCCCATGCCCCATTACTCTCCCCCTTGTCCCAAGGTGGAATCTTTCCCATTCCAATACAATCTTCTCCACTTCCAACACAATCTCCTCCCTCCCAATGCAATCCCACTAGTTCCCACACAATCCTCCACATTCCAAAGCCATTTTGAATTTGAAATCCCTTCCCTCCATGTCCTTTGGCCGCCCCCCTCTCCTCCCTTCTTGCCAAGTTCGCCCCTTTCACCTCCCCATTCCCTCTCTCACACCCTCATCTTCCTCCTCCACCTGCTAGCACCTGCCTCCAGCCATTCTTTCCCCTCATTCCCCATCACCATTAGCTCTCTTCTCCACCCCACAAGAGCTCCCATTCATCCCTAGGTCGCCCCTTCCATTTTCCCTCCACCAAAGAAGCCCCCTCTTCCTCTCATTTCATTTTCAGGTTGAAGCTGTGCAGACCTGCAGATCAGCCCTAGTTGCAGCATCGACCACGGCTTCCTCCTGGTGTTCCTGAAGGCGTGGCCTACCTTTCTGGAAAGGCCTTCCAGTCTACTTCGCAAGCGAGGTGGAATCGACTCCATCCGGGATTGGAGCTGCCAGATAGAGCCATTCTCCCACCATCGTGCAAGAAGGTCTGCATCCAGAACCAGAACCTAGAAGACTTCCGTACCACGGTTGACTCAGGCTGAATCAGGCCCAGGTTCCTTCAACAAAGTTCTTCCCCGTCCAGTCCTCCTTCAAGATCAGGAAGCGGATCTGCATTCGGCCACCGGGGGGCAGAGTTATCATTTTTCCCCTCCCCATCTGTCCAGCCCTGGTTCTTCAGTCTGTTTCGACTAGTGAGCACTGTTCAGGGTGCCCCATTCGCCATCGACATCGGAACGCTTCCCCGTCACTTTCTGCTGAAAGCCACTTCGACCAAGAAGACGTCGCCGCTGGTTTCGTGCTATTCGGAGGTCGGGAGAGCGCACAGTGACCTCTGCAAGTTTCTGTTCCAGTCCAGATCAGCCTGCGGCCAGACAGAGCGACCTCCTTCCTGCTGCTGGAGCTGCCACCACCGACCAACAGAGCATCCCCAAAAATTCTGCAGTCATCCCCTTCAAGTCAGGAAGCTGTAGAAGGTGGTCTCACTCAATTCGGAGTCCGGACGAGTCCGTGGCACCCTCAACTTCATCACCCTGTCCTGCAGGCCAGAACAAGGCTGATATCGCATCGGGCGCCACTTAGTAGTCGAGAGCCTTTCTCCCTTCCCCGCTTGGCCGACTGAAGGCCCCACCCTGCGTGGTGGTAGTTTTGGTTGTAACACTTTAACCCCCACCCCAAGATCCCCCTCCTGCGTGAGGTGTAGTTTTGTACTTCTTTGGGCAGGTCAAGCGACACCGCCGCGGCGTGTGGGGAACCACCGCCTCCCCGCTCGCCCTCGTCTCCGACCGGGACCGATTTCTTCAAACCGGTCGAGTAAGTGTCTCATCCTTGCTCAATAGTGTTGCTCTTTCAATATTTGCTTCTTGCGCCGCTGAGTTTGTGAGGGAGCGCCCGATCCTCTAGTCCATGATTTAGAGTGATCGCCGTGGGGTAGTGTGAAACTGTGCCTTTGCGCACTTTGTCGGCCCCAATTGAATTGGGCAACCAACCCTTGGGGAGTCAAATCTTGGCCTTGCTGGCCCTCTACCAGCAAGGGCCCTTTCCCATACTTCACACTTGGCATCGCCAAGTCACTCCGGGTATAGAGTGCGACGGGAGAGCGGTGGCCCATTAAGGCCCATTTGAATGCTATTTGTGATTGCTTGCTTAAGTCCGAGGTTGTGTCACATCAAGTGGTATCAGAGCAAGTCATTGACTTGTCTCTATCAAGTCTAAGTCCTAGGACCTTTGCATTATGTGTCCAACCACTTTGGCCCTTTGTCTTGCATGTCCACCCGTAGTGGTGCTAGCTATCAACCCGGTTCATCGTCATCGGCTCCACCAATGGATCCCAATCTTCACCAACTCAACCAAGGTGTTCCTAGGGAGGAACCCCAAGGCCACATGGATAGGGTAGATGCTGCCCTCACAACCATCATTGCCCAACTAGAGTCCCTTACCAACCGAATTGCTCAGTTAGAAGATCAAGAGTTCCGCCCAAGGAACAATGAGCCTAGAGTTCCCCCTCCGCATGATGAGCCTCATAGGGAAGATCCTCCCCCAAGGATCAATGAGCCAAGAGCCCCTCCACCACATGGTGAGTTCCATAGGAATGGTTTTCCCCAAAGGAACCAAGGCCCAAGAGTCCACCATCCACATGTAGAGCCTCATAGGGATGAGTTCCACCCAAGGAACAACAGCCCAAGAGCCCATCACCCACATGCTGAATTTTATAGGGAGGATATGGACCATGACCATTATTATGACTATGAGAGGCCTCGCCCCCATCAAAACCATGACCGGCATCCACGGGATGATCCGGATGACCCTCTTTTAAGGATGATCAAGGTAGATGCCCCAAATTTTGATGGTTCACATGAACCTAGTGTTTACCTAGAATGGGAGACCGCCATGGACCAATACTTTGAATGGTACCCCATGTCCGACCAAAGGAGAGTTAGATTGGCTAAGATGTATCTCACTAAGTTGGCCAAAACTTATTGGCTAAACCAAGAGGGTCTAAGACGGGTTAGGCGGGAAGAGCCTATTGACACTTGGGCGGATATGAAAAACCAACTTAGGAACAAATACCTCCCCCGAACCTACCACCAAATGCTCCTAGATGAATGGCAAAGCCTCACCCAAGAAGGGAAGACCGTGGTAGAGTACATTGAAAAAATTGACTCCTATCTTTTAAAGTGTGGAGTCCATGAGGATCCGGACGTCACGTTATCCCGCTTTAGGAATGGGCTTCAAAGCCACATCAAGAGGGAACTATTCATGAGAGACGTTGACAACCTTGAGCTAGCTTACCAAGTATCTAGAGATGTGGAAAGGTTTTCTAGGAGTTCCCGATTCATCGCTCCCCGACCAACCGATCCCAAAAACTTGGGACCACGTCCCATTCCACCCACTCCCATGAGAGTTCCTAGCCCAAGTGGGAATGCCCCCTTTAAGGTCCTACAATCCTCCCCCACCCATCACTCCAAACAAGCCCACTCCTAGTCATCCTCTCCCACAGAAGGATGACAACCCCAAAGGACTAAGTGTAGGAGCCTCCCCGGGAAGTGGGCGCCAACAATGCTATAGGTGTCAAGGGTTTGGTCATTTTGCGGGGCAATATCCATCTAAGGGGTTATCTAGTTTGCTTATTGAGGAAGAGGTTCAACCCCAAAAGGAACAAGAAAATGATGTTGAGGAACATGAAGCCTCACTAGATTGGGAAGAGGAGTATGAAGCCCAATATCTAGAGTCGGGTCTAGATCACTCCACTCCTTCAAACAACTCCCATCTAGGAGTCATTAGGTGCATCCTCACCCAACCTCAAGAAGAGGATTGGCGTCGGACCTCAATCTTCCACACCTTTATCAAGATAGAGAACCATGTGAGGAAAGTGATCTTGGATAGTGGTAGTTGTGTTAATGCCGTGTCACCCGACACCGTCAAGCTCCTTGGGCTTACTCTCACTCCCCACCCAAGTGCATATCGGATCTCATGGATCAACAACAACTCCATCCCGGTCAACACCCAATGCCTAGTGCCTCTCACTTTCTCTTCCTACCATGGCCAAATATGGTGTGACGTCATACCCATGGAAGTGGGTAGCATCCTTTTAGGAAGACCTTGGCTCTATGATGTGGATGCCACCATTTTAGGGAGAAGCAACATATGCACCTTTGAGCATGAGGGTAAGACTATCCGTCTTAACCCCTCCCCACCTCGACCCATGCCCAAGAAGGGCCCTCTCCCTCAAGGATCACACCCCACCACTCCACAAGCCTCGGGGAACTCCACCCCTCCAACCCAAGCCCCTATCCAAACCCCAAAACAAAGTAGAACCACGGGGTTGACCAAAGGTCTTCATCTCATCACTAGGAAAGAGCTTGAAGAGGAAATTGCTCAAGGGGTGCCATTGTGTGCGGTAGTCATATGCTTAGGAGAACCTACCCCTTCTAACCCCCATCCCATAGAGATCCAACAACTTTTGGAAGAATTCCATGATGTGTTCCCAGAAGAGCTCCCGGACCAACTCCCTCCCATGCGTGATGTACAACACGCAATCGATCTAGTATCGGGAGCCACCCTTCCAAACCTTCCTCATTATCGCCTCAATCCCACAGAACATGCCGAACTTAGGAGGCAAATAGAGGAACTCATTAGGAAGGGCTTCATCCGCATTAGTAAGAGTCCATGTGCCGTTCCGGCCCTCCTTACCCCCAAGAAAGATGGATCATGGCGGATGTGTGTGGATAGCCGGGCCATTAACAAGATTACCGTCAAGTATAGGTTCCCCATCCCTAGGCTTGATGACATGTTAGATATGCTAGCCGGAGCCACCATCTTCTCTAAGATAGATCTCAAGAGTGGCTACCACCAAGTTAGGGTAAGGCCCGGGGATGAGTGGAAAACGGCCTTCAAGACCAAGGATGGTCTCTTTGAGTGGTTAGTCATGCCATTTGGACTTTCTAACGCCCCAAGTACTTTCATGCGTCTTATGACGGAGGTACTTAGGCCTTTCATTGGGAATTTTCTAGTGGTATACTTTGATGATATTCTCATCTATAGCCAAACCCATGAGGCCCACCTTGACCACCTTAGGAAAGTTTGCACCGTCCTCCGGCAAGAAAGCCTATTTGCCAACCTAGGAAAGTGTCATTTCATGACCACTTCCATCACCTTCCTAGGATTTGTGGTGTCAACCAAAGGAGTCTCCATGGACCCCGACACGGTCCAAGCTATTCTTGATTGGCCGGAGCCCCACACCCTTCATGAGGTTAGGAGTTTCCATGGGTTGGTCACATTCTATAGGAGATTCATTCGAGGGTTTAGCACTATCACCGGCCCAATAACTGATTGTCTCAAGAAGGGAACCTTTGTTTGGACCAAAGCCACCTCTAAAGCCTTCCTTGAGCTTAAGGAAAAGTTGACCCAAGCCCCGGTCCTATGCCTTCCCGATTTCTCCAAAGTTTTTGAGGTCACTTGTGATGCATCCGGGACAAGGATAGGAGGGATTCTTAGTCAAGAGGGAAACCCGGTCGCCTACTTTAGTGAGAAGCTATGTGATGCTAGGACTAGATACTCCACCTATGACAAGGAGTTCTATGCCGTGGTCCAATCCCTCCGACACTGGAGACATTATTTGCTTCCCAAAGAGTTTGTCATCTTTTCCGACCATGAGGCCCTTAAATATCTCAATTCCCAACAAAAGTTGAATGCCCGACATGCCCGATGGGTTGAGTTCATCCAATCCTACACCTTTGTCATCAAACACAAGGCCGGGAGTGAGAATAAGGCCGCGGATGCCCTTAGTAGGAAGATGTCCTTGTTATCCACTATCCAAGTGGAAGTGATTGGTTTTGATAAGGTCAAGGACGAGTACCCTGGTTGCCCCGACTTTGGGCAAATCTATGCCAACTTGACCACTCATTCTAGCAAGGAGCATGAGGGATTTATTTTAGAGGAAGGGTTCCTCTTCAAGGGGCCAAGGCTTTGCATTCCCCGGACCTCTCTTCGAGATTTCTTGGTTTGGGAATTACATGCCGGAGGGTTAGCCGGTCATTTTGCGGTCCACAAAACCATTGCCTTAGTTGAGGGTCAATTTTATTGGCCGAGCCTCAAGAGAGATGTAGGCAAGATAGTGGGTCAATGTCGCACGTGTGCTTCGGCCAAGCAGGTGAAGCAAAACACCGGCCTATACACCCCACTTCCCATTCCCGACCGACCATGGCAAGATTTGAGCATGGACTTTGTGCTAGGCTTACCCAAGACCTCTAGGAAGCATGACTCCATCTATGTGGTGGTTGATAGATTTTTCAAAATGGTCCACTTCATCCCATGCTCCAAAACATCCGATGCCTCCCATGTAGCCCGGTTATTCTTTGATGAGGTAGTCCGCCTCCATGAGCTGCCCAAGACCATAGTCTCCGATAGGGATGTCAAATTCACTAGCTATTTTTGGAAGACTCTTTGGCACATGATGGGTACCCTCCTCAAATTCTCCACTGCCTACCACCCCCAAACGGATGGCCAAACTGAAGTGGTCAACCGGAGTCTAGGGAACCTCCTTAGGAGTCTTGTTGAGGATCGGCCAGGAAATTGGGATCTCATCTTACCACAGGTTGAGTTTAGATACAACAATTCCGTCAATAAGTCAATAGGGATGAGTCCATTTGAAGCCGTGCATGGGTACAAACCAAGAAAGCCATCCGACCTCATTCCCCTTCCCCAGCATGCTAGAGTGTCCATCTCTGCCAAGTCTTTTGCACAACATATTAGAGAATTGCATGAGGAAATTCGCAAGCACATTAGCATGAAAAATGAGGCTTATAAAAGGTTGGCCGACTCTCATCGGCGTCACTTAGAGTTCCAAGTGGGTGACTTTGTGATGGTAAGGACGGAGAGGCTCTCCCCAGGAGCCCACTCCAAGTTGAGACCGCGTAGGACTGGGCCCTTCCAGGTCTTGAGGCGCATTGGTGCAAATGCTTATGAGTTAGATCTCCCTGAGGATTATGGGGTAAGTCCTACATTCAATGTCGCCGACTTAGTGCCATACAAGGGCCCCACGGTGGGACCTAGTGAGGAGATTGAGCCTACTTCTTCCTTTGAGAGGGTACTCACCCGTGAGGAGAGTCCACTA
The DNA here is from genome assembly GCA_022559845.1 of Amorphophallus konjac. Classification (NCBI taxonomy): domain Eukaryota; kingdom Viridiplantae; phylum Streptophyta; class Magnoliopsida; order Alismatales; family Araceae; genus Amorphophallus; species Amorphophallus konjac. The sequence continues at coordinate 548,490,636 of CM040121.1, read as the reverse complement.
GCCAAGAGAGCTCAGCGCGATCACATTGAACGAATATTGGATGAGCAGGTCACTACCACCCGGAGCAAGGTATATGAGCGCTATCTCGTCAGGTGGAAGGATCGGCCGCCGTCGGAAGACTCATGGGTGAGTCGGGAGGACCTCCAGCGATTGGATCCGGACCTCCTCGAGCGGTACCTTAGCCGGATGGATCCTTACTCGACGGAGTCGAGCTCTTCGCGGCCCAGGGGATTTGATGGAGGCATCACCCACGATTCCCTTTGGCTCGGGTCCACTTCTTCACATTCGGGAGCTGGTTGAGTTTGGGCCTCACTCTATTAAGGCCCCTTATCCCTCTAGTAGCTTTCCTTTGTGTCATTTTGATGTATTTTCATTTTATTTGAGTCATTTCCCTAGGTCTAGCACTTATTTTCCTATGTTTTGGTATCATCATGCTATCTAATGAGGCTATTGGGCCCAATTCGTTGGGCTAGGCCCATTGGTGCCCCCACCCCCCTTGGTTATTTGTAGTTGCTCATTTTGTCAGGGACTTATTGTAAAGAGTGGGTTGCCTATAAATAGGACCCCACTCCCCCTCATTTGAAGTTAATGAATGAATGAGTTAAAATTGTCATTTGAGTTCAAATTAGAGTGATTCCTCTAGTTTTTTGGGTGAGAGACCCTAGGGGAGAGATTCCCCACCTATTCCCCTCTTAATCTCTCTATTTCACCCCTCTTTCTCTCTCCTCCAACCCCAATTTTGAATTTTATTCTCTCTCCTCCCTCCTCCCAACCACCTTCAACCCCCAACCACCCCCATTAAGGCCACTCCACTTCCCCATAGCCCCATTACTCTCCCCCTTGTCCCAAGGTGGAATCTTTCCCATTCCAATACAATCTTCTCCACTTCCAACACAATCTCCTCCCTCCCAATGCAATCCCACTAGTTCCCACACAATCCTCCACATTCCAAAGCCATTTTGAATTTGAAATCCCTTCCCTCCATGTCCTTTGGCCGCCCCCCTCTCCTCCCTTCTTGCCAAGTTCGCCCCTTTCACCTCCCCATTCCCTCTCTCACACCCTCATCTTCCTCCTCCACCTGCTAGCACCTGCCTCCAGCCATTCTTTCCCCTCATTCCCCATCACCATTAGCTCTCTTCTCCACCCCACAAGAGCTCCCATTCATTCCTAGGTCGCCCCTTCCATTTTCCCTCCACCAAAGAAGCCCCCTCTTCCTCTCATTTCATTTTCAGGTTGAAGCTGTGCAGACCTGCAGATCAGCCCTAGTTGCAGCATCGACCACGGCTTCCTCCTGGTGTTCATGAAGGCGTGGCCTACCTTTCTGGAAAGGCCTTCCAGTCTACTTCGCAAGCGAGGTGGAATCGACTCCATCCGGGATCGGAGCTGCCAGATAGAGCCATTCTCCCACCATCGCGCAAGAAGGTCTGCATCCAGAACCAGAACCTAGAATACTGCCGTACCACGGTTGACTCAGGCTGAATCAGGCCCAGGTTCCTTCAACAAAGTTCTTCCCCGTCTAGTCCTCCTTCAAGATCAGGAAGCGGATCTGCATTCGGCCACCGGGGGGCAGAGTTATCATTTTTCCCCTCCCCGTCTGTCCAGCCCTGGTTCTTCAGTCTGTTTCGACCAGTGAGCACTGTTCAGGGTTCCCCGTTCGCCATCGACAGTGGAACGCTGCCCCGTCACTTTCTGATGAAAGCCACTTCGACCACGAAGACGTCGCCTCTGGTTTCGTGCTGCTCGGAGGTCGGGAGAGCGCACAGTGACCTCTGCAAGTTTCTGTTCCAGTCCAGATCAGCCTGCGGCCAGACAGAGCGACCTACTTCCTGCTGCTGGAGCTGCCACCACCGACCAACAGAGCGTCCCCAAAAATTCTGCAGTCATCCCCTTCAAGTCAGGAAGCTGTAGAAGGTGGTCTCACTCAATTCGGAGTCCGGACGAGTCTGTGGCACCCTCAACTTCATCACCCTGTCCTACAGGCAGAACAAGGCTGATATCGCATCGGACGCCACTTAGTAGTCGAGAGCCTTTCTCCCTTCCCCGCTTGGCCGGCTGAAGGCCCCACCCTGCGTGGTGGTAGTTTTGGTTGTAACACTTTAACCCCCACCCCAAGATCCCCCTCCTGCGTGAGGTGTAGTTTTGTACTTCTTTGGGCAGGTCAAGCGACACCGCCGCGGCGTGTGGGGAACCACCGCCTCCCCGCTCGCCCTCGTCTCCGACCGGGACCGGTTTCTTCAAACCGGTCGAGTAAGTGCCTCATCCTTGCTCAATAGTGTTGCTCTTTCAATATTTGCTTCTTGCGCCGCTGAGTTTGTGAGGGAGCGCCCGATCCTGTAGTCCATGATTTAGAGTGATCGCCGTGGGGTAGTGTGAAACTGTGCCTTTGCGCACTTTGTCGGCCCCAATTGAATTGGGCAACCAACCCTTGGGGAGTCAAATCTTGGCCTTGCTGGCCCTCTACCAGTAAGGGCCCTTTCCCATACTTCACACTTGGCATCGCCAAGTCACCCCGGGTATAGAGTGCGACGGGAGAGCGGTGACCCATTAAGGCCCATTTGAATGCTATTTGTGATTGCTTGCTTAAGTCCGAGGTTGTGTCACATCAGTTTTCCTTTTCGTGTATGGTTGTATCCCCTTCGTCTTGGGACGAACGGGGCGTGGAAAGGCCTCCGTCGGGCCGATCCCATGTTTTCCCAGTCGTGACGCTCCGACGGTTTCACAGTGACCGCTCAAGCTATTGGGCGGCCCTGCGATTGACCGTTCAAGGCCAGTTGGTTTGAGGTTGGGCGGTCCTACGATAGACCGCGTGGGGTTTGGGGCGGCTGAGTCTGGGCCGTCCAAGTTTTCATTGGGTTTGAGCGGCCATGGTGTGACCGCTTATTCCCGTTGACCTTGGGTCAACTTTGGTTTGGAGGTTCGTGGGGCGGTCTACCCCCGACCGTTTGGCGTTGGTCAGCGGCCTGGTCAAGACCGTGCTGACTATCACTGTAGTAAGGCGTTGGGCTTGAGCGGCCTTCTTTGAGACCGCTCAACGCCTTGGGGTGGTTTAGCCCTGACCGCCCAATGGTTGGGTTGGTCTTTAGAGCTGTCTGAGTCTGACCATCCTATTTTTTCCCTTGGGTGGCTCTTCCTTGACCACCCAATTCACTGAGCGGCTCAGTGGTGACCACCCAGTGTGTTGTGTTCGTTGTCGTGTCTGTGGGCCGTGATGGCCTATGTGTCTGTGTGTGTCCTATCTGTCTTGTGTGGTCTGGTCGACACGGTGTGACTAGTGGTCAACATGCGACCTTGCCTGTGTCTCGATGGTTCTGTCCAGCTCAAGACAAGGATTCTGGACATTTGAGGTATGGTCTTACCTCGGTTTACATGTCTAGGTGCCTTGAGGGTCTTGGTGTCCCCCCAGGCTTTTGTGAGTTGTTTCCTGCGGCAGTGTCGTTTTCCCGTGGCTTAGGACTAGCCTGATTGACGACGTGTACTATCGTGTGCAACGATCTTGACCTCGAGTCGTGAGACTTAAGGATCGTTGTGTGTTTAGGTTTAGTTGCCTATTCCGAGTGTGGTGGCAGCCGCGTGAGCTGCCTTGGTGCTTTGTGGTACATAGGACAGGGCATGCTAGCCTGTCTGTACTCCAACACTTGTGTTTCAGAGTCTGTGTCTTGTGAGCCTCCACTAGTCATAGCCCTACGACGCGGTCGACCCACCTGGGAGAGGTGGTAGGGCAGTTCCCGATGATACGATTTTTAAGCTAGTTCCGTGGGCCCCCGGTTGTTGCAGTAGCGTCCTACGGAGGGGGAATACTAGCTAGAAGTCTGGCTTAGGCAGTAGTCAGTGTGTGCACACATGGTCAGGGGCTGAGGACATGCGCCGCAGGTGTGACCCTGACTAGTTACTCGCAGTTGAGGTACTGTAGTATCGTTCTTCTTCGGAACCATAGTTGTTCCTTGGACTTGGTTCTCTGTGTGTCCAGTCTCCATCGTGCAGTAGACGATGGCGCAGACGAGACACTTGTGGCATAGTGTAAGTCATCAGTGGACGCAGCTGGCTGTTCTTCTAGTGAGGAGGTGCTCCTGTCACTTGATGTGTGACTTCCGTGTTTCTCGGAGTTTGTGTTCCCCTCTGAGTCGGTCAGCTCTTGGCGCGATCCAAGATCTGTTTCCCCTGTTGTGCCTGTTGGTGTTTAGCTTTGCCCAAGAGGTGTTTGGGGTTGCGTGCACGACAAGCCAGTCGTGTAGGTTGTCGTGTCTATCTTGCCTGCCTAAGTCCTTTCTAGTTTATTTTGCCTGTTGTTAGGCTTTTGCTATTCTCATTTTTCTGTTAGCTTCCCCTGTCCTTAGCATGTTCCCTACTCTTGCTTTCCCTTGTTGTTTACAGCTTTCTAGTGTAGTTTTCTTGCGTTGCTGCACCTGTTGTTTCTGTTGTTCCGTGTTACTGCGTATTTTTCAGTGGGGATCCGCGTGACCCCTACTGGGCTAGTGACACGAGGCTCACCCCTGCTTTTCAGGTGGGTGGCGTCTTCGGTTTCCGCGGATCCTGGAGTGGCGTGTCTGTAGCTGCTAGCTGTACCTGCGTCGGGCTTCTCCCGACCTCAGTGTACGTTTCTTTTTCTGTTGACTGTACTGTTAGACTGCTTGTCTTTCCTTTGGACTGGACTCTGGTATAATTACAAATCTTAAACTGTTAATTAAAAGGTAATTTTATTTCTGATACTTTAGCAAACCGATCTAATAAAATTTAATTGTTTACTGTTATATCTCTGTGGCTTCAATGTACTACACGACAATCCTTTCATCCCTTCGGAGCTTTACCGCTCTTGGGAGGCTTCACGGGTTCCATGTGGTATCAGGTGTATTCGATAGTCCTGTCGGGTATATCTGGTATCCAGGGTCCGGGTCGTCACAGTTGGTATCAGAGCGTTGTTGTGTAAAGTACATGGGAATCCGAGATATATAGTCTTCAGAGTCCTTATGTCAAGTACAGTGTTCAGCTGGCATTAGGTTTTGTGATTCTCGTTTATTGCTACCGTGGGTCTTTTCTCGGTGAGCTGCTCACTACATGACTCGTCCCCTGTCATCGTGTGATCAGCTGTTGTTGTGCCTTGATGTGACCCAGCTTGCAGTTGTGTTCCGTTGTTCTGTGTCCTGTACAGAGCCGAAATCCTACGAGTGCTGCCATTGTTGTTGTTTTTGTAAGTGCTATTTTTCTATGATTTTGTCTGTCTATCATTAGCACTTTGTGGACCAACTCATGTCAGATCACTTTGGTATACTCTCTTCCCTGGTAGAGTTAGCTTACGAATCGATCAGATGTCTCGTGGTCCGATGCTGTCGTCTTACCGTTGTTTCTCGTGGTTCATGTCACTTTATAGTTGTGTTGTCGGGTTGTTCTTCCCTACTTTTCCTTTGTTAGTCCTTAAATTTTGAGGATGAAATTTCTTAAAGGAGGGGAAGATGTAATGCCCTAGATCTCTATTGGATCTTTATTAGGTCTTTCGGATGCCTCATTTTCAACCGTTCACCATCTCTCTTCATTCTCTGTCGTTTCAGGGTCTCTCGACGTGGGCTGACATCGTTGCGGAGTTGGCCGAGGCGAGGACGCGATGGAGTGATCGGGACGCGGGATGGGGCGGCGGTTTGAGCATGGCGGGCGCGATCCCTCGGTGGATTTCGAGAAGGCGCCGTTCGTGTTCCTGGCGGTTTTCGGCATGGTTTAGTCCCCTTGGGGCGCGGTTTCTTCGGTGGATGTAGGGAGACGGATCACTACTTCCTCCCGCACATTTTCCCTACCATTGCACGTCGTTTGATGCAGAAACGGCTGATTTTGGGCTCGTTGTGCTTTTGTGGCTTCCGTGGGGATCGCCAAAAAATGGTGACGGAATGGGGATCCGTTGGTATCAATGGACTCCCTGGAACGTCTACGTTCCATAGCCACTAGTTTTGTCGAGATCCGTGGACATGTGGGCCCAGTATAAGCCCGAGAAGCCCGATTGCTTGTTCTGGATCGATTTAGAAAAATCGCCCATTTCTTCTTGTTTCTCAGCCGTTTTGGTTCCGATTTGAGTTTTCCTTTCCGTGTATGGTTGTATCCCCTTCGTCTTGGGACGAACGGGGCGTGGAAAGGCCTCCGTCGGGCCGATCCCACGTTTTCTCTGCCGTGACGCTTCGACGGTTTCACAGTGACCGCTCAAGCTATTGGGCGGCCCTGCGATTGACCGTTCAAGGCCAGTTGGTTTGAGGTTGGGCGGTCCTACGATAGACCGCGTGGGGTTTGGGGCGGCTGAGTCTGGGCCGTCCAGGTTTTCATTGGGTTTGAGCGGCCATGGTGTGACCGCTTATTCCCGTTGACCTTGGGTCAACTTTGGTTTGGAGGTTCGTGGGGCGGTCTACCCCCGACCGTTTGGCGTTGGTCAGCGGCCTGGTCAAGACCGCGCTGACTATCACTGTAGTAAGGCGGTGGGCTTGAGCGGCCTTCTTTGAGACCGCTCAACGCCTTGGGGCGGTTTAGCCCTGACCGCCCAATGGTTGGGTTGGTCTTTAGAGCTGTCTGAGTCTGACCGTCCTATTTTTCCCTTGGGTGGCTCTTTGATGCGGGACGAGACACGGACACGGCAAGCTCGCGATCGTCCCTTGATGAGGGAAGCGTCGGACGTGCACGGTTGAGAAACCGGCAAGAGCTAGGGTGGTCGGCTCGCACTTTCGTGCCCGGATTGGGTCACGGGACGGTCTCGCACTCTCTCGCAGCAGCAGTGATATGAAAATAAAGCGAGCTAGATATCCCTACACATGCTCTCTAGCAGCGGCATAAACAAGCATATATAGAAATAAGCGAAATGCCAAGCAAGGAGCGAATACGATACCTCCACGCGCTCGGCGTGGGGACGACGGACCCGGCCGATCTCGTACTCCCGGGACAGTTATTATATAAATATTACAGCAATGATGTAAAGCCCACTCCACGCAGGGAGGTAAAGGGCGACACAATTGAGCCCGGGAGGGCCGATTTCGGGTTGACGGGCGGCTTTCCGCGTAGCTTCGGCAGCACCCGAACTAATGATGGTGGGGCCCACGTGCTGTCCGGAGGGGCCGTGTGGGACCCGGGTCACCGCTGTGGTGGGGGACACTGATGGACGCGATCCCCGGGCTGGCGGTACGCTGGAACGCCGATCGGAGGCCGGGCGGCTCCGGCCGGCGCCCGTCGGGAAAACTTCCCACGGATCTGCAGTTTCTGGTTTTCAGCGCGCTGTCCGGCGAGAACGGACGCTGCGGTCAGATCCGATGTCGGATTGACACGAAATTAGCGCCGTTGGAAAGCTGACTCGAAGTACTTCAATGTAGGCCTAGAGATCTGGCCTGGATCTTTGCTGATCTGGACTTATGGAATTTACAACCTCCTATTGTACAGTAACTGAACACTCAGATCTGCAGAGTTGATCTCTGATAACTGCCGTTGATCGCTAGGAAGACCTTCGATTCAGACTTCGACGTCTTCATGAACGTTGTAGGATTTTGAGTTGGGAAGATGGAAAAATTGGTTTGGATACGTTTGGATGTGTCTATGAATTTCTATGATTTTTTTACTGGAAGAAGGTCGGATCTAGGATCTGGCTGGAAGTACTGTAGCTCCGGTAGAACATGAATTTTGAAAAATAGGTAAAAGACTCAAAGAAATTTAATAAAAATTGTGGTGGTAGGAAAAAATAGACAGAAACCCCAGTTAAATTGGGAGGTCAAAATAAATTCAAAAGGGCGGTAGAAGAGGAAGAACTCAAAGGGTCTGTCACTGTAGATAGAGACAGATCTGATCTGAGTTTGGGGAATGAACGAAGTGGAAACACTATGAAACGGGGGAATTTGGACCTGAATTGTTTTTTGGGAAAGGGGCTATAAGATAGAAACCAACCCTCAAAATTTCACATTGATCTGAACTCTTGGCTGGCTTCTAGATTTTTCGAGCTGCACCTCTATCCAGCAAGACAGCAAATCGAAGACGATCTCGTGGCGGCTCGAAGGCGGCACGAACGGCGGCGGCGGCAGCACCGACGATCACCGGAGGTGGGGGAAAGGTGATGCCACTCTAGAATGGGGGTTTGGGAAGAGAGAAACCAGAGGGAGAGGAGCTGGGGGCGCAGCTAGCTTCAAACTTTCACAAAATTTTTTGATTTTCATTTAATTTCTCATGAAAATACAACATTATATATGACTCCAATCAAATCTAATATGGACCCTTGGATCAAGGGTTGGAGATTGAATGGCTGAGATGAGGTGTGAATAACACACCAAATATAATTTTTTAATCTACCTTGACCATCTCCATTCAACCTTAGACTAATTACATTCAAACTCCACCTAATACACACCAACCATGCCTAATAAGGCCAAAAGAGGGGGCGCCCCTTGTCATGGGCCAAGGCCATTCATGGGCCAAGAGCCACCTAATAGCTCATGCTAGGCATGGGCCATTCCCACTTAGATGGCCCATGAGAGAGTGGAACCCCATTTGGGCCTTAAGTGCCTTAATGACCCATTTGAAACCAAATGACCCAATATGAAGTAGCACTCTTAAGTGGACCTAAAACATGAAACCTATTAATGGACTCTTCCTAGAAAAGTGGCCCATTGGCTTAATTAAGCCTTACAAAGATGGCCCAAATGAAAGAAATCAAAAATTACATACACTTCAAGCCAATACAACCCATACTACACACCTATACAAGCCAATACACACAATACAACCCATAAGCTCTTGATGTCCTCATCACTCTTCCTTGACCACCCAATTCACTAAGCGGCTCAGTGGTGAGCACCCAGTGTGTTGTGTTCGTTGTCGTGTGTGTGGGTCGTGATAGCCTATGTGTGTGTGTGTGTCCTGTCTGTCTTGTGTGGTCTGGTCGACACGGTGTGACCAGTGGTCGACATGCGACCTTGCCTGTGTCTCTATGGTTCTGTCCAGCTCGAGACAAGGATTCTGGACATTGGAGGTATGGTCTTACCTCGGTTTACATGTCTAGGTGCCTTGAGGGTCTTGGTGTCCCCCCAGGCTTTTGTGAGTTGTTTCCTGCGGCAGTGTCATTTTCTCGTGGCTTAGGACTAGCCTGATTGACGGCGTGTACTGTCGTGTGCAAAGATCTTGACCTCGAGTCTTGAGACTTACGGATCGTTGTGTGTTTAGGTTTAGTTGCCTATTCCGAGTGTGGTGGCAGTCGCGTGAGCTGCCTTGGTACTTTGTGGTACATAGGACAGGGTGTACTAGCCTGTCTGTACTCCAACAGTTGTGTTTTAGAGTCTGTGTCTTGTGAGCCTCCACTAGTTGTAGCCCTACGACGCGGTCGACCCACCTGGGAGAGGTGGTAGGGCAGTTCCCGACGATACGATTTTTAAGCTAGTTCTGTGGCTGCCCGGCTGTTGCCGTAGCGTCCTACGGAGGGGGAATACTAGCTAGAAGTCTGGCTTAGGCAGTAGTCAGTGTGTACACACATGGTTAGGGGCTGAGGACATGCGCCGCGGGTGTGACCCTGACTAGTTACTCGCAGTTGAGGTATTGTAGTACCGTTCTTCTTCGGAACCACAGTTGTTCCTTGGACTTGGTTCTCTGTGTGTTCAGTCTCCATCGTGCAGTAGACGATGGCGCAGACGAGACACTTGTGACATAGTGTAAGTCGTCAGTGGACGCAGCTGGCTGTTCTTCTAGTGAGGAGGTGCTCCTGTTACTTGACGGGTGACTTTCGTGTTTCTCGGAGTTTGTGTTCCCCTCTGAGTCGGTCAGCTCTTGGCCCGGTCCAAGATATGTTTCCCTTGTTGTGTCTGTTAGTGTTTAGCTTTGCCCAAGAGGTGTTTGGGGTTGCGTGCACGACAAGCCAGTCGTGTAGGTTGTCGTGTCTATCTTGCCTGCCTAGGTCCTTTCTAGTTTATTTTACATGTTGTTAGGCTTTTGCTATTCTCCTTTTTCTGTTAGCTTCCCCTGTCCTTAGCCTGTTCCCTACTCTTGCTTTCCCTTGCTGTTTACAGCTTTCTAGTGTAGTTTTCTTGGGTTGCTACACTTGTTGTTTCTGTTGTTTCGTGTTACTGCGTGTTTTTCAGTGGGGATCCGCGTGACCCCTACTGGGCCAGTGACATGAGGCTCACCCCTGCTTTTCAGGTGGGTGGCGTCTTTGGCTTCCGCGGATCCTGGAGTGGCGTGTCTGTAGCTGCCAGCTGTTCCTGTGTCGGGCTTCTCCGGACCTTAGTGTACATTTCTTTTTCTATTGACTGTACTGTTAGACTGCTTGTCTTTCCTTTGGACTGGACTCTGGTATAATTACAAATCTTAAAATGTTAATTAAAAAGTAATTTGATTTCTGCTACTTTAGCAAACCGATCTAATGAAATTTAATTACTTACTGTTATATCTTTGTGGCTTCAATGTACTACACGATAACCCTTTCATCCATTCGGAGCTTTACCACTCTTGGGAGGCTTCACGTGTTCCAAGTGGTATTAGGTGTATTCGATAGTCCTATCGGGTATATCTGGTATCCGGGATCCGGGTCGTCACATGCGACTTCTCCTCTCTGGCCGCCTAGGCCCTCATGAGATCTACGAGGACATCCAATTTTGCGTTGAGGGTTTGGAGGGCATCGGTACTCTCGCTGGGAAGCTATTCCCCCGCCACCGACGGAGGTATCTCGTTGGCGTGGTTGCCTGATGGGGAATTCTCCGTGGGGAGGGAAGGTGCACCTTCTTCCGTCACCAGGGCTTTCCCCAGGTCGCCTGCAGTCCTCCTGCCAAAACTTCTTCGCATCATGATGGCTCTTTATTTGTTTGCCACAGACGGCGCCAGATGAAAAGGGGCGATCTCGCATTGCTCCTGAGCGGGGAAGAGGATGACCACGTACACTTGAAGTGTGAACTACAGGAAGGGAAACGAGTCAGAGGTGTCCATGGATAGATCACCGGGGAAGACCCTCCGATGCTTAAGTTAGCAAAGTAGTAGAGCTCTGGTGCGAATGGAATAGTTAGAAGGAAGATGGGAGCGCGAGATCCCTCTTCACCAAAAGGTGAAGTGGTTCCTACTCAGGGTTTTTGGCTGTTGCCTTGCTTATCTCTTTGTAGTAGGCTTTTCCAATTTAAATAGTGGCCCATTGTGCGAATGATCCCTGTAAGCGGAGGAGCCTCAGGGGAGGTTACATCCTTCATGCATGCTCCTTATAGCACGTGGACACTTGGTCTCCCCTATCCCCTTGAGCTTCCTGCCATTAAGGGACTCATAACGGCCGTACAGATAAGCTTCCATCAGTTGTCTCGAGCGATAGGCACTGGTCCATGATTAGTCTCCCGAGCGATGAGTGCATGGTCAGGACAGGGAATAAGGGGCCCCGGAGGAGCTTTCCCGATCGAACTGATGTTCGGACTTCCCAACCCGAAGGCCACCTAGGAAGCGCTTGTTCCGAGTGAGTTATTGGGCTTATATTAAGTGGGCCCGAGGGCTGCCACTTTGAAGAGTTGGGCCTCGTTCGGTCATATTTGGACCTCGTTAGGCCTCTCCGTACGGGCGATGAGATTTCCCCTCTCCAAAATTCAATAGTTCCATAATCACACAGTGGAAGATGTTGGATATATGCTGTTTTGATGATGTCTGACCATGACTCATTGATGAGTCCCATTTGCATTTGATGATGTCAACACTCTTACATTTCAGGTCACTGTAAGCAAAGAATAAGAAATCAAGAATGGCATAGAAAATGAAGCAAATGGATGCACAAGAATCAAGACACTGGCTGCACAAAAATCAAGGTTGAATTTAAAATACAGAGCAAGAACCCTCCAAGTTGAAAGAGAAACTCAAGATACATCGTAGCACAGAAAATGAGGCAATTGGATGCACAAAAATCAAGATAAGTGATATTATTTTATGGGTGCAAATGCACAGAAATCAAGGCAAAAGATTGCACAGAAATTGACGTCAGAGCTTGCTGCACAGACCTGATTCATTAGGCTACTGTAGATGCCTAATTTTGGACATCCCGCGGACCCTTGTCTAGCCATCATAGAAGTGACACCTTATCCTTGGTTGATTGGTTGTGTGGAGTCTCATCCTTGCTTAGGTAGGCTCCACCCTATCCCCGATGTGAAATTTTTGAGGTACTATGCTCGACTCTATCCATTTTCTGTCGTGATCCCTGGGCGGCCAAGGTGCTGGTCGCCCACAACCCAGGGCGGCCAGACTGCTGGCCGCCCAGCCCATTCCAAGACGACCAGAGAGCTGGCCGCCCTCATCCCAAGGTGGCAAGATACCTGGCCGCCCAGCATCCCAAGGTGGCCAGAGTCCTAGCCACCCAGCTCCTCAAGGAGGCCATCGATCTGGCCGCCCAGCCCCTTGGGCGACCAGAACCTTGGCCGCCTCCTGATAACTGCCTGTCAAACCCACGTTCTGCCCACTCCCGGCACGTTCTCCGGAATTTCTCCCACTCCAGGAGGTTCGCGACCCACGTAGCTTGCACGTACTTGATTTTCGAATGATTTTTGGAGGGAGATTACCCCCACATACAAAAACCTCCGTTCGAAACCATCTGACGGGGGGGGGGGGGAGACATTTTCGACTTCGGAGGTGGGACACTTCCGGAGGTTAGACATTATCTGGAGGAAGAGAGGAGGCTAGTTCCTGGGAGCTCAGAGAGAGAGCTGTGAGAATGAGAGCGCCTTCCCCGACCTTCCCCTTAGTAGCAGATCCTGACATTGGAGAGCTCCATCGCGGAGAAGTCCAAGTTGTAGGGGGGCGGCCATCGACGTGGCCGCCCACCACCCTTGAGCAGCCACCAAGTTGGCCGCCCTCTATTGATGACGGGCAAACCCTATCCTTTCTTCCCTTATTCCATATCTTGCTACATTTCTACTTGCTTTATTACATACACGCATACTAGAGTTTCCTCGATCCTACTTTTAAGAGGTTTTCCAATCCCAAAACATAGGGAAGGCGGATGGTCGAAAGTCTCAGCCATCCCCCTTCTCTCCCCCTCCCCGATACGATCACCACCATTTGCATGTTTCTTCCTTTAGTTTGATCAGATACTACACTATCATAGTCTAATGGGTTTTCTTTTGCTGTTTGTTGGTTAACTTGCAGGAACTTCATCACTGACTCGCAGGGCTCCTTACTCTTGGCCGACCGAGAGCGAGGATAGAAGAACCCATCATATCTCGTTCTTGAAGCGTTCATGATCTTCTTACTCCTGTGAGGCCCAGGTATAGGTCTCTGGTGATCACATTATTCCTATTTTTCTAACCTTTGCACTGTAGGTTTGCAGCAGCATAGTTCGGGAGGCCACAACATCGCGGCCACTGTACGCGGATGCAAGCCACCCTTCCAGCACCTACAACTACATTGACTTTACTTAAGAACTGAACCGACCTTACTGAACAAAGACCATATGTGCACCGACCTCAACTGGAGGAAATCCAAAGCTACACCGACCCTAGACAAGGCCAAGCATCCAAATGTGCACCGACCTATGCATGCCTCATCACAGCTGCTCCAACCTTGCAGAGAGACAGGTCGACCTCTCAAGGGATGTCAAGCCCATATGCACCGACCTTGAGTGCTCGTAGCATGGGTGTGCACCAAGTTTGCTCTAGATGCGCACTCACCGTCTTAATATGCACAGACTTGGATCGTGATATGCACCTACCTCAGCTGCGAGAAGGGAGGATGTGCACCGACCCTAGCTGTGAGTCGGGAAGACGTGCACTGACCTCAGCTACGAGCGGGGAGGATGTGCACCGACCCTAGCTGCGAGCCAAGAAGACATGCACCGACCTTGCCTGGGTAGAATGAAAGCTGCACCGACCCTGCCCTTCATGCAAGAAAGTTTCACCGACCTTGCCTGGGCGGAATGAAACTTGCACCAACCTCAACAGTGATGTGCACCGACCTTGTTTGGGCACAAACACAAATGTGCACCGACCCTTATGTGCATTGATATGGAATGAGCAACAACCGTATCTGAAACATGCACCGACTTCAGATGCCTGGGCGGAATGAAACTTGCATCCACCTCATCAAGCGTGGAACAGTAATATGCACCAACCGTGAAGTGTGCTTGGAACAGTGATATGCACCGACACCGACCTTCTTGCTGAAGTTCAAAGTGTGCATGGACCTTGCTTAGGAAGTGCACCGACTTCTATGCTGCAAACAATGATATGCATAGACCTACTTATGTGCACTGACCTATATCTGGTGGAACTGAAGCGTGCACCGACCTTACTCAGAATATGCACCAACCTTGAGTGCTCGTAGCATGGATGTACACCGAGTTTGTGGTGGAGACATCACAGCAAGAGCACTGACATTTTAATTTACATTTGCGTCCTTTAGTTTATTTTTATATCCTTGGGAAAGTATATGTGCAATTGTAAGGCTTTATAAGTCAATATGTCATTCCCTTAGATTGTTTGGGTTTTTGTGCAAATTGTCAGTAGGTCCAGTAAGGGGCCCTCACTCCTTCCCCATTGGTTCACATAAGCCATATGGGTCCATGTGGGGCTGGTCAAAGTCCTAGGTGGCATCTAGAAGGTCAATTGGACACATGGGAGACAAGTGGACCAAAAAGTCCAAGAAGGAGGCTCTCTTGGTCAAGGGGGCGCCCCCTCCCTTATATATTATTCAAATTGTGTTCCAAACTACATGGGTTAATTAGTTTTGACCTCCCTAGTTTTCACTCCCTAACCCTAGATCGGAGGTCATTTTGAGTCTTTTTACATTTATTATAAATAGCTTGTATTTCATAATTTTAGTAGAATTAATGAATGAAATTGTGTGAAAATTCTTGGAGCCTCCAAGAAGGGTGCGCCCCTCCCCTCTCTCTCCCTGGTTCATCTTCTTCCTCCAACCCTCCAGGATGTGAAGCCCATTCTCCTTAGCCCCTCTGAGTTCCATTTCTGCCACCGCCGCCATCGCATCGTCGCCGCGCCGCCGCCACCGTCGTCGGAGTTCTGTCTCCATCAGGACAGAACCTCTTCGCCAAAATTTTATCTTTTTTTCTGGTTGTCTGTTCGAGCCCTAATTTTGAGAGTTTGTTTTGTCCATCTCTCCTAATCTTCAGTTCAAATTTCGTGCCATTTGGCCTTAATTTGATATTTTTCCCATATTTTTGTTAGTCCTCTCAGTCATCTGCCCTTTTACAGATCTGCGGGATAGTGTTCCCTTTTTATATTTTTCCCACCCCCTTATCAATTTTCCAAAAATCTCACAAAATTACTAAGTGTCCCTCACATATGTCCCCTTCCACCATAATTTTCGTGGAGTCAATAAAAATCATTTTCCATTCTGTCAAAGGTCAGTTGCAGGAAAAACACAGTTTGTCTTGTGTGCCTGTCAATCCGGGTCAAAAACCAAAATGGTGTTTTAGTCATTCTAATCTTCCATCCGTTAAGTGGATGGAGTTGCGAAAAATATATGTTGTAGTTCTATGAGTTCATTTTCCAACGGTTTCAGCCACGCCTCGATCGGCCCCCGGATCTGAGCGTCACAATTCTTTCAGCCGAGACGTGCAGATCTATTCCCTGTGCAGGTCTGAAATTATAGCCTAGGAGAAATTCAGAAATAAATATCAAAAATCAACTTCAGGAGCCGCCACTTTAGGAAGTCGTTCAGGGACATCCTGCCATCGTCCCAGCCAAGCGGCGCCTCCAGAAGATCTTAGGAAGGTGATGTTCCTTTGGAAACCGTTGCTTGTTGTCTAGTGAGTCAGCAACCGAGTTGGCACAGCACCGAGTTAGAATAGTGTCGAGTCAGACTAGCAGGCCGAGTTCGTGCCGTACGCACCTCCAGATTACTGCCCGTCAACCCAGAGTCGGTCCTCCCAGTACCCACTTGTAGCCCTTTACCTCCTTGCGTGGAGTGGGCAATAAAATTCACTATTGTAATTAACTTTTACCGTTGTACCGGGAGTTACAGTACTTGGCCAGGAACGTCTTCCCCACGCCCGGAGCGTGGAGGTACGCTCGCTACCCTCCTCGTAGACATTGCTTTACTCGTATATTTTTATATATGCCGCTGCAAGAGTGATAGATTATCTAGCTTGTTATCATTTTATCACCACTGCGAGAGCGAGAGTGAGTGACCCGTCCCTTGACTCGATCCGAGTACACGCGAAAAAGCCGATACCCGAGACTCACTGCTGGTTTCTGAACCGCGCACGGTCTCACGTTTCCCTCGCATAGGGACGATCGCGAGCTAAAGTCCCAGGTCATGTGTCCGTCCCGTATCAGTTTGGTATCAGAGCGCCAGTTGAGTTTAGGGTAGTATTTGGTCAAAAATAAAAAAAGTGTCATTTACGTCTAGTCATCGTCTAAGTCGGTCCAAGGTTGCATCCGCATACCATTTCTCGGTATATAAAAAAGGTGTCACCCGACCGTTAGGTTATGCCTATCGGAGAGGTGATTCACTTGCGCGAGTGATCTTCGGATCGATTAACTCCGTCACGTACCGAATCTTGGTCGTGTCTAGGTGTGTAGTCGAGTCTCATTTCAACTTTGCATTTGCATTGCATTCTAAGTCGTGTCTAGGTGCTTGCATTAGTTGGCATAACATTTTGCTTGTAAAACAAAAAAAAAATGACCTTGTATATCCATTCCTAGGGGATCCAACCCCATCTTTGCAACCATGGCCACACCCCGAGCCCTTAGTTCCGTTAAAGTGGCCGCCATGTTCCAAGCCCTTATGGGACAAATGCAAGGGTTGACTACATGTATAGATGGGATGGATACATGCTTGGATGTGTTGACCACAGTGGTAGATCGGATGGAAGGGTTGAGTCCGTGAGTGGGTGGCCTAGGCCTACCCGAGCCTTACATCCCGGTGTCACCCCAAGGACCCCTTCTCCACGAGGAGGACAATCCTTCACCTCCTGAGAGTGCTCCATTGTCACCCTCACTTTTCGATCTTATTTTGGAGACCTCCCATTTGGAGCCACCTCAGCCCGAGCCACCCGTGTTTCTAACGGGTACGCTATACATAGCCGAGCCGCTTCTTAGTTGGCTCAAGGATGGCTTGGTCCCACATCCTTACCCATCTACGGACCCCACCTTACCTCTAGTGTCCGTCAACTCCTACCACATGACATTCCAGTCTAGTCACCATGTTGATACATTGGGTGACCTTATTCTTGGTTTAGGTTGGCAATGGAAGTTGACGCACTTATTGGCCCGAGACTTCGACCAACCCACTAGTCGTAGCTTCACCCATCCGGCCATAGGGTCCATTACCTCCGTATGCACCGTGGGTTGTGTCACCACGGAAATTCTTCTATTCCTCCCGATGTCAGTCGAGTCCAACTTCATTCCCTTTTGCCCAAGGGAGGAATCCTATTTTCTAGACATGGTCGTCGTCCCACCAACCATAATGTATGACAGTGATTATGAATTCTTAAATTGGGACCGAGCCATGGAGGAACCCACTTCATGGGGTCATACCTTCTTTGACCCTTTTGACCCCTTCACTAGTGAACCTCCCGAGCTATCATATTCACTCCACTTCTTCCAAGGAATTCACTATCCCACCCCTACCCCTCGGTCTAGTTGGCAAGCCGTACCTACGTCTAGGGGTAATGACGAGGGTAGTTTTGGATCTCCTAGCTCTTCCCCACCCAAATCCCATAGGTCGCCAATGCATGAGTGGTACATCTTAGGGTGTCTTGGAGTCCTCCATTCCATCAACCATCGAGTACATCTAGTGTATGCATGGCACATATTCGGGTGTCCTGGTCCACCATCGCCTATGCGTAGGTCGGACTAACATTAGGTGTGTCTAGGGTCTTGTGTGTCTGTGCATACATTGAGTCAAGTTGGTTTGTATGCTCGCGTTGTTAGCCCCTTTTGAGTACGAGACTTGTCAGACTTTGGGATCGATTCTACTTCATATCGGATCTAGTCACATAAGGGACAAGCGGTGATTCCTAGTGAGTCTTCAAGCCGCCTTCTCTTCTTTTGAGAGTGACCCCACCCCGGAGTGTCCACCTCTAGCCTCATTCCCATGGCAGCGTGTGCATATCGAATCTATACGGGATGAGCAGGTGTCGATTACTTGGAGTGGAGCGTACTCCGCGCTTCCAGGTTCGGTGACACATCCGCCGGAACTACTCGAGCAGCCACACCCCTTACTCGATGGGGTCGAGTTCTTCCCACCCGAGGAGAATTGATGGGGACATCAGAGCAAGAGCACTGATATTTTAATTTACATTTATGTCCTTTAGTTTATTTTTATATCCTTGGGAAAGTATATGTACAATTGTAAGGCTTTATAAGCTAATGTCTCATTCCCTTGGATTGTTTGGGTTTTTATGCAAATTGTCAGTAGGTCTAGCAAGGGGGCCCTCACTCCTTCCCCATTGATCCACATAAGCCATATGGTTCATGTGAGGCTGGTCAAAGTCGTAGGTGACATCTAGAAGGTCAATTGGACACATGGGAGACAAGTGGACCAAAAAGTCCAAGAAGGAGGCTCTCTTGGTCAAGGGGGCACCCCCTCACTTATATATTATTTAAATTGTGTTCCAAACCACATGGGATAATTAGTTTTGACCTCCCTAGTTTGCCCTCCCTAACCCTAGATCTGAGGTCATTTTGAGTCTTTTTACATTTATTATAAATAGCTTGTATTTCACAATTTTAGTAAAATTAATGAATGAAATTGTGTGAAAATTCTTGGAGCCTCCAAGGAAGGGTGCGCCCCTCCCCTCTCTCTCACTGGTTCATCTTCTTCCTCCAGCCCTCCAGGGTGTGAAGCCCATTCTCCTTAGCCCATCTGAGTTCCATTTTTGCCACCTGCCGCCGCCGCCATCGCATCGTCGTTGCGCCGCCGCCACCGTCATCGGTGTTCTATCTCTATCAGGATAGAACCTCTTCACCGAAATTTTATCTTTTTTTATGGTTGTTATTTCGAGCCCTAATTTTGGGAGTTTGTTTTGTCCATCTCCCCTAATCTCCAGTTCAAATTTCGTGCCATTTGGCCTTAGTTTGATATTTTTCCCATATGTTTGTTTGTCCTCTCAGTAATCTGCCCTTTTGCAGATCTGCGGGACAGTGTTCTATTTTTGTATTTTCCACACCCCCTTATCAATTTCCAAAATATCTCAAACAATTACTCAGTGTTCCTCACATATGTCCCCTTCCACCATAATTTTCGTGGAGTCTATAAAAATCATTTTCCATTCGGTCAAAGGTTAGTTTCAGGAAAAATACATTTTGTCCTGTGTGTGTCAGTCCGGGTCAGAAACCAAAACGGTGTTTCAGTCATTCTCATCTTCCATCCGTTAAGTAGATGGAGCTGCGAAAAATATATGTTGTAGTTCTGTGAGTGCTCTTTCCAACGGTACCAGCCACGCCTCGATCGGCCCCCAGATCTGAGCGTCATAATTCTTTCAGCCGAGACATGCAGATCTATTCCCTGTGCAGGTCTGAAATTACAACCCAGGAGAAATTCAGAAATAAATATCAAAAATCAACTTCAGGAGCCGCCACTTCAGGAAGTCGTTCATGGATGTCCTGCCATCGTCCCAGCCAAGCGGCGCCTCCAGAAGATCTTAGGAAGGCGACGTTCCTTTGGAAACTGTTGATTGCTGTCTAGTGAGTCACCAACCGAGTTGGCGCAGTACCAAGTTGGAATAGTGTCGAGTCGGATCAGCAGGCCGAGTTCGTGTCGTACGCACCTCCAGATTGCTGTAAGTCAACCCAGAGTCGATCCTCCTGGGCCCCACTTGTAGCCCTTTACCTCCCTGCGTGGAGTGGACAATAAAATTCACTATTGTAATTAACTTTTACCATTGTACCGGGGGTTACCGTACTTGGCCGGGAACGTCTTCCCCACGCCCAGAGCGTGGAGGTACGCTCGCTACCCTCCTCGTAGGCATTGCTTTACTCGTATATTTTTGTATATACCGCTGCATGAGTGATAGATTATCTAGCTTGTTATCATTTTATCACCGCTACGAGAGCGAGAGTGAGTGACCCATCCCGTGACTCGATCCGAGTACACGCGGAAAAGCCGATACCTGAGACTCTCTGCCTATTTTTTAACCGTGCATGATCCCACGTTTCCCTCGCATAGGGATGATCGCGAGCTAGAGTCCCAGGTCGCGTGTCCGTCCCGCATCAGTTTGTTCTAGTGTGCATGGACCCTGCTCCTCAATATGCATAGACCTTACTGAGGAAGTTCAAGATGTGCACCGACCTGCATGCGAGGAACCTTGAAGCGTGCACTGACCTTGAAGCTTGGACCGACTTCCTTTGAAGGATATCTAAATGTGCACTGACCTCTACTGAAGAGGCTCTTTATATGCACTGACTGTAATATCTCTGACCTTTCGGATCCTTCTTCGTGGGTCTCGGATCTTATTTTTCGGAGTGTCCGGCTCCGTTGTGTCCGACATTTCGTTTCGGACGTCTTTCGTGTTCGGATCGGCGTGATCCGGAGTCGTTTCGGAGGCCCGGAGGCGTTCCGCGACTTTTCCGCGTGTGTTTTCCGATTTCCGGCGTGTATTTCATTTTTTTCTTCGGAAGCTCGCTGCAGGTGAACCGGGCCGTTCACCTGGGCACGAGTGGTACCGTTGCGATCGGTGAGTTCCGAGGATCGCGGGGGTATAATTTTCTATTTTTCAAAATTTTTCAGATTTTCTGGATTTTCTATAAAAACCCCCCTATTTTCTCTCTCCTCCCCCACCTTCTCTTTCTTCTTCTTCTTCCTCCTCCGTTTCTCCCCACCGCGACCCCCCTTCTCTCCCTCTCTTCCTCCCGTTCGAGCGCGGCGAGCTCCCCTCCGGCTGCAGACGGCGGCGGAGAGACGGCGCGAGGACGTGGGTAACGGCGAGGCGATCTCGTGGGCGTGCGGTGAGTGTGGGAAGCGTGAAGAGGCGAGGTTTTCTAAGGCTTTCTTCGCGATTCGTGGACGATCCGGCGGAGCATTCGCTCCATTGAGGTAGGGTGACGTTCCTTAGCCTCTTTCCGTTCATTTCCGTGGTTTGTAGGCCGAGGGGAGGCCGAGAGGGGCTTGATTGAGCTTGTTGGGGTTTTTCCATGATTTGGGGAGAGCTCGCCCGATCTATGGATTTGATGCGTGATTTCACGTTTTGATGGTCTAGAATCATGCTAGGGGTCCCCAGGGGTCTTCCCCTTTGATTTCCCCCTCTCCGGTGGAGGCACGGGGGCGTGGTCGAAGTTTTTGGGCATTTCTGCCGTTTTCGCCGTCGGGTGCATGTAACGGTCCTTCCAGGGACCGTTACATGATGTAACGCGCCTTGGAGGGGCCGTTACATCCCCTTTGGTTAGCCTTTGGGGTCAGGGACTGTGACGGTCCCCCGATAGACCACCATTTGCGTGTGACGCGCCTGGGTAGGGCCGTCAGGTGGTTTTGACCGTTGGTTTATGACCGTTGGGGGTCGGGGTATGTAACGCATGGGGCCAAGCGCGTTACATTCGCGTAACGCGCTGGGCCTATGCCGTTACATCCATTCTTCACCCTAGGCGTGGGGGTTGTGTAACGCGCTGGCCCAAGCGCGTTACATTCGTGTAACGCGCTGGGCCATGCACGTTACATTCATGTAACGCGCCGGATCGGGCCGTTACATCCTGTTTTCCGTGGGGTATGTAACGGTTCGCGTTGGGCCATTGGGTGCATGTAACGGTCTCGCCTAGACTGTTACATTGTTGTGACGGCCCAAGAGTGGACCGTCACATGCCTGGTTGCCCCATGAGGGTGGCAACCCCATTTTTAATCTGACTGTGGCCACCGTGCGACGGGGCCGGTACGTGGGGTGGTTCTCGCACGTCGTCAGATGCAGACGTTGTTTTCCGTTGGATCGAGAGTCTACTCCTTCAGTGACCCTCCACTAGTCGTAGCCTGCTTACACGCGTGTGTTCCCACCTGGGAGTAGGTGGAGAGGCTTACCCAGAGGACGGTTTTAGACTAGTTACCATCGGGCCCCTCGTCATATCAGAGTCCAGTGCCAGGGAAAACCAGTCAGAGGGCCAGACCTAGGACACGTGGTCTGTGTGTGCACATGTGGTTGGGGACAATGGGCGCACGTCGACGGGCGTGACCCCAGCTAGTCACTTGTCGTGAGTTTACTTGTTCGGTGTTCGCGCCTTTGGTAGGAGCTACCACGTCAGGCGGTTCACCTGCGGCGCGGTATAAGACGTCAGGGGGCGCCACCGGCTGTGCTTCTAGTGGATGGTACTCCTGTCGAGTACGGGGTGTCAGACTGTCAGTCGTGTGTTTCTGACCTTCGGGTTTGTCGGTTCGACCGTTGAGTTTCGATCTTCTCTCTGTGGCACGTGTGTCGATTTGCGTGCTGTAGGATCTTGTTTTGTAGAGTACAGGGCTTTCCTTTCCGAGATACTCCCCTACCGCTAGTGTAGTGGTTTCTCGTTTTACGAGGTAGGGTTCAGGTGATCCCTACTGAGTCTTGTTCCGAGACTCATTCCCTGCGTGTTTTCACCGTATTTCAGGTGAGGTGCCACCCTCGGGGAGCGCGTCGGGGTGCAGCGTGGTACGGGTGCCCAGAGGTCAGAGTCGGGGTATTCCCCGTGTAGATGTACTTTTCTTTCTTGTCTCTGTACTAGTTGTGGACTACTGTTGCTGTTGTTGTTATTTTCTCTTGTGGACCATGTAAAATGTTAATTTATTTCCTACTTAATATTATAACTGTTTAATTCTGCAATTACTTGCGATACTTGTGTAGTTTCCACACCATCCTTCTAACCCTTCCGAGTCTTCGGACTCGTGGGTGGCGGTGCGAGTCTCGGGTTATCGGGCCTTCCCGATAATCGGATTCTCGGGTCGTTACACTGACCCTGCCTAGGCCAAGCTTCTGATGTGCACCAACCCTGTCGAAGGCCAAGCACCCCATGTGCACCGACTTCATGCTGCATGCCAAGCCAATCAGCATGGACTTCATCTTGAAGAGCACTTGTTCAATGAAATGCCTCAGTGAGCGGCCTCTAAGGCCATTTGTAGCAAACCTGAGGTCTTCTCAGAAAAGAATCTAGAGAGCAAAAATAGGAACCGCTAATGCCTAAAAACACATCTCTTAAGGTCTTGGAAGGTCTCCTTCGTGAGTCAACCTTTTGGTAATCATGGGTTGCTATATCAGTCTTTTTGGTCAGTGGAAAAGTAAGCTACCATTTGTGGGAAAAGTCACCTTTCCTGGTACGTAACTTTTTGCCTCCACCCAATTAGCTGCTGTGTCTCTGAGCTTGCACAGGACAAGAGGACATCCTTTACTGCCCAGCATGTAGAAAAGAAGATCCTACATATCTTACTTTGGAGCTCGTACTCTCATTGTTTCTCTGGCCAATCGGATGCTACCAATGGCTGCTTGGGGGTTATAAAAAGGGATACCATGCTTGAAGGAGTTGCTACTGCTATCCCTGCTGTTGAATTTAAAGATCAATCTTGAGAGAGAGAGCAGAACGTGAGAAAGATTTGAGTAGGATTCTCATTCAGCCAGCCAGCCAACCACTCACTCAGCCATCCAACTTTGTCCTCATTGCCTCACAATCTTGCACTGTCATTCGAAGTGTCTCTCGAGCTATGAAGAAAGAAAGAATCCAAGAGAGGAGTGTAGCCCCTCTCACGTCCAGACTGAGCCTAAGGAGAACCCAGATCGGACTTTTGTCCAGATCTGTTCCAAGGTGCTACAAGAGCAAAATCTGAAGCCACCATCTGGTTATCCTTTTCTGATTGTGCATTTCCTTTGCCTTATCTTCATATCAGGAAAGTTATTTTCCCACTGCACTTGCAGTAATTTTCTTTTGTGTTTTTCATTTTATCACATTCTATCAAGAACCATCCCTACCGGTTTGTGTGTAGGAAATCGTCCCTACCGATTTATGTGTAGGAAACTGCCCCTGCCAATTTACGTGCAGGAAGAAAGACTGAGGGTTCTCCCTAGTCTGTAGTTTTGGGGCGTCGTCCCCAAGTGGTGCTGCATTCGCATCGTGTTGTAAAGCCTCATCGGTTGGTGAGGGGTGGACGTAGGTCTACGGGGTTGCAGACTGAACCACCTTAAAAATGCACTCTGTAGTGGATTGTTCCTTGTGAGATTGCTCCATCTTCTCTATCCTCATTCACAGGTTGGTATGCGTGTTTTAACACATGTAATCTTGGTTTCTCCTTCGCACATTCAATCTCATAGGACCGTGCTTTGCCTTTTTCATTTGAGTCATCTACCCATTTTGTTGTGCTTTATGTCTAAGTGCCTCATGTGCACTCTTGTGTTGTTTATGATTTAATTAGCTAAAGATTTTAATTGGTCATAATCTTTTAGAAGGATCTATTCAACCCCCCCTTCTAGATCCGGTTGCACCTATCGGACCTCACAATCGGTATCAGAGCTTAGCTCTATCATTCTAAGATCCAACGATCTACAGAGAGGATCCTAGTGCAACTCAATCATGTATTCCCCGGTTGATCAATTTTCGGTGCCTTCCCTTCTGATCTTCAATGGTTCTAATTTCAGTGACTGGCTAGGAAAAATGTGTAGGTTTATAACCTCACGTGATCCTAGCCTCTAGAGGATTATTACCAATGGTCCATCTAGCCTGTCAGCAAATAAAGCCAAATGGACTAATGAACACAAGTCCAGACATGTTGACAATCTCACTGCTTTGAACTTGATGCAAGAAGCAGTAGACACCAACGCAGCTCCATTTGTTCTCAGTTGCAACTCAACCAAAGAAATCCTGGATGGCTTGATCAGCATCCACAAAAAGTAAGAGAAGCACAACTGCTTGATGGGTGACAATGATGACCAGTCAGGCACCCCGTCATCTCAGGTAAGCTCTGAACCTGAAGATTTTACATTTGATGACCTCATATATGCTTATGAGAATCTAGCTGAACAGTATAAGAAAATTAGATCAGAATATAAAAAATTGAAAAAGGGTCTTAAGAGCAATGTTCATGAATCTTCTTGTGAAATATGTGCCAAACTTGAAAGAGCAAATAAATGTATGATGTTTGATATAGACATGCATAAGGAACATATTGCTTCCTTAAGAGAGGAAAATGAAGCTCTTGTGTAACGACCCGAGAATCCGATTATCGGGAAGGCCAGATAACCCGAGACTCGCACCGCCACCCACGAGTCAGAAGACTTGGAAGGGTTAGAAGGATGGTGTGGAAACTACACAAGTATCATAAATAATTACAAAAATGAAACAGTTATAATATTAATAAGCAGGAAAAAAATTAACATTTTACATGGTCCACAATAGAAAATAATAACAGTAGTAGCAGTAGTCCACAACTAGTATAGAGACAAGAAAGAAAAGTACAGCTATACGGGGCATACCCCGGCTCTGACCTCTGGCACTACCTCTGGGCACCCGCACTACGCTGCACCCCGGACGCGCTCCCCGAGGGTGGCGTCTCACCTGAAACACGATGAAAACACGCAGAGAATGAGTCTCGGAACAAGACTCAGTAGGGATCACTCGAACCCTACCTCGCGAAATGAGAAACCACTATGCTAGCAGTAGGAGAGTACCTCGGAAAGGAAAGCCCTATACTCTACAGAACCAAACTAAGGTCCTACGGCACGCAAATTGGCACACGTGCCACGCTCAACGGTCGACCCGATAAAACCCGAAGGTCGAAAACACACGACTGACAGCCTGTCACTCCGTACTCGACAGGAGTACCACCCACTAGAAGCACAGCCAGTAGCGTCCCCTGACGTCTTACACCGCGCCGCAGGTGAACCGCCTGACATGGTAGCTCCTACCAAAGGCGTGAATCACCGAACAAGTAACCACAAAAAAGTGACTAGCTGGGGTCACGCCCGTCGACGTGGGTCCAACCGCCCCCAATCACGTGTGTACACACAGACCGTGCGTCCCTAGTCTGGTCCTCTGACCGGTTTTCCCCTCAGCCGGACTCTGGCTGGTAGATGCAGGGCCCGACGGTAACCGGTCCACAAACCGTCTCGAAGGGTGAGTGCCCGTACACCACTCCCAGGTGAGACCAACACCCTGTACTGGTGGGCTATAACTAGTGGAGGGTCACTGAAGGAGTAGACTCTCAAATCAACGGAAAACAACGCCCATATCCGACAATGTACGGGAGCCACGTCCACGCACTGGTCCCGTCGCACGGTGACCCAAGTCGGACAAGAGAACAGGGCTGCAACCCTCCCGGGGCAGCCAGACACCTGACGGTCCACCCTAGGGCCGTCACAGGCATGTAACGGTCGAGGCAGGATCGTCACACTCCCCTGACGGCCCAACGCAGGCCGTCACACTCACCTGGGGAATGCAGAGTGTAACGCACCTGCCCCTGCACGTCACACGGATGTAACACGCCTGTCCCATCACGTTACACGAATGTAACGCGCCTGCCCTGGCGCGTTACGCGCGCCCACGCCCCAACATGAAAAATAACGTGTAACGCACTTGCCCCAGTGCGTTACACGAATGTAACGCGCTTGGCCCGGCACGTTACACGCGCCCTGCAGACCCAAGCGATCAAGGAAGTGACGCGTCCACCCTAGCGTGTCACACGGGTGTAACGCGCCTGACCTGGCGCGTTACACGCGCTGCCCCCAACGGTCAGAAACCAACGGTCGGAAAGCCCCCGACGGCCCAGCCCAGGCGCGTCACTTGCAAGTGGCGGTCTATCGTGGGACTGTCACAGCCCCTGACCCCCAATGGCTAATAAAAGGGCATGTAACGGCCCCTCCAAGGCGCGTTACATCATGTAACGGTCCTTGGAAGGACCGTTACACGCACCCGACAGTAGAAACGGCGGAAACGCCCAAAAACTTTAACCACGCCCCCATACCTCCACCGGAGAGGGGGAAATCAAAGGGGAAGACCCCTGGGGACCCCTAGCATGATTCTAGGCCATCAAAATAAGAAATCATGCATCAAATCCATAGATCGGGCGGCTCTCCCCAAATCAAGGAAAAACCCCAAGCATGCTCAATCAAGCCCCTCTCGGCCTCCCCTCGGCCTACAAATCACAGAAATGAATGGCAAGAGGCTAAGGAACGTCACCCTACCTCAATGGAGCGATTGATCCGCCGGATCGTCCACGAATCGCGAAGAAAGCTTTGAAAACCCTCGTTCTTCCTTGAGCTCCCACGACCCACGAACGCCACCATGATCACCTCGTCGCCGCCGTCGTCACCACGCCGTCGCACCCGTGCTGTCTGCAGCTGGAGGGGACGCCGCCGTGGTCTCGCCGGATGAAGAAGAGAGGAAGAAGGGGGGGCTCACGATGGGGGGAAAAGGAGGAAGAAGAAGAAGAAGAAGAAGAGGATGGGGGAGAGAGAGAAAATAGGGCGGTATATATAGAAAATCCAGAAATTCCAGAAAATATCGAAAAATAGAAAAATATATTTCCAGAATCCTCGGGACGCACCGATCGCAACGGTACCACTCATGCCCAGGTGAACGACCCGGTCCACCTGCGGCGAGCTTCCGAAGAAAAAGCCAAAACACACACCGAAAATCGGAAAACACACTCGGAAAAATCGCGGAACGCTTCCGGGCCTCCGAAACAACTCCGGATCGCGCCGATCTGAACACGAAAGACGTCCGAAACGAAATTTCAGACACAACGGAGCTGGACGCTCTGAAAACCAGATCCGGGACCCAAAAAGAAGGATCCAAAAGGTCCGGGATATTACATCTTGTGACTAAGATCTCTAAACTCGAAGAAAATGAAAAGGGCTTAGAAAAGAGATGGACTCAATGTCCGATGATCAGAAGTTCTTTGATGAACTGGTTGACAATGAGAAGCTCATTGAGGAAAATGAGGAACTCAAGAGACAAATCAAGGTCCTGAAAGACAGGTTATCCATTCATGAAAAAGGAAAGCACATCGATGAAAACGAATCTGAAAATCACATGTGCTAGAACTTGAAATTAAAGATTATAAGGAAATGAATGGCCTATTGAAGAACACTGTCAATGCCTACGAGGCAGAGCTTGATAGCTCTAAATTGCACATCTCATCCTTAAAGGAAGAGATCACGGATTTGAACAAATCTTTATCCAAATTTGTAGAATGCCCTAAAAATATAGACAGACTTCTAAGAACTAAAATAAACCTTCAGAAAGAAGGTCTTGGTTATGATCTAGAAAATAAGAAATCCTTTGGAACTAAGACCTTTACACCTTTTGTTTCCAGCTCCAATGTGGCCAGCACCTCCAATACTCCTCCGACACAACCTACAAATTCTGAAGCTCAACAACATGCCTCTGCTCAGAAAAATCAAAATCAAAAATAGAAAAATGATTTTGTTAATGTTAGTATGTAGGTTAGGAAACCCAATGCCAAGTACCATGCCCCTTATAAAAAGAATGTCCATTGTTTTTATTGTGGTAGACATGGTCACATTATGCATACTATGTCTCAAAAGTCCAGGTATGACCCTGCTCGTCGACACACCCATCTTGATAGGTCGACACATTCAAGGGATGTCAGAAGAAACCCTCCTCTTTGCTGCCACCATTGTGGCAAGATTGGCCATACAGTCCAAGACTGTTGGCACTTGAAAGGTAGAACCCACATTCATGCCAAAGACCGTAACTTCCATACTCACCCACAAAAATCTGGTGCACATCCACATAAGAAGAATATCAAATCTTTGGTGTGCTGTGTTCACTATGGCAAGTTAGGTCATGCATTCAGAGACTATTGGCATTTGAAGGGTAGGTTCTTCGCTAATCCCAAAAGGGGTAACTTCTCTGCTCACCCATGAAGGCCTAATGCACATAAAAGAAACATCAAATCTTTTGTGCAATGTTTTTACTGTGAAAAGATTAGGCATGAAATGTATGACTGCCATATAGTGAGGAAAGATGACTTGATGGAATTAAGAAAGAGAGATCTGAATGCTACACATAGTGCTAACCCTCAAGGACCCAAGCAAGCTTGGGTACCACAAAATTCAAAATGAGAATTGTGGTTGCAGGTGCCTTGAAGCTGAGAGAGGTTCAATCACAAATCAAATGCTCAAGGCAGA
Source organism: Amorphophallus konjac (assembly GCA_022559845.1). Classification (NCBI taxonomy): domain Eukaryota; kingdom Viridiplantae; phylum Streptophyta; class Magnoliopsida; order Alismatales; family Araceae; genus Amorphophallus; species Amorphophallus konjac. The sequence continues at coordinate 548,461,640 of CM040121.1, read as the reverse complement.
GATATGTAAATAGACCATTTAATTTTTGTTCGATCTTTTGCATGGTAGGCTTGTGTTGTGGTCATTGCATTATAGGTCTATTTTTCTTTCAATCTTAACATCAATTGAATATTATTTTGATGATATCTTGCCATGGCTGCATATAGTTCAACTCATCCTTTTTTTGTTATGGACATACATCACATTGTCTATATGTCTTGATATCCATAAGTTGGATAAAGGGGAGCCTGTATGTCTGCATTTTAGTTTAGCCTGCATTTGTATGCACTTTGAAATATCATCTTATGGATTCATAAATTCCTCTGTGCATCATGTTTAGGGACCAAACTTCTACTCCCTGCATGGCCTACTAGTATGAACTGCACTCTCCCTGTTGTGACCCATAAGTATATCGAATGGTGACTTGTGGGAAGTTGGATTAAGTCCAACTGAAAGCATTCACTATGCGTGAGGACTTACCTCCGCCCAGTACCATGGGTCAATTTTTCATATAGGTCCAAGCTTGCATACTCCCTCTGTGAGTCTCACTAAGACATTTAGAAATTCATGCATAAGTTTAGGGGGAGTTATCATGAGCATCAAATTGATTTTTTTCTGCCCCTTCTTAAATTTCTCCATACATATTGCATATTCTCAGGGGGAGTGCTCTCTATCCACTCCTATTCTACACATCTATCCTTTGGACTATCTGGAACCTACCATTCCTTGAACCATCAGTTGAATATTTCCAGAATTCCTTGAATGCCTTGAATGTCTTAGAGGATTCTCAACCTGTAGTTAAGCTGCTTATCAAAGTATATCATCAAGAAGAATCTTCCTTTTTGGAGCTTAATGACCGCCCTAAACATGGAAGCTTTTGGTTTAAAATTAATGATTTCTTGAGCTTTTGAGTTTAACTATCTTGATGTGTCTGCACTCAGGCTTAATAGACTTAAACCAGTCCTTCATGTTTTTAACTTACTTTACCCTCCTGCATCTGAACGTTTATCGTTTGTACAAAGGGCCTTCTTGATTGAGAAACTTCAGCTAAGTATTATCTTTAAACAATCTGACTTGCTGTTTTTAGAAGAGCTAATTATCTCAGAGCAATGACACTGGTTCACTCAGAAATATATCTCCTCATAAAAGAAATGAGGTAAGATATGTCATGAAGTGCCTTTGTTAACTGTACTGCATTTTGGAAGAAAAATCAAGGCAGAGCAATGGCACTGGTTTCACCGATGTTGACACCCATTTTTTGCCGATAAGTTGAGTCGTTCCTCTTACTCCCATTTATTGATGCCTCGAGTTGTCCGTTACTCGTTGGGGCTATTTTCAGGCATATTTTGGGCCAATTTTATGGGCAGCCTCCCTCCCTGGTTAAGTCTGAGTTGATTCAGGGCTTAATGGGCCTTGGGTTCTGTTAATCGAGCTTTTCTATGAATTCCAAGCGCCCATGTACATGTGCGGTCAACCTCTAGCCGTATAACAATTTGTGCGGTTGATACTGGGCCGTTCATATATTTAGGGGACATTTAGCTGATTTTCTAAATTATCACCGACAGGCATATATTCGGCCTAGACATAGCCGCATAAGACTATTGTGCGGTAGCATCTGAGCCTTCTATCTCTCCAGAGTCCTAACATCGTTGGCTTTTAGATAATTATCTAATTATCTTATCTATTTTGAATTTCCACCGACAGGGATGGACGGCCAGGACATGGCCGCACATCCCGTTGAACGGTCTATCGTAAGACCGTTCATCCGTTCGATTCCTAAATTTCAACAGATTTTCTCTCTCTATCCGTGATTTTATCCCTAACTTCTCCTGTCATTTTCTCCGTGGATGCTGAACCATTTTGAGTACCATTTCGAATGGATAAGAGATAATTTGATTATCTACGATTTTTATTTGATAATCTCGACCTGAAAATACTTCTAAACCCTAATTTCGAGCTAGAACTTTAGGTGCTCTATAAATAGACCCTAAAGGCTACCTTTGAAAAGGGGGGAGATTTTGGTCGACGACGAAGCCCTGCCAAATCCTTGAGCGACCTACGACCATGGAGGGAGGCCTTCTACATCCATATAGACCTCCGGTCTAGGGAGTAACTTCCGTTTTGAGTCCTCTTGCATCCTGGATAGTCTCATTTTCTTCTCATTGCATGTTTGTTTCTACACATCCATTCTCCCACGTTTTCATTACTTGCATTGTCATTCACACACCCTCCCACGTTTTTTATGCCCCAGGGGTTTAAAACTCCCCAAGTATCCCCCACTTCACTTAGTTACGTCTGTTTCCTTTCATATTAGTATTTACTACACTCTATAGTTTTGATATTGTGTTTTTCTTTATGTTTTACACTCTATTCGCAGGCCAGTAATTCACTAACGCGAGGCCCATCCTTTCTGGCCGGCCGAAAAGGGTGGATGTTGGGCCCTTTTACAACTTCTGGCGTGGTGGCCTTGTGCGGTTCCTAAACAGCCATTCACGGAGACATGCGGTGGTACCTGGGCCGTTCTTCTTCATCTTGTGGTTGGGTCAAAGTCATTCATCTGCCAGAAGTTCCTTATCTCGCATCCTCTGCAGTGCCCTTACACGGCCTATCGTGTGGCCGCACATCCTTACATGTGGTTCCTCCTGAGCCATACATCCTCCCAGCGCTGCTCATAAGGCGAGTGTCTCCCTCTTTCCAAGGTACAGTGTGTCAATCACATTAGGCAACTTGGTGGCGATCACAGTTATTTACACTCTTTTGTTCTCCTTCTATTGTTCCCATTTATTTTTATATATCGATTTAGTAGAAGGGGAGAGAAGACACCTTTTAAGCCAATGAGGAGCAAAACAAACATGTCAACAATCAAGAAACTGAGTTCCTTCACTAAAGAAGTGGAAAGGACAACGTCATGAAGTGCTATGCAACCTCTGTTCTGGCTAAGGCAGAATGGTGAGCTACACTGAATAACTGGGGGTGCTGACGTCTAATCAACATGCACTCCCACGTCAAAAGGTGCAAGCTGCACTTGATTGCTCGTAAAAGGCTTAACAATTGGCTTCCATCAATGATCTCTATAGAAAAATCTGAATCTGTGGTGCTCTTGGATAACATCAGTTTTGTCTAATTGTTTATCCTCAATACTTCTTGCAATCTCTCTTAAGAGGGCTAATGGACTCTTTTTAAATGAGTAAAGTGAGAGGAGGTTAACCTATTCTAAGTATGTATTTCTGGTTCATCTCTATTAATTTTGAATGCACATGCTTTCAAGTGTGTTTTATTAAAAAACTCAGAATTCATCAGTATTAAACCAATCTGAATTTAAGGGCATTGTCACTAGAGTTCAATGATTGTATTTTTTGAAAAACTTTTAACTCTGTATTCATGAACTTGGCTTCTGGTTGAGGAACCCTCATCCTTCCTTACCTCAGAACAAATTTCCAACTAGACTACGGTCTGCCATTCTGGCATCTGCCATCAGAACAATTGGTCTCTTGCTGCTTCCTGCTCAATGATTTCTGCCTTCTCATCAATTGGCATCATGCCTCCAATACAATTGGTTTCTTTTTGTCATGCCCTTAGGTAGTTTGCATTTTTCCACTGTTCCATGCATTGCATAGAAAACTCTAAAAATCTAAAAACCAAAATACTTGCAGAAAAGTTGTAAAATCTGAAAAACCAAACTTGCCTTATGGCTGCTATTTTACTCTCAAATTGCATCATGATGTTATGTTGACATCTCCCGATATCTAATTGTCTCTCATGATTCAGTTCATGTTGCCCTTGATTCGTGATCTGCCCTGTCACACCATACGACATAACCGTGTACTATAATTGCTCATCAACAATTAGTATCAGGCCTATCATTGGCATTCCAGCATTGGTTGTCATTACTTGTCAACTTTAATAAGTGTCCAACCATTGGCATGTCTTTCCACATCAATTTTTGGAATACTGGAAAAAGATAGTTCATTGCAATGACTATCGTTCCGTGTTTAGAATCATATGTTGCTCCCTACTGGTATGTACTTCCTTCACTCTGTACATCCTGTGCTAATAATCTCCTACTTTGCCCCTTTCGTTCCTAACTGTGCCATGTCTTGTATCTATTATGTTATTTTGATGATGTCAAAGGGGGAGAGAATCATATGTGTCATTAACAAGGGTATGTACAAAAGGGGAAAGTCTTGAATGCATAAAGGGGAGAGACTTATATAGAGAGAGAACGTCTTTGTGCTTCAACTTTTGATTATAATTCTTTGCACCTTGACTTACAATGTACTCATAATGACTCATAATTGTCATCATCAAAAAGGGGGTGAATGTTGGATATATGATGTTTTGATGATGTCTGATCATGACTCATTGATGAGTCCCATTTGCATTTGATGATGTCAACACTCTTACATTTCAGGTCAATGTAAGTAAAGAATAAGAAATCAAGAATGGCACAGAAAATGAAGCAAATAGATGCACAAGAATCAAGACACTAGCTGCACAAAAATCAAGGCTGAATTCAAAATATAGAGCAAGAACCCTCCAAGTTGAAAGATAAACTCAAGATACATGGTAGCACAGAAAATGAGGCAATTGGATGCACAAAAATCAAGATAAGTGATATTACTTATGGGTGCAAATGCACAGAAATCAAGGCCAAATGTTGCATAGAAATCAAGACAAAAGATTACATAGAAATCGACGCAAGAGTTTGCTGCATAGACCTGGTTCATCAGGCTGCATCGACTTTACTTAAGAACTGCACTGACCTTACTAAACAAAGGTCATATGTGCACCAACCTCAACTAGAGGAAATCCAAAGCTGCACCAACCCTAGACAAGGCCAAGCATCCAAATGTGCACCGACCTCTGCATGCCTCATCACAGCTGCTCCGACCTTGCAGAGAGACAGGTCGACCTCTCAAGGGATGTCAAGCCCATGTGCACCGACCTTGAGTGCCGATAGCATGGACGTGCACCGAGTTTGCTCTAGATGTGCACTGACTGTCTTAATATGCACAGACTTGGATCGTGATATGCACCGACCTCAGCTGCGAGCGGGGAGGATGTGCATCTACCCTAGCTGCGAGTCGAGAAGACATGCACCGACCATGCCTGGGTAGAATGAAAGCTGCACTGACCCTGCCCTTCATGCAAGAAAGTTTCACCGACCTTGCCTGGGCGGAATGAAACGTGCACCAACCTCAACAGTGATGTGCACCGGCCATGTTTGGGTACAAACACAAATGTGCATCGACCCTTATGTGCATTGATATGGAATGAGCAACAACCGTATCTAAAACATGCACTGACTTCAGATGCCTGGGTGGAATGAAACTTGCACCGACCTCATCAAGCATGGAACAGTAATATGCACCGACCGAGAAGTACGCTTGGAACAGTGATATGCACCAACACCGACCTTCTTGCTGAAGTTCAAAGTGTGCACGGACCTTGCTCAGGAAGTGCACCGACTTCTATGCTATAAATAGTGATATGCATAGACCTACTTATGTGCAATGACCTATATCTGGTGGAACTGAAGCGTGCACCAACCTTACTCAGAATATGCACCGACCTTGAGTGCTCGTAGCATGGATGTGCACCGAGTTTGTTCTAGTGTGCACAGACCCTGCTCCTCAATATGCATAGACCTTACTTAGGAAGTTCAAGATGTGCACCGACCTACATGCGAGGAACCTTGAAGCGTGCACTGACCTTGAAGCTTGCACCGACTTCATCTGAAGGATATCTAAATGTGCACCGACCTCTACTGAAGAGGCTCTTTATATGCACTGACCCTACCTAGGCCAAGCTTCTGATGTGCACCGACCCTGTCGAAGGCCAAGCACCCCATGTGCACCAACTTCATGCTGCATGCCAAGCCAATCAGCACGGACTTCATCTAGAAGAGCACTTGTTCTACGAAATGCCTCAGTAAGCGGCCTCCAAGGCCATTTGTAGCAAACATGTGGTCTTCTAAGAAAAGAATCTAGAGAGCAAAAATAGGAACCGCTAATGCCCAAAAACATATCTCTTAAGTTCTGGAATGGTCTCCTTCGTCAGTCAACCTTTTGGTAATCATAGGTTGCTATATCAGTCCTTTTGGTCAGTGGAAAAGTAAGCTACCATTTGTGGGAAAAGTCACCTTTCCTGGTACGTAACTTTTTGCCTCCACCCAATCAACTGCTCTTTCTCTGAGCTTGCATAAGACAAGAAGATGTCCTTTACTGCCCAGCCTATAGAAAAGAAGATCCTACAGATCTTACTTGGGAGCTCCTCCTCTCATTGTTTCTCTGGCCAATCAGATGCTACCAAGGGCTACTTGGGGGTTATAAAAAGGGACCCCATGCTTGAAGGAGCTACTGTTGAAGTTAAAGATCAATCCTGAGAGAGAGAGCAGAACATGAGAAAGATTTGAGTAGGATTCTCATTCAGCTAGCCAGCCAACCACTCACTCAGCCATCTAGCTCTGTCCTCATTGCCTCGTAATATTGCACTATCATTCGAAGTGTCTCTCGAGCTGTGAAGAAAGAAAGAATCCAAGAGAGGAGTGTAGCCTCTCTCACGTCCAGACTGAGCCTAAGGAGAACCCAGATCAGACTTGTGTCCAGATCTTCTCTAAGGTGCTACAAGAGCAAAATCTGAAGCCACAATCTGGTTATCCTTTTCTGATTGTGCATTTCCTTTGCCTCATCTTCATACCAAGAAAGTTGTTTTCCCACTGCACTTGCAGTAATTTTCTTTTGTGTTTTTCGTTTTATCACATTCCATTAAGAACCGTCCCTACCAGTTTGTGTGTAGGAAACTGTCCCTACCGGTTTATGTGTAGGAAACCGCCCCTGTCGGTTTACATGCAGGAAGATAGACTGAGGGTTCTCCCTGGTCTGTAGTTTTGGGGCGTCGTCCCAAAGTGGTGTTGTGTTCGTAGCGTATGGTAAAGCCTCACCGGTTGGTGAGGGGTGGACGTAGGTCTGCGGGTTTGCAGATTGAACCACCTTAAAAATGCACTGTGTAGTGGATTGTTCCTTGTGAGATTGCTCCATCTTCTCTATCCCCATTCACAGGTTGGTGTGCGTGTTTTAACACATGTAATCTTGGTTTGTCCTTCACACATTCAATCTCATAGGACCGTGCTTTACCTTTTTCATTTAAGTCATCTACCCATTCCGTTGTGCTTTATGTCTAAGTGCCTCATGTGCACTCTAGTGTTGTTTATGATTTAATTAGCTAAAGATTTTAATTGGTCATAGTCTTTTAGCAGGATCTATTCAATCCCCCCTTCTAGATCCGGTTGCACCTATCAGACCTAACAGAAGATTCTTTCCTGACAGGCATTCTCAGGTAAAAGCACATGTATATCCATCGAACATACAGCTTATTCCGGGCAAAATGGTTATATAACTGATTTATACTTGTATTTCCATTTACTGGATGAAGTCAAATATTATGGCTTCAAATGTAATATATTGTTGGAACATATCCAACTAATATTTGATACATAAGCAAGATCCGTCACTCCTTTATGTAAAACCTCAACTAAGTTTTGGCATATTGGGTAAAAAAAAAGCAACACAAAATCGGTTAGATCAGCCACTCAAATTTTGGCATATTGAGTAAAACAAAAAGCAACAAAAAACCTAAACCAAGATCTTTCAATCAATACAGTTAATGTTTTAAGCCAACAGGTCTCTAATCAAAATCTGATTGTTTAGATTTATATCTAATTTAAAAATGATCAAGATTTGATCATTGGATTTTCTCCCGATCAAGATCTAATCAGAATTTGAATGATGGGTTAATATATGTGATATTTATGACGGATAATATTCCGTCGCTAATCCTTATTTACATTTTGCTACCGATTCCCTTTTATCTCTAATCTGTATCTAAAATATAAGAATTGCTAGGATGGAGATTTTTTGGTCACGCTAATATGTTTGTCACAAAAAACTCCGTCATTAATAGCATTTTTTTTCTTGTAGTGTCAGTCTCCTCGATTGAGATGTCCGACTACATATCTCATCCTGCAGCCCTGGCCGAGTGATTAGGTAATGACCTAATTAGTACGACGACCAGGGGTCAGCTGGCCAATTAAGTTCAATCCCACTCTAGGCTCAAATATTTCTTAATTATTACGTTCACGGCAAGTTGGGCAATAATTAATTGAGTACTCTGTCTTCGTTTTACATGTCTCCTCAATTTGTCGATAGGAATATATAGCTATACAAGATTTCACGATCGACGCCTGCACTTTAATTTCTTGGATGGCATTGGATTGTTTCCATGCAGGCAAGCGCGCAGCAGGCATATATGCTCGAGTATCCCTCATTTTATCTTTGTTCAACATTTGGATTAATAAGCTTACTGCTTTGTACAGATCGAGTATGAGAGACATGGTCGGGGAATGAGAATGAGAGACACCCGAAAAGATCGCGGAAAGAGAATCATGGACATCCGACAAGGTCGGGGAATAAGAATCAGGGACACCCGACAAGGTCGGGGAATAAGAATGAAAATCACCCGACAGAGTCGGGGAAGGAGAATTAGAGACAGAACCCGGAGATACCGTAGGAGAAGGATTAGAAGAAGAAATCCCTAGATCGGGATGAAAGGATGACATGGGCCGAGGACTAAGACAGTAAGAATAATGAGAATCCTACGAAACCGGATGAGAAGAGTGGGGGTTTGCGGATCCGGGAAGAGAGAAGAAGATCATGGATGTAGGATTGGAATAAGGAAGGTACACCACCCAAGGGTGGGAGCTGAGCAGAAGGAAAGATGAATGAGAAGAAGGGGAAGAGGGAGTGGACCCCTCAGTGCACAATTGATGGCCTTTGAACCGACGCCACCGCATCTTCTTAGCTGAAACTGGCTTATACTGGACCCCCCTAGTGCGGGCTCGAATCCTTGGGCTTCTTGATTTGAAATATATTCTCAAATAACGGGCCCACCTAGCAGATGGCCTGGCCCGACTATGGATATGCAACTTTATTGGGGCAGTTGCCCCTAGACTCATGGCACTAACATCAGTATACTGACATTCTTGAACAACTAACTCCTCATAATGCTGAATATCATGGAACCATGGAGTCTTGTTACTTGGCACAAGTAGCATGAGATTTGGCAGCTCCACTCAGCAATCAGACTTGAAGCAAAACTCCCTTGCTAGTAGAGAAGGACGAAACTGAGGGAGGGTAATACACGGCATTGACGTGGCCGGCATACGGATAAGCTAAGAGAGGTTGCATATAATGTGCAGAATGTCCTTCGAAAGTGCAGAAGATACAGCCAACTGCCCCTTGAACATAGAATTCACTACTCCTTTGGCAGCCGTATGAGTTAGCAAAATATGGGTGGAGAACCCCTCTTGGCCAGTTATCTGAACAACAATGAAGCGAGGAGAAATAACAGCATTGATAGTGAATCCCCCGACGAGCAATGAGATTGCCACCGACCTTGCTTGTGAAGAAACTGGTACTAGTACAAGGGAACTCTTCTTAGTAACCGTCATCGGGAATACAAGCGCATCACCCCCAAGATAGCAAGGAACCCGGACGCGGATTGGCATGCGATAGATAAAATCCTGAAGCTTGAAATGCACAGTTGGCACTGAATCATCCTGACTTGAATTATCATCACCCTGGGGACCAAACCCAAGGGGCACCATGGGTAATGCACACCCGCTCCATGGGGTGGAAGTAGGTGGAGAAAGGGGTGGAGAAGGCTTGGAAGGCGTGGGTGAAGGTTTAGAGGGTGTAGAGGCCTCGGGCGGTGGAGAGATAGTGGCGATGATAGGCTGGGGTGGAGGCAAAGGCAAAGGTGGAGGCGTAGGAGGGGGTAAAGGCAAAGGTGGAGGTGTAGGTATAGCCTGCTCAAGCTCGGGCAACGATGGCGAAGGGGATGGCAAAGGCGGTGGAGATGGTGGAAGTGAGGGAATAATGGTCTTCGGGGGAGTAGGCGGTGAACGTGGTGGTGATGGGTTAGGCAATGGTGCGGATGGTGATGGTGATGTGGGCAATGAGGATAGTGAAGGTAGTGAAGGGTTAGGCATTGATGAGGATGGTGATGGTGATGTGGGGAATGAGGACAGTGAAGGTAGTGAAGGGTTAGGCAATGGTAACGGTGGTGGAGATGGTGATGCAGGCAATGAAGGTAGTGGAGGTGGTGGAGATGAAGAGGGTGAAGAGGAGGGTCATGGCGCCCACTGTCGACGTATCGACACGACGCGTCGAGCGACGTTAGGAGTGGAAATGGTGGTAATGGAAATGGAGGAGGAAATGGTGGCACTTGCCTGAGCAGAGGCTTGGGTTGGTGGAGGTTGTGGAGGTTGAGGACAAGAGGGGGCTGACCCACTAATGCAAAGGCGAATGGACAATGGACCATATGACAATGGACTAGACAATAGACACACAATTGGACTGACTTAAGTGGGCCTAACAATAACAAAACATGTGGATGATGATGGAAATGCAACACAAACACCACTAATGGGCCCAGACAAGCCCAAACAACACAGACAATGCAATGTGAGAGTTTTCACCCAAGTCAAACAAGTTAATATGACGGGAAATATTTTAGGAGTTATAATTGACCTTTTAATGATTTGAATTTAGAATAATTCTCTCAAGATAGGAATCCTATGGGAATAAGGTCCAAACTTTGGGTTGACTAAGGTTGACTCCCTCATACTTATGCAAATGCAAGTCTAAGGGGTGGAAGAGATACAACCGACCCGGCGTCCGTGTGAGAATCCATGGCTCGCGGGGACTTATGGAGGTCCCGGATAAGATCACCTAGTTGACCCCAAGGAATATGGAGGCTAGAGGATCACTTACCAGGGGGGAATGCGACTATGATATGCAATGCATGGCCCTATGTGCACTGGAGTGCATACAATTTCTAGCCTAAATCTAACAAATCAAGATATGATGAACATATGCAAACATAACAATATGGGTGCAAACAAAGTGAACAATATGAACATGAAACGCTATCTAAACATGGATATACACACCAAAATCGCAGCAAAGCATAAGCAAAGTTATTGGCACTAGTGGTCCCACCGTGATTGCCAAAAAATCTGTGGGTGTAGAAATGTGGAACGGGACTCATAAGTCACATGAACAAGCATATGTGCATAAGTGATGACATGATGTGCCAATCAAGTGAATATCATAAACATGTGACTATGTGAACATGGTAGCATGTTCATACAATAAAGAAAAGGTGACAAAAGATATAGAAGAATATCGTGATCGCCACCAAGGAATGACAACGCCAAAAAATATGAAAGGGGAAACTGAGTGCGTTGTGTACCTTGGAAAAAAGAGATGATCGGGCTCAATATGAAGGATACAGGGACCATGTGGATTACCTCTTCTCGCCTTCCAGTCGGCTAGAAGGTAAGTGCCTCACTTTCCATGCTTTCCTACGAAACAAACACAAAACAAGAAGCAAAACCCATTAGAAAATACTATGTAGAAATCTGCCCAAGTGCATAAAGTAGCATGAAAGATTGAGGGTAAACTTATCAGGGGAGGGTTTTTAACTCCTATGGAAGGGTGCAAACAATAGGTGTGTATATTGTGATGAGATTAACATGAAGAGATTGATTTAATATGCCATGATTAACATAGATAAACAGGGTGCAAAAGTGCATGTTTTGTGGACAGAAAGTTATGACGCCAGAGATTTGGGGAAAAACTTAAACAGTGCAGAAAATGCAGAACAATACATAAAATGGACCCAAAGAAAGATGAATATCTCACGGAATAAGATACCAAAAAGAGAAAGAGAGGATGCTATGGAAAGGTGGGAGTATTGTGGTGAAACCAGGGCAAAAAGAAGGGTTTAAAACGGGGAAGACAATAGTGAAAATGGGGTGGAAAACACAAGAAAATAGAAGGGTGCAGAACAAGATAGAACAAAGACTGTGTAAAAATAGAATGAAAGTGTAAAACTCATGGACAAAAATATGTACGAAGATGACAACATAATGAGCCCAAAATCAAGAAAAACCAAGATTATACTTCCCTTAAGAGGCTGGAGTTGAAAGGACGAATCAGAGGTGCACCATGGCCTCGCTCTGGCGACGCAAACATGCCCACATCACAAGAAATCTGGATTTTAGAAAAGTGCAGAATAGAGTGGTGAAACCTCAAAAGTTGGGGCCTGGACGAGGGGGGGGGGAATAGGAGAAATAAGGCACACATATAATAAAAACGAAGCTAATACTCCCCTCTTCAAGATGGAGTCGAAGAAGGATGAAAAGGATGAAGCATGACTCCGCCCCGGCTTGAAGAATAGGCCCTCGTCGCGTACTTGTTGTAGAAAAATAGTAAAATTGTGATGATTTGCCAAAAGTGGGGGCGAAGTTGAGTGGGAAAATGTTGATGAAATTGAGAAAATAACGAACCAAAACGAAGCTAATACTTCCCTCTTCAGGCTAGGGTCAAAGGAGGATGAAGACAGTGCAGCATGGCTTCGCAGTCACCTTGGAAACGTGCCCCCGTTGCGACTACGAACTTGGCAGTTTATATATAATTTTTAGAGAGTCTCATTTTCTCGTCACGATTCCCGGTGAAGGGGCGTGATCTCGCGCAGCTCCTGAGCTGGGAGGATGATCACCGAATAGTGAACTGTAAAGAAAGGGAAAATGGATCAGGGGGCCCAGGGAAGGTTCCCTGAGGAAAACCCTTCGATGCTTAAGTTAATAGAGCAATGGTGGAAGATATGGAGGGAGGTAGAAAGAGGTGCACGAGATCCCCCTACACCAAGGTGGTGAAGTGGTTCCTGCTCAGGGACTTTAGGCAGGTATTGCCCTTACCTTTCATTGGAGGGAGTCCCAGGTTTAAATAGTGCACTGGCCTTACGAGTCCCATAAGTCGAGGGGTTTCAGGCAGGGGTTACGTCCTCAACGTGGGCTCTTCAAGTCCTCATCGTGGGATCTTTATAACCTTGAGGGATCATGGGTCCCTTATCCTCATAAACTCCTGCTCATAAAGGACTCTCAACGGCAGCGTGGATAAGTAATCGTCGTTTAAACCCAAGCATGAAGGGTGCCACCCATGTCCGGGTGATAGGCATAGCTCGGATAAAGATAGGTCGGAGTGGGCGCTGAGCGCTTGCCTCTATCCTGGTGAGGGGATAACTCGAGCATGGGTCTTCCTCCGTTCTGACCGTCGTTCAGGCCTTCCGAGCCTAAGGGCCGCCGAGGAAGGGTTTGATCCCGAGTAATCTTATTGGACTTTTTATTCTACGTGGGCCCTACGGGGCTATCACTTGGAATGGGCTGGGCCTCATTTGGTCCTGATGGACCTAGTTCGACTGCTTTTAGATGGGCTACAGAAATCCCCCTCTCCACTTGTCTCCCTCCTACTCCCGAGCTTTAGTAAGCTCGGAAGAGTAGATGTTTGGGGTTTTGGACCAGCGTGGCTCAGGTGGGTGGAGATCTGGCGGTGTTAGTAAGCCATGTGTCATGGTCACCTGGGCCCTTAATAATGATGATCCTAACGGATTTGAACTGAAGGGGCCCCCTTTTCTCGGAGGTCGGAACAACGCGTCGCCTTCCGCGTGGGTATATAGGCGTTGTGCACTTGCCGTTGCTCCAGACTCCCTCCATTTTTAGGGTTTGGCTCTCCTTCGTGTTTGCTTTTGGGGCCCTTTGATGCGTCGTGAAGGCACGATAGAGGAGCAGAGGCTTGCAGTGACATTTACGGAGTTGGCGGAGGTAACTGTAGAGGTAGTCCGATAGCTTCCTCTTCCTCCAGAGTCCTCGCGGTCCCGGGAATATTTTTCTTCAAGTCCCTCTCTGGGTCCCATGGCGGAACAATGTTCGGATGCTGAGGAGTGGGAGGACGAGCCTGTGGTGAAGGCGCCAGTTCCAAACTACAGTGAACTGGGGGAGGCGGATGTGAGAAGGTTGGAGCACCAGTATCGCCTGACCCACAAGTTCTGCTTTACCGCGGCCTCTCCACACGAGACAAGCTTGGACTCTCGTACAGGCCATATCTGTACTTTCCTTCTATCGTGGAAGGGTGGGTTCCACCTTCCCTTCGAACCTTTCGTTCTTCAGCTTCTTAATTTTTTCCGGTTGGCACCCATTCAGTTGGTAGCCAATTCTTATCTTCTTCTTTCCGCCTTCCGCATTCTCTGTCACCAGTGTGGATTTCCTCCTTCCTTGGACCTCTTTCACTATTTCTTTGAGTTGAAAGCACATCCTTCGACTGGGAAGGGTTCCTATTTCATCCAGGCGAGGCGGAATAGGAGCCGTATCTCCTTGGATGCGAAGGATTCTTCGCATAAGAGGTGGAAAACTCAGTTCTTTTGGGTGGGGATCTGCTCGGTGGAGGAGACTTGGAGGTGCCTTGTTATCCCCAATTTTCATCCAAATATCCCTCCCAGGCAGGACGAGTTCCCTCCGTTCGTGGAGGAGTACGCAACTATCTTGTTGAAGCACCGCCAGTCTACAGAAGAGCTGGTTACTCCAGAGAACATCGAGCAGTGTCTTCTTACGCGGCTGCATCCGTCGAGCTCAGGTTCCACAATCTAGGCTCTCTTTTGGATGTTGAGACCATTTTCCTTTTTCTGACTATGTCTTCCTTTTCGTGCAGACACCAAGCGGCCGACTTTGGAGGAGGCCGCAGAGGTGATCGACCTCGGCGAAGATTCGGCTGTCGATGAGTCGACTGCTCCCACGGGTCGCTCCCGAGCTAGAGACAAGGGCAAGGGGGCGGCCCAGGGTGAATCCTCCAGGTCGCGGGGGTCCAAGCGCAAGGATCCTATGGATGGCATGATCCGGGCCGCCGTGAAGGCCAGGAAGCAGGTCAAGAAGGCCGGGGTCGTACTCGCAGTCGAAGGTGACCTTGCCGCGGCTCGCCCCTCCGCCGAGCATGATGGGCCCGACCCTACCGGGCGAGCTTTCCCACCCGCCGAGCATGAGGGGGTCGAGGAGGTTGGGGCTGCTTCTGCAGTCGGTGACGATGCTGGCTCGGCTCCTCCTTCAGCCGGAGCTGAGGGGGCCGGGGCTGCTCCTACGATTGGCAATGGTGCTGGCCCAGCTCTCCCCTCGGTAGGAGCCGAGGGGGCCGTAGACGAGGCGGGTGACGTTGGGACCACGGCCAAGATTGGGGTGGTGACTGAGGCGGGTGACACTCCAGGTGGCGGTGTAGTTGCCGAACCGGTCTAGGCTGGGGGGTCGCAAGAAAAGGCAACCCAGTCCCGACCGACCGAGGCACGAGGGGCGAACGAAGCCGCGGCTCGATCCGGGCCGTCCGGCGGGACGCCGACTAAAAATGGGGTCTCCATTCCGGTGGCCCTTGGAGAGGATCAGCATCCAAGGCCCTCTGTATCAAATATGTCGCGGTGTAGCCGCGAAGGTGAAGGGGGGAGATAGACAGCACTCCCCTTCCGTGGCCCTCGAGACGGTTATGGAGGGCAGCTTGGTCCTGGGCCAGATGGGGGCCACTCTGGCAGAAGCGTACGCTCGGTCGGAGTCGGAGTGAGCGACCCAGGCCTGGACCCTTGGTGAGTCTGATAGGAGGTTGGCTCGACTTTTTGAGGAGCGTGATGGGCTTCGGTCGGAGCTTTCCTCAGTTAGGGAGCTGGTGCGGTCAAGCCAGGTGGAGGCCCGGACGCTAACCGAGTAGCTAGCTAAGGCTCACGAATCGCTCGAGAGGAAGAATAGGCTTCTTAAAGAGGAGCGCCTTGTCCGTGTTGAGCTGGATGGCCGGTGGGAGACCGAGCGCTCCGAGCTGGTGGACCGGGCAGAGGAAGCTAAGCGCCTTCGGGGGGAGGTCGAGGCCGATCGAGCCGAGGCGGAGAACTGGGCGACGGAGGCTGAGGAGCGAACGGCTGAGGCCAAGCGTAAGCTATCCGAGGTGGAGTGGGAGAAGGCCGAGCGGAAGCTATCCAAGGTGAGCGGGAGAAGGCCGAGCTCGCTGGTAGGGTGGGATTGGCCGGGACGGAGGCGTTCGAGATATACAAATGCTCGGATGCCTACCGAGTCGACCTTAAAGAGGTTGCCCTCCCCTACTACGAGGCAGCGCTTCGCCGAGGCATCCGCAAGGGGTTCAAGTAGGGCTATGACCGGGCCGTATCTTATGTCGAGGAGCAGGCGTCCGGGATAATTGATTCCCATCCGGGCAATGCTACGACTCAGATCTATCATCCTCCGGCTCCTCTGCTTCGATGTTGGAGGAAGAAGATCAGGAGGGCTCTTCGCCCGAGGGGTCACCAGCTCCGGACGTCCCGGGAGGGCATGCAACCGAGGCAGTTCCCACGCCGGTGGGGTCAGTGCCAGGGTCGGCCATCGCCAAGGATGCCGGGGGCAGACCGCCTGAGCCTTCCACTTCTGAGCTTCAGGGTGGGTCAGAGGCCTAATGTATCTGCTTGCTTCCTCTCTTTGTATGTCTTTTTTCTTTTGAAACAAAAAACTTTCTCCGTTGTGTAGAAAAATAGATAAGGGAATAGCGTTATGATGAAGACTTAACTGTTTTGTATCGCCATTGCCATGTTTTGTTCAGCGTATCTGTAGTGGTTGGAAAGTGCTGGTCTTTTCTGCGTGGATCTCGTCTGATGGTTGGGTGAGCATCTGACAGGGTGTCTTTCCGTTTTCTCATGCTTTGAATGCTTGGCCGCTTCGTGTGTCCCGCTGGGGTGGAAACGAGAAGTTTGAGGTGACCGTTCGTAGGGAGAGATCCCTTTGGCATGTTTTCGAGGAGAGGATCATTTAAGGCAAATAGCCTCCCTTCGCCTATAAAAGGTCTGAAGGGCGTCCCTTCCTGTCCACCGCTTAGGGTTTTCCCTGACAGTCTTTCCTCATTCTTTCTTCATGTAGCGTTGTGCCGTTATATTTGGAGCATGGAAGACGCTCCGGAAGATGAAGCTGTCGATGACGGAGGGCAGAGAGTCCTTGCTGCTTCGGGTTTGAAGAAGGTTCGACGGTCGGCGGACAGGTTTGAAGAAGGTCCGACGTGCGGAGGCACGTCGTCTTCTTTTTATCAGTTCCGGCGACGCTTGCGGGGGGGGGGAGAGATGGCGGATGGATGGGGGAATCATGTTGAGTAGTGGATGGTGGATCTAGAGGGGAGGGGTGAATAGATTTGCCCCTCTTTTCGAAATATAGCCCTGTTTAAAGCTAGAGAAAAAGAATTACATCAGAATATAACTAGCTTAGTGTGGCACACAACGATTTGCTTAGCAAGATGAATAAGTAATACAGATATTGAACCTAAGCATGCATCTATCATGAAGCAATCGCATGAGCAAATCACAACACAAAGGATTTTAAGGTGGTTCGGACTGAATCCCCAGTCCTATGTCCACCCCTCAAAAAATCCGGTGAGGCTCCACTAGTGCAATGCACTGAACCGCAAATCGGAAAGACCTCCGATTGCCTTCCTACTAACCACCGGTAGGGACATCAACACCGCAGATCGGAGAACTTCCAATTGCCTTCCTACTAACCACCAGTAGGGACGTCAACACCACAGATCAGACAGCTTCCGATTGCCTTCCGACTAACCACCGGTAGGGACGATCTTCAGTTTCAAATGTTTGAATGAAATGGAAAGAGAACAAATATGAAAACACTCAAACAAGATATAGAATATGCTCAAAGAGAAAAGATCTTGTCTAAGATTGCTGGAGCTTGAATCTGATGCTTCAATGGTATCTTCTTCCTTGTGAAAAGATCTTGCTTGGATCACCTTGAGTTGATGAAGAATATGAAGGATGCAGATTTGATCTCCCTTGAGAATAGGCTTCTTTGGATCACCTTGAGATGATGAAGAGGATGATGGTTACAGCTTTATCTTCACTTGGCTTGGGGTTGATTTCCTCTTGAAGTAGCTTGAATCACTTGAGGATTTGATGAAGAACTTCTTCCCGGAGTACTGTTCACAGCTACAGTACTCGAACTCCTCTCCCTTGAACACACCCTTGCAGCCTCCTTTAATCTTCCCTCTTAGCCTTGCTTGCTTCTACTCTTCTTTGGAGGTTGTTGGATTGAGATATGAGCTTGAATCACCTTGAGTTGATGGAGAGAGTGTTGGATGTAACTTTGATCTTTCTTTTGATCCTCTTGAGTTGATGAAGAGGTTTAAGGATACAGCTTTGATCACCTTTAAGAAGCTTGATTCCTTCTAGCTTCCTTGGAGGTTGCTTGCTTCAGATCTATGCTTGAATCACCTTGGAATAGATGAAGAACTTCTGTACGGAGTACTGTTAACGGCTACAGTACCTCTTCTTCCAACCTCCTTCTCTAGCCGCTCTTGATCTCTCTTTAGATTCACAAATAATCAACTAGGGTTTCCAATCCTCTTGCATGTGTTTTATAACCTTTGAATGGTCCTTGGACATCCCCCAGACCAGATCCACATTTTGTGGGTGATTAGGTGACTTTAAGATTAAAGAAATCCATGGAGAATGGCCTTTCTCGAAGTGGAAAATAAAGTCAACAATTGATGGCTCGGGGCTGGCGGTCGGCCGGAAGACATAGGGCGGTCGACCGGAATTTTATAGTTGGTTGATTTTTCATCTCTGGCAAAACTAGTCGTCCGGACGCCTAGGGACGGGTGACCGAAACCTGTAAAAACTGGAGTTTTTCATTTTTGGAAGAATTGGTCGACCGGCCACTACCCACTGGTCGATCGGAACCTGTAAATTCTGAAGTTCTTCATCCCTGGAAAATCTGGTCGACCGGCCAAGGTGTGTTGGTCGACCGGAAAGACCTATACCTGCAAAAATGAAGTGTTAGCCCATAGAAACATGTCCAAATATCAATGACTTTAAGTAGATGTTTATTTCATACATTTGGGGGTTGGATTTAACTTGGTTTATGCATTAGAAACATCAAGACCATTTGAGCATGTTACCATGATTGGAATGAGAAACTAATGCATTTGAAGAGTGAACTTGTAAGTTATCAAACCAAGTTATCATTATGAACCTCAATTATCATGAATGAAGTTTAGAGATGAGAGGTATATGGAATACCCATGGTGAGATTGATGGCTATGACAAGGTAAGAATCTTACCAATAGTGCTTGACAGTAAATGACACATACTACCTGTATTGAATGGTAGAGAGGCAAGATGCTTATCCACACGTTTAGTTTTCCAGGCGACTGCCATGCTTGTCCATTCATTGGTTTATCTATCATGAACAAAACACCACGTATGTCAGTCATATGAGAGTGGAAAATAACAATGACTTATAGTGTTTAGCCATTATCAAAACCAAGCCATTATCAAAACCAGAATGTCCAATAGCTCAAATGACCACAAGATGATATCGAATGACTCAAATGACCACAGTATGACTGAATTAACCACAGAGGCATAACATTCTCCCCCTTTTTGATGATGGAAACACTGTGAGTCATTATGTGGTAATAATATCCAAGATGACAAAGTTTATGACATATGCGACATGTGTAACTCAAGATCCATGATAGTGAAAGCATGTGAATACAGATATGTATGCATGGATGATCAAAGCATGTGAATGCTATGTATAATCCTCCATCACATATGAAGACTCAAAGCTCACAAGGTTCTCTCCCCCGTGGACTCTCTCCCGTCCACAATTCACTCTCCCCCTTTGACAACTCACAAAGGCCGCACAAAGGACGAACAAAGGTATTAGCACAAAGGACTCACAACAAGACATTTTCTCCCCCTTTGACAGCAGCAAAAAGGAGGGATAAGGTAGAGAAGGTGACAAATGTCTGAGAGACCAAAGCTGAATGGAAGTGAAGAGCAAGCCATTATATGCATACCTGAAACATACCGCGAGCAACATATATGGTTCAAAGCTAATGAAATCCGAGATCATCAATAGAGTTCGAAAAGTAGCTACATCTAAGATTTAATAGAAATGAACCAAAGGTGCATATCATGGCAGTGTTTAACCTTTCTCTTGTCTTATATATCCATATTCAATAACTACAAAGGGAATAACACAAAAACTAGTATTGAGGCAAAACAATCATGACTAAAGCATGGAATTTTATTTCCAATTTCTTTTGAATTTGAAGGCACATGACTCATATTTTACGAGCAATCAAGTCTAGTACTTGCCTTCTAGCCGTAAGAATACACGTTGTTTAGACGCCAGTATCCCTAGGTATTTGGCAAGACTGACGGTTATGCTTCAGAATGAACAGATATAGCAAAGTCATGTCATGACATATCTAATCTCATTTCTGTGATGAGAAGATATATTTCTCAGCAATTATGTCAGTGCTCTGCCTAGAGTCCAAATATAATTAAGACAGAGATAACATGGACACATCATGACATTTCATTTGTCACTTGATTTGATGACATGACATGTTTCTCCGTACAACAATATCATTACTCTATCAAATTGATTTTCAAGAATTCCTGCTCATCAAGATGTTTAAAAACAATACTAAGCCTGAGTGTATCACCAAGATGGTCATGAATTTTAAATTTTCAGATATCAGGATAGTCATTCAAAGCACAATATGCAATCTCTAGTTAAGGTCTATTAAAACCATAGAACATAGATGATTTTAGAACAAATATTTCAGAACTTCAAGGAAATCATTAAATCTGAACCATTTTCATTGGATGGACAATCATCAGGGCATATAATAGAAAGCTCTTACGCCGTAGTTATGTCGGTCTCATGATCTCAAATCAAATTGTAAGCCATTAAAGTTCAGATTACAAGAGATTTAAGAAAAGCAACAAGACTCCCCCTAAGGATATGCAATGAATGCACTCAAGGAGTTATGTTTGCAAGTAAAAAGACAATTGTCAAGGAGAGGTTGACTAGAATCATGCAGGGGTTGACCTGATCAAACATGAATTTGGCAGACATGAAATGCATGACCCAACACATGGTTGTACACTTATTAAATGTAACAAATAAATGAATGAAGATGAAACATATGCATGAATGCTTCAAAAAGATAACTCCCCATTACTATATGGCCTATATGCGACAGTGGCACATGATACTTGGCGGAGGTGAAACCTCACACATATTGAGTGCTTCTAGACAAGCATAACCCGCCTTTCCATTCATCAACATTTAATATAACATGGCCATGCAAGTATGATGCTACACAAACCATGCAATGCATCGTGAACATGAATTCAACTTTATTATGCATTATGACTACATGCAATGCTACACCATATGCAAAATGACATAATTACATATAAACAATGCATGGACACCAATCTGCAAAACCACACAACTAAGTTGAACAAGATCATCATTTCAATTTTTATTGGCCTGAGGTCGGCAAAGACCAAGCTCCCTTCTGAATGTTGTAAACTTGTCATTACACAAAGGCTTGGTGAAAATGTCAGCTATTTGATTGAATGTATCAACAAAATGCAGTTCAAAATTTTTCTTAACGACCTCATCTCTAATGAAGTGATGCCTTATCTCAATATGCTTGGTCCTACTCTAGAACTAGCTTGAAATCTAGCACAGAGGCAAACACTAAATTGGATATCTGGTCGGGATGCAGTCAGATAAAGTAAGGATCCGATCATACCTCTATAGATTTTTGCATCCACTAATTTACCATTTTGATCTGAATCCAATGAAGTTGAGGTGCTCATAGGAGTTACAATTATTTTGTTGTTTGTCATGTCAAATCTTTTCAGTAGCTCCTTGATGTATTTGGCTTGACTTATGAAGCACCCATCTTCTCCTTGGTTGACCTGCAAATCAAGAAAGAATTAGAGTTCTCCCATTAGGCTCATCTCAAATTCGCTAGTCATGAGATTAGCAAATTCCTCACACATTTCAGATTTAGTAGAACCAAACACAATATCATCAACATAAATTTGAACAATCAAGATATTCTTACCTTACTTCTTGGTGAAAAGTGTTTGGTCTACCTTACCTCATGTGTATCATTTTTCAATGAGGAATGAGCTTATTCTCTCATACCAAGCTCTTGGTGCTTGCTTAAGTCCATAAAACGCCATGTCTAGCTTGTATACAAAATCTGCATGGTTAGTGTTCTCAAAGACAGGGGACTGCTCAACATAGACTTCTTCTTTGATCAAGTCATTCAAGAAAGCACTTTTTACATCCATTTGATACAACTTTATTCTAAGGGAGCATGCAGCTTTGTCTTAGATGTTGACTCATATTCAAAGCATGCATGGGTTGGCAATAAACTATGCAGCCTAAGACTTATGTGAATGCACAATGCAATGAAGATGTTGCATGATGATTGCACATTTTTTGTGTTTTTCTAAACATGATTTGCATAGAAGTACATGAGATCACACGATGATGCAAACACAAATCATTCAAAATTGATTTTAAACTGAATGCAACATTATGATGCCAATTGCTAGACTCCCCCTTTGAATAATACTAACATGAATAATGAGTTGAAAATGTAGCCATGATTTGCATCATCAAAATCAAAATCTAAGAATTTTATGTGGCTAATATCAGGTACCAAATAACTCATCATCACATCAACTTCAGCAGCATAACAAGTTTCTCATGAATTAAACAGCTGAAATAATTGATCTCTGGTACACGACGGAGGTTTTGATCTTAGATCCTTCTCACGCATAGTAAGAGTTCCGGGCAAGCATGACTTGCCTTTCAACTCTAGACCATTAAAAATACTGGAGGTCAAGCAGGGTGTGAGTAATTAATCTAGCTCATGTGTTCATCTTCACACCGCGGGATAAACTTATGATGCACTATCTACATGTCAAGACTAAACATGTAAAATAAAAAAATATTATTTACATATATGTGCCTTGAGCTTTTATTTACCTCACCATTCATTTCTCAGCTCCAAGGCATCCTACACCCAAAATTCTCATTTGAAATTTTTAGGTACCCAAGCTTGCTTCGGTCCTTGTGGGTTAGCAACATATTTAGCATCTTGGCTCCTCTTTTTCAGGGCAATCACATCATCCTCCCTCATTGTGTGGCAATCATATATCTCATGCCCATTTTTCCCACAATAGAAACAATGCACAAAAGATTGATTATTCTTTTAATGTTCATGTGCGTGTGTATGTGGACTATGCTTTTGTGGGTGAGCGTAATTTTTACCTTTAATGGTATGAGGTTGGTGTCTTTCTTTCAGATGCCAGCATTCTTGGTCAGTGTGACCAATCTCACCACAATGAAAGCAGCAAAGAGAAGCATTTTGGTTGAAGACTATGGGGAGTGTCTACCTGTATGGATGGGAATGTCGACACTTCTGATTCTCCATGCGATTCTATGCAGAGTTCTGCTGAGCAAGCCCTCTGCTAGAGTTGACATGTTTCTTTCCTTGCCCTTTCACTTGTTGTCCTGTTCTAAGCTCATCATTTCTCAGGATGAAACAATCATGCATAGTGTGACCATGTCAACCACAATAATAACAATGGACATTCATTTTGTGGAAAGCATTGTATTTAGCATTAGAAATGTTGTGGTGCATGTTTGGATGAGCATGCTGAATTTTGCTTTTCTTTTGAGCAGTATGCCCTTTTTGGTGACCACAGGAGGTGGTAACTTCCGGTGAGCCTAAATCTTGAATTTGGGCAAACAAAGATAGGAAATCATTCAGACCTTGAATTTCATTTTCAAGTGAGGAAATATGTTGTTTAGATTCATCAAGACTCTTTTCGCATGCTGCCAATTGCTCATTGAGCATGGCATTTATTGCTTTAAGATTTTGATTTTGTTGTTTTAAAGCATGTAATGTTTCAGAGTGATCATCAATGACAGATTTGCCTTCTTTTTGTGCAGTCAATTTTTCATGCAATTCTTCTTCAGCTTGTTCAAGTTCAATTTTCTTTTCCAACAACTCTCTATTCTCTTCTTTTAGAGAATCAATCAGATTTTGTTGTCATTCAAGATCATCATGGAGACCAACATTTATGTTTCTCAAGAATGAATATTTTTCACATGCAAAATTAGCAGAGCATGAAACAGAATTTTTATTTTCTTCAATCAACCTCTCATGATAGATTAGCCCATCGGCCACAGTTTGATCATTAGAGATTGACTTAGGTTGGTTTTAAAGTTTTCTTACAATTTCTTCCAACCTAGTGATTTCACCATGAAGATTTTTATTTTCATCCCTTAGACATGCAATGCTTTGTTTATGCGTATCTAGATCAAAATGGGGAGTGTCGTTAAGCTCTTCAAAAATAGAACACTTTTTACAAAACGAGCTTTCATTTTGGTTGATTTTCTTGAGATCCTTTTTCAATTTTTTGTTTTCTGATTTTACCTTTTTGTATTGAGTAATCAACTCATCATAGGCTTCCATAAGCTCTTAAAAAGTGAATTCCTCGGAGTCAGAGTTTACCTGTGATGAGGATGTATTACTGGACTATTCTGCACGGTCGGCCATGAAGCATTCGTGTTCTTGTTCCGTCCCTTCATTGATTTTCACCAACCGGTCCAGTACTTGCTTGGCTGTGCTGCATGAGGACACAAGGTGAGTTAGTCTGAGATCCACTACAACTGTAATTAAGTTATATGCAAGAAGATTATCATTATGTTTGGTCTCATGTTCGGCTGACCAATCAATTGAATTTGATGGCAGCTCATGAGGACCATTGTATATAAGAGTCCACAATTGTGGATCTATGGAGCTAACATAGATGAACATTCTCCTTACCCATGTAGAGAAATCTGAACCATCATAAATAGGCGGAGAAACCATCGAAGCATGTGTAGCATATGACGCCATCTAAATAAAATACCCCGGGATCTTTCCCTGCAGATCATGGGATCTGGGAATGGCAGAGCCTCGGTCTGATACCACTTGTTGAGTAGTGGATGGTGGATCTAGAGGGGAGGGGTGAATAGATCTATCCCTCTTTTTGAAATGTAGCCCTCTTTAAAGCTAGATAAAAAGAATTACAGCAGAATATAACTAGCTTAGCGTGGCACACAACGATTTGCTTAGCAAGATGAATAAGTAATACATATATTGAACCTAAGCATGCATCTAGCACGAAGCAATCGCACGAGCAAACCATAACACAATGGATTTTAAGGTGGTTCGAACCGAATCCCCAGTCCTACGTCCACCCCTCACCAAATCCGGTGAGGCTCCACTAGTGCAACGCACTGAACCGCAAATCGGAAAGACCTCCGATTACCTTCCTACTAACCACTGGTAGGGACGTCAACACCGTAGATCGGAGAACTTCCGATTGCCTTCCTACTAACCACCGGTAGGGACGTCAACAACACAGATCGAATAGCTTCTGATTATCTTCCTACTAACCACCGATAGGGACGATCTTCAGTTTCAAATGTTTGAATGAAATGGAAAGAGAACAAATATGAAAACACTCAAATAAGATATAGAATATGATCAAAGAGAAAAGATCTTGTCTAAGATTGCTGGAGCTTGAATCTGATGCTTCAATGGTATCTTCTTTCTTGTGAAAAGATCTTGCTTGAATCACCTTGAGTTGTTGAAGAAGATGAAGGATGCAGATTTGATCTCCCTTGAGAATGGGCTTCTTTGGATCACCTTGAGATGATGAAGAGGATGATGGTTGTAGCTTTATCTTCACTTGGCTTAGGGTTGATTTCCTCTTGAAGTAGTTTGAATCACCTGAGGATTTGATGAAGAACTTCTTCCCGGAGTACTGTTCACAGCTACAGTACTTGAACTCCTCTCCCTTGAACACACCCTTGCAACCTCCTTTGATCTTCCCTCTTAGCCTTGCTTGCTTCTACTCTTTCTTGGAGGTTGCTGGATTGAGATATGAGCTTGAATCACCTTGAGTTGATGGAGAGAGTGTTGGATGTAACTTTGATCTTTCTTTTGATCCTCTTGAGTTGATGAAGAGGTTTAAGGATGCAGCTTTGATCACCTTTGAGAATCTTGATTACTTCTAGCTTCCTTGGAGGTTGCTTGCTTCAGATCTATGCTTGAATCACCTTGGAATAGATGAAGAACTTCTGCATGGAGTACTGTTCACGGCTACAGTACCTCTTCTTCCAACCTCCTTCTCTACCCTCTCTTGATCTCTCTTTGGATTCACAAATGATCAACTAAGGTTTCTAACCCTCTTGCATGTGTTTTATAACCTTTGAATGGTCCTTGGACATCCCTCAGACCAGATCCACATTTTGTGGGTGATTGGGTGACTTTAGGATTAAAGAAATCCATGGAGAATGACCTTTCTCGAAGTGGAAAACAAAGTCAACAATTGATGGCTCGGGGCTGGCGGTCCACCGGAAGACATGGGGCGGTCGACCGGAATTTTACAGTCGGTTGATTTTTCATCTCTGGCAAAACCGGTCGACCGGACGGCTAGGGGCGGTCAACCGAAACTTGTAAAAATTGGAGTTTTTCATTTCTGGAAGAACTGGTTGACCGGCCACTACCCACTGGTCGATCGAAACCTGTAAATTCTGAAGTTCTTCGTCCCTGGAAAATTTGGTCGTCCGGCCAAGGTGTGTTGGTCGACCGGAAAGACCTATACTTGCAAAAATGAAGTGTTAGCCCATAGAAACATGTCAAAATATCAATGACTTTAAGTAGATGTTTATTTCAAACATTTGAGGGTTGGATTTCACTTGGTTTATGCATTAGAAGCATCAAGACCATTTGAGCATGTTACCATGATTGGAATAAGAAACTAATGCATTTGAAGAGTGAACTTGTAAGTTATCAAACCAAGTTATCATTATGAACCTCAATTATCATGAATGAAGTTTAGAGATGAGAGGTATATGGAATACCCATGGTGAGATTGATGGCTATGACAAGGTAAGAATCTTACCAATTGATGGGAATCAAGCAAGCTGCCTGGCCGAAGCGGATCGTGGAAGTTGGCAGGCCAAAGATGAAGGCGCTATGGGTCCCTAGCGCGACCTAGATGAAGGCGCTATGGTCCCCTAGCGCGATCTGGAGAACGCGCCAGTCAGCCCTAGCGCGATCTCAGATAGAAACGTAGTTGCAGACGGTCCAACTTCCCGACGCCGAACGCCCCAAAGTCTTCGATGTGTGCTATCTTCCTTGGTTGTAAATCGACGTGTTAGAGTCGTTTTGTCTTCCCCTTTCCTATATATGTATCCCATTTCGTTTGATCAAAAAAACACGAACAAAGCAATGAATCTATGAGAGTTTGATTGAGTGTAGCCCCATGGCTATCTCCCCCAATCTTTGGAAACCCCCTTCATCCGTCCCTCTATGGGTGCGAGGCCCAATTCTATTCCCTTGACCCTCTCCCTTTCTCCTTCAACGGAGGATGATCGAAGCCCCGGGTGCATCGGCTCTGAGACGGGGTCGAGTGTGAGGCTCAATTCGGAGCTTCGTTTTTCTTCCACCAACGATTCCACCACCCCCACCACCGCCAACGATGTTGTTAAGGTCTCGATGGAGCTCGGATGCACCGTACCTACGAAGGGTTCGGGTGAGAGGCCCCAGCCAAGCTTCTTCACGGCCCTAACATCATCGACGTCCACCCTCCTTCCCTTGCCGCTCACCCCATATCCACCTTCCCAAAAGTTATCCTAGCTAACATTAGGTTGGTTTGATTTCAATTTTAGCATTTCTCATGTGTTCTCCATCGTCCTGTGTGTCTCCCCTTGTGTTTTGAATCCCAGAGTCACCCACGAGGCCCAGAATTGAAGACCCGTCGTCCTGGGCTGCTGTCTGAGAATGCGCGTAAACTATATAGCACGTTCTTCAGAACGCGCGTAAAGGGTATAGCGTGACTATGAGTAGAAGGAAGAAGAAGACCCCCTACTTTCGTCCTGCATCAAATTGGTATCAGAGCTTAGGAAACCAGGCTATTCTCACAGACCGGTATCTTGAGCTACGAGGTTCGAGGATGAACCTTTCCAAGTGGAGGGGTTTTGATGGGAATCAAGCAAGCTGCCTGGCCGAAGCGGATCGTGGAAGTTGGCAGGCCAAAGAGATGAAGGCGCTATGGTCCCCTAGCGCGATCTGGAGAACGCGCCAGTCAGCCCTAGCGCGATCTCAGACAGAAACGTAGTTGCAAACAGTCCAACTTCCCGGCACCGAACGCCCCAAAGTCTTCGATGTGTGCTGTCTTCCATGGTTGTAAATCGACGTGTTAGCATCATTTTGTCTTCCCCTTTCCCTATATATGTATCCTATTTTGTTTGATCAAAAAAACACGAACAAAGCAATGAATCTATGAGAGTTTGATTGAGTGTAGCCCCATGGCTATCTCCCCCAATCTTTGGAAACCCCCTTCATCCATCCCTCTATGGGTGCGAGGCCCAATTCTATTCCCCTGACCCTCTCCCTTTCCCCTTCAACGGAGGATGATCGAAGCCCCGGGTGCATCGGCTCTGAGATGGGGTCGAGTGTGAGGCTTCATTCGGAGCTTCGTTCTTCTTCCACCAACGATTCCACCACCCCCACCACCGCCAATGGTGCTGTTAAGGTCTGGATGGACCTCGGCTGCACCGTACCTGCGAAGGGTTCTGGTGAGAGGCCCCAGCCAAGCTTCTTCACGGCCCTAACATCATCGACGTCCACCCTCCTTCCCTTGCCGCTCACCCCACATCCACCTTCCCAAAAGTTATCCTAGCTTATATTAGGTTGGTTTGATTTCAATTTTAGCATTTCCCATGTGTTCTCCGTCGTCCTGTGTGTCTCCCCTTGTGTTTTGAATCCCAGAGTCACCCACGAGGCCCAGAATTGAAGACCCGTCATCCTGGGATGCTGTCTGAGAACGCGCGTAAACGATATAGCGCATTCTTCAGAACGTGCGTAAAGGGTATAGCGTGACTATGAGCAGAAGGAAGAAGAAGACCCCCCACTTTCGTCCCGCATCACCAATGGTGCTTGATAGTAAATGACATATACCACCTATATTGAATGGTAGAGAGGCAAGATGCTTATCCACACGTTTAGTTTGCTAGGTGACTGCCATGCTTGTCCATTCATTGGCTTATCTATCATGAACAAAGCACCACGTATGTCAGTCATATGAGAGTGGAAAACAACAATGACTTATAGTGTTTAGCCATTATCAAAATCAAGAATGTCCAATAGCTCAAATGACCACAAGATGATGTCGAATGACTCAAATGACCACAGTATGACTGAATTAACCACAGGGGCACAACACATCAGGCATCCCTGCCGCCTGTCCCTTCCTGCTCGCTCCATGGAGGGGAGTGTGGATCGTGATAAATCCACACATGGAAAACAAGTGCATAATAATGGGGAATAATAACGGGAGATGATGATAAAAAAATGAAGAAAAGCACGTGGTGCTATTATGGAGAGTGATCGCCAGAGGGGTTACCTCAATAATAAGAAAAAGATCGAGAGTACCTGGTGAAGAATTGGATGCGGGATAGATTGTGAACTCCTTCCTCCTCCTTCAATCGACCGGCCGATGAAGGGGGTTTTCCTTTGTTGATTACCCTTGTAAAAAAAGACAATAAAACAAACAAGAGAAGTGGATCAGCCAAAGGATGTAGTATCAACTCTTAAATGGAAAATATGATGAAAAGGACAAAAACATGCGCACCTCTTTTTTTTGTTTTTTAAAACCCCTAAGAAGAGATAGGGAAGGGAGATATATGTAATGAAACTAACGTAAAAACACACTATGCGACAGATGATGCTGATGTGATGATGCAAGACAAAACAACCGAAAGATAGGAGAAAAAGGACCCTTCTGTTCCTGTAAAACAGTAAAGGGAGAACGGCGTCGGGCAGCAAAAGGCAGCAGGAAGAGCTTGATAGAAAGAAGAGAACGCAGTCGTATGTATTCTTCAAGGAATGGATCAGCAGGAAGCAGAGGAAGCAGACGAGCCCTTTTTTCTTTCTTCCTGATGCTGACTGCTTATCAACCACCTTAACCTGCTGCTTTAACCAATTTTCTTCTAACGTGCTGCCAACCTCGCGCGAGCTCGATCAAAACCGCAATTTATAGAGTTCCAGATCAAAGATCAACTCGAACTTGGGATGATAAGAAAAGGCAACGATCGAAGGAGGCAAGGACTCTAGTTCCCAGATCAAGCAAGGTGTCTAATGGAGGTAGGGAACTCTTCTGGAAAGGAGAGTTTAAGCCGGACACGGAAGGTAAGACGCGACCTAAACCAGGGCGTCGAAACTTAAATCGACGACCTACACAAGGACGTTAATTAAAACACGACCTCAACTAGGGCGTCACCTCCTGGGTTTAAATTTGGAAATAACACTTTCTTTATTTGAAAATTATCAGAAGACGCCTAAGATAATGGCGTTAATTAAAAACACGCCTTGAGGAAGGATGTTAGCCCTTAATTGCATTTTATTTTGAAAGCCGGATAATACCAGGATTTGACGCCCTTACATTTGGTCGTCCTTTCTTTTGAAAACGCCCTATGCAAGGTCGCTACTCAAATAACGCCCCTAGAAAGGTCACGAATCACAAAAATACAAGAAAAATGCATAAAAACACCACAAAATAGAAAAACTTCATTTTATAGAAATATTGAAGTTCACTTGGGACATTTATATAGTGACATGAGATTTGATCAACGAAGCGTCAATTTTGGCGTGTCTACAGCTGCCCCGCCTTGGCGTCTGCTTTGCAAGGGAGTGAGACGGAATGGAGTGAAATGTAACGAAAGAAATGAAGTAGAATGAACTGATAAGGAGACGCCAAGGTGTGATGTGACACGCCTCAGACACTAAGCATTGGAAATCTTTCCAAGATTCAAAATGAAACAACTCCGAGTAATTCCAAGGAAGCATCAATTTGCTCGATAAGGGAGATTTAAACTAACAAGTAAAAATATAATATAAAAGGGTGTGCGCGCGGGCACGACAGGGAAAGACCATTGGAGAGCGATTACCAGCCAACGTGGACGTGCTACAACCAAGGTAGATTTGCAAAAAAATAAAGAGAATTGAGATGAAGATCCAACAAAGGGACATTTTCAAGGAATCAGCCTGAGCGACTTCAGATAGAATGAAGTACTTGATTTGGAATGGAATATCTCATGTCAACTCAATCAAGAGCGAGTGACCTTCATTATTGCCATAATATGAAGATTTTCAACATGAATCTCAAAGTCCTACATGATGCATGCTGG
Source organism: Amorphophallus konjac (assembly GCA_022559845.1). Lineage (NCBI taxonomy): Eukaryota > Viridiplantae > Streptophyta > Magnoliopsida > Alismatales > Araceae > Amorphophallus > Amorphophallus konjac. Next base: position 548,430,607 of record CM040121.1, on the reverse strand, counting down.
GCTAAAAGAAAAATTAAAACAAACTAAAAATAGAAAGTAATCAAGGATAATATTGCTAAGCCATCTAGATTTGGTCAAGAATCCAGATCTCTGAGCTAACACTAAGCCGAAGCCCGTTTGTGCTACGCATCAACTCGGAAAGTGGAACCATCGTCCCAAACCTTAAATGACTCAACGGCCTATCCGTGTGATCAAGACTCTCCTGGAATTATCACCGTTTTTGATGAAGGGGAACTCAAATTCTAGGTTCATCAGAACCACAAGGTCCTTGATATGCTATAATAGCGTAGAATACCATATAGTAACAATGCTTATAGGTAATAAATACAAAATGATGAGCATGATGTCACTCCCATGAGCGACCCAAGCGCTTCGAAACCTGCACTCTTCTGCACTTGAAACTCATTAGCCTTCATAATCCATATAACCATCAGTTCAAAACATGATATGATCATAAGTGCTTAATCATAAATAACTTCAACAAAATAATAGCACTTAAGTTCATCGTTCATTAAAGCATAAGGATATCAAAATTCATAAGCTCACAAGAACGCGCCTGCATGTAACGGCGTCAAAATCATGAAACGCGCCCGACATCAGGGCGTCAACTTCAAAAACACGCCTTTCACAAAGGCGTTAAAAGCATCAATAGCCCAAGAAGTAAACGACCCATGAAAGGGCGTTACATAAAACATGACCTAGGCCAGGTCGTCGATTTCAGAAATCGACGCCCTAACATAAGGCGTTAATTACCCTTACGCTTCCGTTTCCAACTCGAAAGCTAAACCCAGTCCTAATACCAAACAACCTTCTAACTCCGAACAGCTTTAAGGTTCTCCAGACTTCTATAAAAGAAGGATTCTTCCTCAATAATCAATCAACACAATCCTTCGAAATTCTTCTGCTTCTCTGCTCTGTTCTTCTGTAGCAACCGTCCGAGCTCCTTTCTGCAAACCGAAGATGGAGAGAATGCTTAAGAGATCAAAGTCCTCAACTCCCAGATTAACTGAGATTAATGGGCACATAAGCAGCAGGCTCTCCATGAACCAGGTATAGTGATATTCTTCTGTTCTTCTCTCACCTTCTCCGAACCAAAAACCTATTTTTAAATTGTTCTGCTATTTCTACATGCTCATTCGCTCATTCTGTCTGTGCATTCTTTTCTGTTCTTTTATTCCACAGGACTATCCAACTGTACCAGGAGCTAGGAGATTTACAAAAAACAAATGGCTCCCCCTTATCCTTTCCAAGTTTTCTTCAGACATGAGGGTCTTCCTTGCATTATGGCATCTTTTGGGCTTAGTTACCCATGCCAAACACCATGACCAAATTCACTTAGATTGGGCTGCCATATGAGCTCTACTTGAAATATGGCATCCTTCCACCCATACCTTCCTCTTTTCAACTTTTGAAGCCACTATCTTATTAGAGGAATTAGAAATAATCTTGGGCTTGAATAGAATGAAGCAAGGAGATGAAGGAAAGGTGGCCATCATGCCAAAACCAATCTCCTCTCATGAACTACTAACAAGCTTGATTCCTAGCTCCAACATAGTGAATCAAATCAAGGCCACCAAAGGCATCAATCTTCTAAAGCTAGCCTCATGGGTATACAAGAGAGCGGATCAAGCCAAAGAAGATGAGGAGATAGAGCGGGTAGCAAAGGCCTTCGTGGTGTGCTTAGCAGGAGCGATCTTATTCCCATCCACAGAGGACTTTCTAGAAGAGGCCCAATTGAGCGCAATAGTGAGCTTATGGGAAGGAGATAGAGTTGGACCGGCTGTTCTAGCCTATCTCTATAGCGGGCTCACCTCGGCGGCGATGGGAAGGCCCATCTACGGATGCATGCTAGCTCTCTCTAGTTGGGTTGACCTTCACTTCAAGTTCGATCCATGTAATGAGGCCCAACAATCCTCAAGAATCTTCTCAAAAAGCCCACTCTTTTATATGACCGATTCTCTTGGAATAAGCAATAGGGTGATGAACCGGATTCCTCAAGTCAAGAAGAGAGTGGAATGGAGAGAGCACCTTAAGGTGATGCCAAAGAACCTCTTCACTTGCGCCCCGGGAATACTCAAGACTCAAGACATTCGCGCAAGATTCTCTCTCGGGACGGACCTTCGTCTCATAGGTGCTTTGGACTTCGTACTATATAATTCACATCGGTGCCTCCCTCAACTCGGGCTTCCACGACAAATTCTCGAAGATCCCTCTCATCTTCCTCCAATCAAAACACGGGATCTTGGCAGCAACGAGGATGGTGAAGAATGCACAACAATTCAAGCTTTGTGAAAAATCAACAAAACACACCAACCTGTAGAAAATCTGGAAGAGGACAGAGATGCATGGAAAACTTATGTAATATCTTTGAGAAAATTGAGACCCAAAGTGGCTCATTAAGCATTGTAATCTTTCTTTCAATTAATCAATGATATTTCCTTGTTGAGCCGTCTTACTATCTTTCTGATCAAATCTCTAAACGTTTTGTGTTTCTGTTGCAAATAACGCCTTAATAAATGTCATGTTTTAAAAAAAGGACGCCTTTGCCTACGTCGCCTCCAACGACCCAGCTCACAAATTTGACGCCTCCACAAATGGGCGTTACTTAAATAAAGACTTCGAATAGGGCGTTAATTGATTCAAATTCCCAAAATATATTCGTTGAAATTCCAATAGTAGCGCCCTCAGCAAAGCCACGTTTCATTAATGTGACGCCTCAAGCTCGGACGTTAATCAAAATCGTAATAATTACTTCAATCACATCAATCAACGCCCATTGAATACGTCTGACGACGGTTGCCATTCCCCATGCAAACAAAATTGACGCCTTAATCCATGTCGTCTTTCTCCTAAAAACGCCCATGTCATAGTCGTGACTTCCACAAAAAGTGCCCCTCCTCAGGGCGTCTCTTCTTTTCGAATGCTAAAAGGGGCTTTCCCCCTTTCTTCTTCCTCCTCCGTTCATTTCCCTCTTTCTCTGCAAAACCCTAACCGAAGCCCCCCCTCTCTCTCATTCTCTCTCTCCCCCTAGCCCTAGCCATGGCAGGCGGTGGCAGCTTGAAGAGGCAGAGGGTCTCGGCCCCGGAGGTGGTCGATCTGGAGGGCGAGCACGCCCACGCCGGTGAAGAACATGCCGTGGAAGACGCTCCGATAGCGGCCGAAGAAAACCCAATGGCGGTGGCCGGCGGTGAGGAGGAACACGGCGACGATGCCGCGGGAGAAGGAGATGAGGAGGGTGGAGGCGATGCTGGAGAGGAAGAAGGTGGAGATGAAGAAGAAGGAGGAGGGGACGGTGAAGGAGATGTTGGAGAAGAAGAAGGAGGAGATGAAGGCGCCGGCGAGCCACCGGCCATGGCGGTGGCCGTCCCTCGCCCCGGCCAACTCCGGCGACCCAGGCAACCACGGCCCAGACCACAGGAGCCAAAGCACAAGAAGGTAAGCCCCCAAACCCAATTCCATTTTTATTTTATTTTATTTTAATTTTTTCTTGATTTTCCATAGCCCTCGGGTATAAACCTGCAACCCAGAAAGAAGACGCCCTCAGGGGCGTCACGATTCATAAATAAAACGCCCAACCCAAGGGCGTTAATCAAATTTTCTCTGAAAGCAATTAACCCCATTAGAAAAACGCCCTCTAGCATGTCGCCCATTTAAATTTTATCATTTAATTATTTTCCATAAATTATTCGCATGCTATTGTTTTTATTTTATTTTCTAAAAAATATTTGGAAACCACGCCCCACATCAGGACGTTAATTAGAAACAGACGACCAAACCAGCGGTCGTCCATTCATTAATTCTTGATTAAATTAACGGACCCAATTTGGGAAACGCCCCATCCTAGGGCGTGATTTGAAATATCTTTTAGGTTTTTATAAATTAACCACATATTCACGCCCAACACAGAGGCGTTTCACAGATGAAAAATGACCTAGGATAGGTCGTTAACCTAAAGCACTCTTAGAACCACGCCCCCCTCAGGGGCGCGAATTCATCAAACCACGACCTGAGGAAGGTCGTTAATTCCAACAATATCCATTTCAATCAAGGCAAACAGAATGCAATTCAACATGAGTAATCAAACAATTAAGCCAAAAATTCCTTCTTTTATGCACATAGGGGCTGATGAGGACACGCATTTCATGGGTCATGGTCCGGGCAGCGTACCATGGCCTCCCCGACTTCCAGAGAGCGAGAGTGGACGCGATGGGGTTCGGGGCCTTCCTTAGCATAGAGCCAGTCAGACCCGACCTACCACTCATCCAGGTTCTACGGGAGCGTTGGGATAGGTCTAGCCGGGCATTCCTGATGCCCTGGGGACACATGATTCCTACCTTGGAGGACGTAGCTAGGATTACGGGGTTGAGGGTGGATGGAGAGGTCGTGAGCGGGGTTACCTACCCAGACTACACCGAGCTCACCCAGAGGTTGCTAGGGCTAGATATGGTTTACGAGACGCCTAGCGAGTGTAGGATGATCTTCCGCACCGACCTGACCTCGGTGATGGGCATAGGGGATGCTAGACATAGATCTGGGGAGACCCTAGAGCAGTTTGCACAGAGGTTGACAGACAGGGTGAGGGCGGTCTACTGTCAGGTCCCTGCTGACGGGGAGAGAGCGGACCGAGATTTGAGGAGGTTTCTACTGCTACTACTGGGGAGGTTAATGCTGGGGACGAAGGCAGATGTGATCAACTGCCGATTTCTAGGCATCCTCGAGGATCTAGAGGCAGTCGGCAGCTACGCCTGGGGGGCTGCACTACTGGCGCACCTGATGGCCGACCTGTCCACAGGGACAGGGCGTGAGACGACCGTCAGTGGCTTCTCACCTCTTCTTCAGGTATGTATTTTTCTTATTTTTATTTCTTTTTTTATTTTATCATGATGCATGTGAATGCCTTACTAATGCAATGCATGTGTGCAGGTGTGGAGCCACTTATACATGCCGATGGGGCGCGTTGACCCACGGCCTGGAGGTGAGGGAGCTTTCCCTCTAGCGCGACGCTGGTTGCCGGTGGTCTTCGGCGCCCCGCTCGGCTACGCGTTGTGGGTTTTACGGAGAGAGTTCCGCTACTTCCCTCCCTCGCTGGTATGTATGAATGAATGTTATGCACTTTATTTTTTGTGACTATTTGAATTGATTATGATGAAATGATGATGATAATGATATGCATGTCTATAAATGCAGGTGCAGTGGAGGCCTTATGAGGGTATGACGGACGAGGGCCAGCCTTGGGTTGTATCGGGGCGACCTCGCTTTGAGCGTGAGCTATGGATTCACTGCCTCAGTGAGATCGAGCCGCTACGGCTTAGGTTGGTGATGAGGACCCTGGGCCTGCACCAGGAGTGGATCACGGTCGCACCAAGGCGATCGACTGGAGAGTTCGATTCAAGGAGCACTACGCTGACTGGCGGCGAGGCGGTGTTCGAGTCACCTCCCACGCGACTGACAGCTCCGAGTACCTCCGGCGCTACTGGGAGGTTCACGTCGGACGACCTCAGATGAAGGTCCTAGGGGTATGTATGAATGCAATTATTTCTAAATTAGATGCCAATGTTTATATCTATATGCCATGCAACTAGTATGTAATGAATGCAGGATGCACGGGACATCGTAGCGATGGATGCACAGGCTTTCTTACACAGCCTGGAGGACCAGCTAGCCGCCACGAGGGCAGACCTAGAGACCCTGGTGAGTGTTTAAATTACTTCTATCTGCAAGTGAATTATTGATGATTAGCCACTAACGATCTCAATTAATGCAGCGTGCCCAGCAGGGAGCAGTGAGGAGAGACACCGGGGAGGCCTCCAGCTCGAGGGGACCCAGTGCGGAGGCGACTGCCCTGGCAGAGCAGCTGGCCGGAGCAGTGGCACGGGCCGAGGCGGCAGAGCACGACCTCGCCACACGGGTAAATTCTAAACTCAAACCTCATTGAATTAAAGATAATATATCATTGTACTGATGAAATTTGTTTTGCAGACTGAGGAGCTTCGAGCAGCCATTGCTTGCGTCTGCGAGGGACATCAGGCGACATCCTCGCAGGTGAGTGATTTACCTTCAGCCACGTGTTGCATCATTTCATAAATTATTGAACTGCGAAACTTAATGATTTGTTTACCTGTTTGTAGAGCACACAGCTACGGGCGGCGCGTACCGAGTTGACTATCCGTGAGCAGCGGATCACAGAGCTGGAGCGCACCTTGAGGCGGCGGGAGGAGCTTCCTCAGGACGTGGTCGAGCTACGGGTGGCCCTCGAGCTGGAGAGGAGGGAGCGCGCCCGGGAGCGCGAGGAGCGGGCTCGTGAGCACGAGGAGTAGCGGGTGCGTGAGCGGGAGCTGGCAGACCTGAGGGCTCAGCTAGTCCTTTCTCAAGAGCGACTTCGAGTAGCGGAGGAGCGTCTCCAACGAGGCCGGGAGCGGGCGCGAGCGGCAGGGTTCAGCTTGGGCGGCTCCTCTTACCTGGCGGGTTCTTCTTTCTGAGAGAGGAGCGAGGCAGGGGGCCAGGTTCGGGTTCCGACTTCTTCACGGGGGCCCATGCCTCCTCCACCAGCGCCTCCTCGGGACGGCGAGGACGAGGTAGAGAGTAGGAGAGAGGAGGGTGGAGGCGAGAGCTGAGAGACTTACTTGTACTCCTCCACCCTCATACCTGTACATGATAGACATGATATATATATATGAGATTGAGCTTGTGTTTACCTGAGCACTTTGCGTGGTTGTGGACTTGTGTTTGTGTACTTTGCTTCTTTTCCACGTTCTTCGTTTTTACTTTGCTTTGCCCGGTCTCTGCAACTGTAATCAACACTTGAATAAACAGGTTAATCCATCTGTTTGGCTTGGCCCCTTGCTCAACAAGCAAGGGATATCAATACTTTTGACCTTAATGACGGGTCAAGGGGCCAAGCCTTTAATCAACTAAGGTAAATGAAATAACCAATAAAGGGGAGATGCAATCATGCAAGCACGCATATGCAAGCAATAATTAAAATATGCCCAGGCAGAAATGCAAGCATACATCATGAAGAATGTGTTTTTATTTCTTTTATTTCTATTTTCCAATTTATATATATATATTTTTTCTATTTTTCTGAAAAACGCGCCCTAGAGTAAGTCGTGATTTGAATGAAAGACGCCCTGGACAACGGCGTAAATTGGAAAATGAATTTGAATTTTATTGGAAAGACGACCTGCCCCGGGGCGTTATATTGATAAAGGTGACGTTATCTAAGGCGTGAATTAAATTGAACGCGCCTCAACCAAAGGCGTTAATTAGATGAATTTCCAAAGACTGGCAAGGCTATCCAGATCGTGGGCCCTAATCAGTCACCATCTAAAATTCATTAACCTTTCTTGAGCAATTAAAAGAGGGTTGACGTGATGATAGTTGACTTATATTCAAGATCTCGCACAGTGCAATCTCCTAGGTTTGTCTTGACCATTTTGCTGGCTTATGACTTACCACAGAGGAAGGGATTGAAGAAAATATAAGGAAGCCCATAAGAGATTCTGAGATGCCCGAGGCAAAGTTTCCTCCCCTACCCTATGCCCGTTGGGGTTCGGTCTTTGGCGTAGGGAAACTTTGTTGCCTTTTGCCTCTTTTATATTGTACGCATACGCCCAAGGTTTTCCTTGCAGGGACTTTGCCCTCTTGACATGCTTTTCTTTTTGCCATTTGACTTTCACTTTGGAATTGCTTTGCATTGATGAACAATCTAATTATACTTGGGCCTTTTGTGGCATTTGTTCCCTTTTGGGCCTTGACTTCCACCTACTAGGGCGGCGGATAGGCTTGGTAGATCTACCCCGAGACCTCCCTTCCTCCCTTATGGGCCGAAGAAGAAAAGAATGGGTATTGTCTTTCACCTTTAGTCAGGCTTCGACTTTCCATCAGATTTTGCACTGCTTGAACTCAAGAATAAAGCGTGTAGTGTGTGTGGGTGTCAACCCCATTTTAAGTTACCAAGACTGATGAATGAATTTTGAATTTTGACCTTTCGGTCCTTGATCCTTCGTGTGCCATGGCAACAATTTTGAAAGCTTTCCATTTTTTTGATTTTTTTGATTTTTGAAGATTTTTTTTGTTTGCTTTTGAAATTTCTATATATTTTGGTTTTGAAAATATTCTATTTTTTTTATTTTTAAGAACATTCTATATTTTTTTTTTGGATTTTTGAATCAAGGGTAGTATTTCTTAAGATACAAACCATTCCAAGGGTGAGTTAACTCTTCACCTTCAGCATTAATTAGTTTATAAGCATTGTCAGGATAAACATCTTTTATAACGAACGGTCCTTCCCAATTCGGTTGGAGTTTTGAGCGGGGGCCACCCGGCTTTACAAAAATTCTCTTGATTTCCATCTCACCAATTTTAAATTTTCTCTCAATTACTTTCTTTTGATAAAAACGTGATAGCCTATTTTGATAAACGCGCGCATGCTCAGCGGCGACCAGACGCTTCTCATCTAGGAGTTCCAGTTGGGCAAGGAGTGAATCACGACGTTCATCGATAGAAAATTCCTTATCCAATTGTACTCGCAGAGAGGGAATGAGAATCTCATAAGGGACTACCGCCTCCATTCCAAAAGTAAGGGCGAAAGGGGTTTGCCCAGTAGGGGTGCGAATGGAAGTGCGATAGGCCCAGAGGGCTTCAACCAGCTTGTCTGGCCAGTCCGAAAATTTATTAGCCTCACACGTCTTTTTAACAATTTTGATTAAAGTTTTATTAGTGGCCTCTGCTTGGCCATTGTCCTACGGATAATAGGGAGAAGAATGATGCAATGTAATGTTATACCTGTTGCAGAGATCCTTGAGCTCTTGAGAGATAAATTGTGGTCCATTGTCGGTGACGATGGTGCTCGGGATGCCGAACCTCGCGATGATGTTCTTCATTATGAATTTGCAGACAGTTGATGCTTTGATCTCCACGAATGCTTCGGCTTCGCCCACTTGGTGAAGTACTCCGTTGCCGTGAGGATGAATGATTTTTGCTTGGTCAGGAGATTCGAATCACCAAGAGGTCCAATGATATCAAAAGCCCACATGGAAAAAGGCCATGGGGAGGACATAGGATGGAGTGAAGAAGCAGGAGAATGAATTTTGTCGGCGTGCAGTTGGCACTTAACACACCTTCGAACATAGATAGAACAATCCTCTTCTAGAGTGGGCCAATAGAAACCTAGCCTAAGAATCTTCTTAGCTAGCATCTGGCTATTCACATGACCACCACACACTCCTGAATGCGCCTCTTCCACGACTTTCCAAGATTCATCATCATCGAGGCATCTTAACAGAACACCGGTGAGCCCTCTTCTGTAGAGCACACCTCCAACCAAAGTATAACGCTGAGCCACTCTTCTAATTGCTTTCTTTTCTTCTGCAGTGGCTTCCTCAGGATAGGACTGATCATTGCAATATCTGGCAATCTCATAATACCAAGGTTTCTCTTCGTCAGCCAATTCTTCTTCCCAGTCCAATAGCATAACCTCTTTGCCTTTAAGAACTTCCTTCTGCCTGTCCTTCTCAAGCACCTTATCCCGAATATCAAGGAATGCATGATCCTTAATAGCTGGAGTGTCACGCTGATGAATCAGAGGGACGTGAAAATCACGCTCAGGGGGGAAGACTATAGCAGAAGCTAAAGAAGCGAGAGCGTCAGCCAGGATGTTCTTGCTGCGCGGAACATGAACGAAAATCAACTTAGTGAAGAGTTTGGCATAAGCTGAAGCAAGCTCCTGGTAGGGTTTGAGCTTGGGATTGATAGTGCGGCACTTGACCAGCACCTGGCGCAGAATGAGCTGACTATCACCAACAATTCGCAAATGAGTGACACCATATTGATGAGCGGTCTGGAGACCGGCCAGAAGAGCTTCATACTCAGCTATGTTGTTGGTGACAGGGAAAGTGAGCCGAGCAGCAAACGGAATGGTGACCCCTTCCAGTGTTAAAAGAACCATGCCGATCCCTCTTCCTTGAGAATTTAGAGCTCCATCAAAATGTAATGTCCACATAGGATCCTGGGGTTGACTGATGGACATCAGTTCTTCATCTGGAAACTCTAAATTGACAGGATCAAAGTGAGGTAGAGGGTGATGAGCAAGATGTTCAGAAATGGCGTAGCCTTTAATAGCTTTCTGTTGAATGTAAGTGATGTCAAACTGAGAAAGGAAGCTTTGCCAGCGTGCTAATCGATCAGTGAGAACATATTTTTCAAGGAGGAATTTAATTGGATTCATGCGTGCAACGAGGTGAACCTCGTGAGCTAAGAAATAATGTTTTAATTTCTGAACTACCCAGACCAAAGCAGCGCAAGTCTTCTCCATGGCTGAGTACCTCTGCTCACAGGGGTTTAGAAGTTTAGACAGATAGTATGCTGCCCTCTCCTTACTTTCTTCATCCACTTGAGCTAAGATAGCACCTACAGAGTCATCCAGGACCGAAACATAGAGAATAAGTGGTTTGCCTGGAATTGGCGGCCTCAGGACAGGGGGATTGGCCAAATAGTCCTTCAATCCATCAAAGGCTGCCTGACACTTGTCATCCCAATTAAACTTGACTCCCGGCTTAGTAAGCTCGTAAAACGGCCTACATCTTTGTGAGTGCTGGGAGACGAAGCGGCGAATAAATTACAACCTCCCGATTAATCCTCGAACTTCCTTCAAATTCTTGGGAGGAGGCATATCTCTAATGGCCCTTGCCTTGTTGGGATCAACTTCTATTCCCCTCTTACTAACAATGAAACCAAGCAACTTCCCTGAAGAAACGCCAAATACGCACTTCTTGGGGTTCATTTTTAATTGATATTCTCGTGATCTCTGCAAGACCTTATCTAGAACCCCAGGATGCTCAATCCTTGTCCTTGATTTCACTACCAGGTCATCCACATACACCTCAATATAAATATGAATCATGTCATGAAAAATTGCCATCATAGCCCTCTGATAGGTGGCTCCAGCATTCTTAAGTCCAAAAGGCATGACGACATAACAATATGTTCCCCATGGTGTAGTGAATGATGTTTTCTCTTGATCTTCTTCAGACAGACGAATTTGATTGTAACCTGAAAAGCCATCCATGAAGGAGAGAGTCTCAAATCCTGCCGTATTATCAATCAGGACATCAATATGAGGGAGGGGAAAGTCATCTTTAGGACACGCACGGTTGAGGTCCCGGAAGTCTATGCAAATCTGAACTTTTCCATCTTTCTTCATAACCGGGACGATGTTAGCCACCCAATTGGGGTAGAGGACAACTCTAACAAATCGAGCCTTATGGAGTTTGTCGACCTCTTCTTTCATCTTTAAAGCCATGTTAGGGTGGAAACGTCTCAACCGTTGCTTGACCGGGACAGACCCTAGCTTAAGTGTAAGACGATGTTCAACAAGCGCAGGGTCTAATCCGGGCATATCTTCGTAGCTCCATGCGAACGTGTCCTTGTATTCTTGAAGAACCAAAATGAGCGCCTCCTCTTCGGAGGGCGGTAAATTCTTGCTAATGAAGACAATCCTAGGGTCTTCCTCGGTACCCAGATTAATTTCTTTGGTAGGCTCTTCTACAGAGGCTGATGGTTCGTCGAATCTTCTTATGCCACTAGCAAAGGCATCAGCCTCGTCCTCATATTCTTCATAACTTTCTTCCCCCTCTTCAATAGGGTCTTCATCATTCATAATTTCATAAACACCCAAACCCTGATAAGAAACAACAGCATCCTCATATTCTAACTCGGGCAGGATAATCGGATTCTCCACAAATTCAGGAAGAGCTAAGCAAGCCTGGCATCTGAAAGCTAACTCCAACAGAAATCTACGGGGAATCTGCCTACCCTTGGACTTCCTATGTGAATCTACCCCATGATTCTTATTATTAGTAGAAGAAGAGGAGGAGCAACTAGCTTGATCAGAAGAAGGGAAAGAAGGAGGTGAAAAAGCGGATACAGGAGGTGATACAGATGAGGGCCCCTCACCAGAGGGGGAGAAAAGGTCTAGCAATGAATCCTGAAAGAGCGGCCCCTGGGTCGGGACACACTCGGGAAAGAAATAAGAAGTCTCCTTAATGGAGATGGAGGATTGGAAAGTTGGAAATTTGACGTTTTTTTTAATCTTTTTCTTTATTTTTATTTTCTTTTTCAAGAAGGAAGTAGTGTGAAGGGATAATAGTAGGAGGAGTGGAAATTGCAAGATTGGAGAACAATTGAATCAGTGATAGCCCGTGCGAGGGCGTGATGGAGAGTTCATAAAATCGCTCGAGGAGCGAGGAAGGGATCGGGAGAGAAACTTGGATTGAATCTGGAGACAAATTGATGGTAATCGGGGGCAGTCTCGGCACGCGAGGGAATAGTTGAGGATATAAAGATGAAAGCAGAGATGGATGTATGGAAGTAAGAGAAAAGAGGCTGGCCCACAGCCTGTCCACAGTGAAACCTTCTTCAAACGGAACATCTGGCTCTCCAGTATCAGTGTAATCGCTCAGCAGCTGCCTATTATCTGTAATCACGGCTGGCTTTTCAATTAATTCATGAATCAGCAGCGGCAATTCTGGATCAGTCGGCATGAAAAGGCGGCCCAAAGAAATAGTGATATCCTGCATATCGAACCACCTGTACCAGTCACATTCTGGATCATCCATTTTCCTTCTTTTGTCTGGCCTTAAAGACTCCAGGGCTTTATATGTGGCCAATGAGGCAATATGACGAGCAAACTGTCTAGCATGAACATCTTGACAGTCTAACAGGGAAGTGATTATAGTAGTTTGCTCATTATTTTGAAAGCCACCCGCGACAAAATGTGTCTTCAAAGTCCAAGTGAGCGGCTGGCGATCTGTCTTGAGAGTGGACGTCATGAATGCCCATGGCTCATCTTCATTTTTGCTTGGCCCTTTGTAACCTAGGCCACCTCGTGCAATCAGCTTCTGAGGTTTAACAGGCTTGGTTCTGCCTTGGAGTTTGATGCCTAGGCCTTTGCCGCTTTGATACCCCATTTTCATTAAAATGTTCCAGCCGGAAGTGTTCATCATATTCTTCTTCTTTTTCCCTTTGGAAGGCAGGGGTGTCATAGCAACTGTTGTGACTGTCTCAGATGGCATTGGCCGTGGACAAGGGACGTCCAGTACAGATAATAGTGGCTTATTGGTAGGCCACATAGAAGGAACTGATGAAGCCACATGAATATCTTCCTCTGGCAGGATTGGCATACTGGTGACTTTAATAATGCGGCCTTTGTGTGGAAATTTAAGGCATTGATGATTTGTTGAAGGCACCGCATCAAGCTGTTGAATGTAGGGGCGGCCCAGAATGCCGTTAAAAGTTGGATCCATGTCCAGAATGTGGAAATCTGCTGTTATGGCGGCAGGACCCAAACTTACTTTCAAAGTAATCATGCCTAGAGGAGGCTTCTTGGTATTATCATATGCAGTGACTGTGATAGTAGATGGCCGGATTTGGCTTTCCGGAATGTCACACAATTTCAGAGTGCTAGGTGGCAAGACATTGATGGATGCCCCAGTGTCCACCAGACATTGCTTAACAGCCACCTTGTTGATATCAATTGTAATGCATAGAGCGTACTTTCTTGCTGGGAGTGGTGCCAACTCATGTTCATGGAAAGTGATTGCCGGCTGGCTGCTGGCGGGCGTCAAAACCGTGAGTATCTGCTCAACCGGAATGTCCTCATTGACCATCACCTTTTGCAGATGTTCTTTCAAGGCTAGCTGATGAGTGGTGGACCGTTTAATCAATTCCAAGATTGAAACCCTTGCTGGAGTCTGGTCCAAATGCTTTAACAAATCATATTCAGTGCCCGATATGGACCCTTGTTCTTGCTCTTGCGGCCCCTGCACGGGCTCTTGCTCTCTCTGTGGGAAAATACGGTGGAATATCCGTCCACTGCGGAGCGGCGCCACGCCTTGACGTGCCTCTGTCGGGGCAAGTGTGGGAGGAGGATTGGAAGAAGAAGAAGGTGTGTCGATGTTAAGAAGCGGTGGAGGGGTGTTTGAAGAAGAAGCTCCCGCAGGGGGTGCTGGTGAAGATTTCAATAAAGATGCCCCCGTAGGAGGCGTAGGAGTAGAGAGGACTACCCGGATGCATGGGGAATTGGTGGGTGGCGGAATGAGAATAGATCTGGGCACAAAAGGTAGGGGAACTGATGGTAGAGGGTTCCTTGCCGGTGGGGAAATAGTGGTGGTTGGCGTAATAGGCGTTGGCGAGGGGCGATTAAGGAGTGGCGAAGGTGAAGGGTTGATGGTGGATGGAGGTGTTTGGTGTGCGGTAGGCTGCGGAGGTGGAGGACGGGTAAGAAGGGTGCGAGCCGGCAAAGATGGGGAATTTGTTGAAGGAAGTGGATTAACAGAGCGTAGCATGGAATGGCCTATTTGGGGAGTAGAAGAAGGGAAGAGAGTGCGCAAAAGGCGCGGAGGTTGATTTTGGTTGTGATTAAGTGCCCCGACAGAGGCGTTTTCTTCATGCCACCCCTGCCCTCTTTCCACCTCATGGAGAGACGTGACAGGGTTTACGTGCTGGTTAGGTGGGTGCTCCGGTAATGGGTTGTGGACAATCCCCATATCCTGTTGAGGCGCTAGAGCTTGCTGTTGCTGCTGCGGAGCCGGTTGCGGCGGCTGCCGAGCCTGTTGTTGCCGAGGAGGTCTTCTTTCTTTCATAGTGGCTATGAACTGTCTCATCTCATCCTAATTGATGCCGCCCTGGTCATTCAAATCATAAATATAATCTCTGAAGTGGAAGCAACGATCGAGGTTATGACCAGGGCCTCGATGGAAAGCACAGTAACGGGATGTGTCAACAGTAGCGGGCCACATCGTTCTTTCCCTTGGTAATATGAGCAAGTTGGCGGCCATTAAGGCATTAAAAATATCCGGGAGACTTTCTGGTAATGGAGGGTAGTGGTCCCTTTTGGGGCCAAGTGGCGGTCTCCGTTGTTGTTGTTGGGTGGTGGTACCTGATGGTACTGTTGCTGAGCTGGGGGGTCAGTGCGGGGCGCTTGGTTTTGTGGTGGAGCGAATGAGTGTTGAGGTGCGAATTGGTGTTGTGGAGCGGAGTTAATGTGGGGGTTTTGTTGTGGAGGTGGGTTAGGCCATGGGTTAGCTTGGTGGTGGGGGTTGCCAACTGCGCCAACCTCCTCATTTGTAATAGTGCCCTCCGTCGTGGGCCCGCTGTTGCTGACATTGGTGGTTTTCTTGAATAGCCGTGGCTTCGGCTCAAACATGCCCATAATGGGCGAATCTTTCATCTGTGTCTGAATATAACGAGCTCTCTCATAGAGCTCCTCCATGGTGGTTAACCGGTTCATGGCTAGTATGTGCCGGAACTGAGGAGTGGCATTAGAAATAATCATTTTAACTTGTTCCGGTTCAGACAGTGTATCTTTCAACTTTTCGGCCATACACCGCCATCTATCGGCAAACACTATGAAGTCCTCCTCGGGCTTCATTTTTTCTGCAACCAAATCTGTGAGTGAAAGGGACGGTCCGACCCGGTCTTTGTACTTTTGCAAGAACTTCCTTTGAACAACATCAAAGTTGCCGGCATCAACAGAATCTAGTGAATAAAACCATTCAAGGGCTGGCCCCTCCAGAGATCTCCTGAATAAATTGGCCAAAGAGGCCTTGTTATCTTGCCAAAAGGAGGTCTCATACCTGAAATCCTTCAAATGAATAAAAGGATTGCCAGTCCCATTATATCGCCGGAAGTTCGACATTTCAGATGGTGGTAGGTGGAAAACTGGCAATGTAGGAAGCGAAATTTTCGGGGCATTCTTAGCCGTAGTGACCTTCTTCAGTTGCTCCTCCATGCTGGCCAATTTCTGGAACAGTAGAGCATTGGTGTCGGACTCGACTGGGGCCGAATTTTGAATAAAAGAATGCGGTATAGGTGTTCGTAGAATTCGGGGAGGTTGGAACTGAGGCCTAACCGCTGAGTGGCTCGCCTGTTGGGCCGGCATGGCCGCACCGGGCGTTGGTGGACGAGAGGGGGGTTTGTGCAAGACTGCCTAGTCATTAGTGAGGTGATGGCTACTCTCGGCCGGAGGGGGATTAGAGGATGAAGAAGGAATAGACTTTCCTTTCAGGGCGGCCTGAATAGCCTGCCGCTGGGAATCGTCCAGCTGAGATAGAGCATGGATCAAATCGTTAACATTGAGGGATGGGGAAGAGTTCCCCGAAGTGTTGGAGGGTAAAGTCTGAGAAGAGGGCACAACCTCTTGCGGAGTGGTATCAACCACATGGATTTGAGGATGATGAGGCTGAAGAGGAGGGTAATTTCCCTCATAATAGATGGAATCTTGGAGGGGATTTTCATAAAAAAATATTCTCATCCTCATCATCATAAGAATATCCGTAGCCTGCCATGTTGGTGATTTTACCTGAACGGAGTTTCATCTTTAAGAGGAGAGACAACTTTATGAAGGAACTATCAAACAACCACTCAATCCAAACAAGTGTACACAAATCAAGCCAAGCAAGTGTATACAACCAAGTTGAGATGAACGCAAGGTTTTAGTGTTAAGCTTGAGATTAGAGTGGATTAAATTGATGAATCGTTCACTTGTGTTTGCAAGGTGAAACCTAGTTGATCCAAGTGTAACCTCCGGGTCAACTAGATTCTTTCTCTCTCCTCACCAACGATAGGTTTTCTATACTCCGGGTACTTCAAAGGTACAACCAGCCCGGCGTCCGTGAGGGAATCCACGGGTGCGGGGACTTATGGAGGTCTTGGAAAAGGGATTTCCGGTCCAAAGAGACGGAATGCTCAATGGAGGGTCATCCCGATTCCAAGAGGGGTGTGTGGAATCCTAGTGTAGAGAGAGGAGGTCTCTCAACCAAATGCCACAATATGCAAAATAAGATGATCAGACCACAGCAATATAGGCAAGCAATGTAATAACCAAACAAACTATCACACACAGCAACAGGAAGCAGGTTTATGTAAAACGAGGGAAAGAGACGACCTGGGGTAGGTCGCTATCAACCAAAGCAACGACAGGGTCACTGTCGTGAATCACTGTGAAAGGCCACGAGCCAACAGTGAGAAACAAAGACATGCCTCTGGTTGAGGCGCGAAATCTGAAAAGGACGCCTCTGCGTGAGGGTGTCAAATATGAAAAAGCACCTTGAAGTGAGGCGCTATGCAATAAAAGAACGCCCTGGGGCAGGGCGTTAATTCTCAGCAAACGTGATCAAAGCAGTAAACTGATTAAAGACGTCTTGACAGAAGACGTATCACAGCAATAAAACGCCCTGGATGAAGGCGCTAAAATGAAAAGTGCCTCTGGTTGAGGCGTGAATTCCAGGAAAGAAGACAATCGCAAACTGGCTGATCCCGGGGAGTGTGCAAGGTGCACAATGGAGGGTGCCCATGGGGCACAAAGGAGAGGTACCGAGGGTACCAAGGGGGAAAGGGCACGCGTGGGTGCCTAAGGGGAAAGGGCACACGTGGGTGCTAATGGGGAAAGGGCACACGTGGGTGCCAAAGGGAAAGGGGTAATCAATAGAAAAACAATGGAAGTCCCACCGTGATCGCCAATTTGTGGATCGTGATAAATCCACACATGGAAAACAAGTGCATAATAATGGGGAATAATAACGGGAGATGATGATAAAAAAATGAAGAAAAGCACGTGGTGCTATTATGGAGAGTGATCGCCAGAGGGGTTACCTTAATAATAAGAAAAAGATCGCGAGTACCTGGTGAAGAATTGGATGCGGGATAGATTGTGAACTCCTTCCTCCTCCTTCAATCGACCGGCCGATGAAGGGGGTTTTCCTTTGTTGATTACCCTTGCAAAAAAAGACAATAAAACAAACAAGAGAAGTGGATCAGCCAAAGGATGTAGTATCAATTCTTAAATGGAAAATATGATGAAAAGGACAAAAACATGCGCACCTCTTTTTTTTGTTTTTTAAAACCCCTAAGAAGAGATAGGGAAGGGAGATATATGTTATGAAACTAACGTAAAAACACACTATGCGACAGATGATGCTGATGTGATGATGCAAGACAAAACAACCGAAAGATAGGAGAAAAAGGACCCTTCTGTTCCTGTAAAACAGTAAAGGGAGAACGGCGCCGGGCAGCAAAAGGCAGCAGGAAGAGCTTGATAGAAAGAAGAGAACGCAGTCGTATGTATTCTTCGAGGAAAGGATCAGCAGGAAGCAGAGGAAGCAGACGAGCCCTTTTTTCTTTCTTCCTGATGCTGACTGCTTATCAACCTCCTTAACTTGCTGCTTTAACCAATTTTCTTCTAACGCGCTGCCAACCTCGCGCGAGCTCGATCAAAACCGCAATTTATAGAGTTCCAGATCAAAGATCAACTTGAACTTTGGATGATAAGAAAAGGCAACGATCGAAGGAGGCAAGGACTCTAGTTCCCAGATCAAGCAAGGTGTCTAATGGAGGTAGGGAACTCTTCTGGAAAGGAGAGTTTAAGCCAGACACGGAAGGGAAGACGCGACCTAAACCAGGGCGTCGAAACTTAAATCGACGACCTACACAAGGACGTTAATTAAAACACGACCTCAACTAGGGTGTCACCTCCTGGGTTTAAATTTGGAAATAACACTTTCTTTATTTGAAAATTATTAGAAGATGCCTAAAATAACGGCGTTAATTAAAAACACGCCCTGAGGAAGGACGTTAACCCTTAATTGCATTTTATTTTGAAAGCCGGATAATACCAGGATTTGACGCCCTTACATTTGGTCGTCCTTTCTTTTGAAAACGCCCTATGCAAGGTCGCTACTCAAATAACGCCCCTAGAAAGGTCGCGAATCACAAAAATGCAAGAAAAATGCATAAAAACACCACAAAATATAAAAACATCATTTTATAGAAATATTAAAGTTCACTTGGGGCATTTATATAGTGACATGAGATTTGATCAACGAAGCGTCAATTTTGGCGTGTCTACAGGGAGGAGGAAGCCAATTAAGCTCCCTCCTTCCCGGGCTTTCCCCTGCCTCCTCGTCCAGCTCTGCTGGTTTCTTTTTCCCTCTCGCAGCCTCTTTTTCCCTCTTCTGCTCTTCTCATCATTTCTTTCACTCTTCGGAGGGTGCCTGCACTCTCTTCCTTCCAAAGAGTTGGCAGGTTGGCGGGGAGGATGCCTTCATATGCGTTCCCTCTTCCCCTTTCTCTTCCAAGTTCAACTTGAAAGGTAGCCTTCTCCTTCCTAATCCCTCTGTCATCTTTGTCCCGAGCTGCCCGAGCCAACGGGGTCGACTACCCTTTATCCGAGCCAGTTTCTGCATGAGGCAGCGTTAGTGGCTGGACGTAGGAAGGTCAACCGAGTCAGCCGAGCGATGGGCTCATACGGTGGCCCCAGATGGATTTTTTACTTTTTTGGCATGTATTGTATTGGCTTTGGCCTTTCTGATGTACAAACAATTGAATAGAAGAGGAAGGAAATTTTTGTTTATTTTCATATTGCTTACACGACTGAAGTATTCAGAAGTAGAACTTGCATAGCATAGTCGTGTTCCACGTCCGAGGGATGGGTTCTCCTTCCATAGTAGATAGCCGGTATGCTCCTTTCCCGAGCATCTCGACCACTCGGTAGGGGCCTTCTCAGTTAGGGGATAGCTTGCCCGCCGCCTCAAGTGGTCGAGAGGCTTCAGCTTTCCTAAGCACGAAGTCTCTCGGCTGAAAGTGTCTATCCCGGCCTTTGGCATTGTAGTATCGAGTGAGGTGGCGTTGATATTCCGTTGCTCAGATGCTGGCAATCTCTCGGACTTCATCCACTAGGTCGAGGTTTTCGAGCAGTTTCTGGTCGTTTGCCTCGGACGAGAAGCAGATGACTCGGAGGGAGGGATTGCCAATCTCCAACGGGATCACGGCCTCAGTACCGTATACCAGCTGAAAGGGACTTTCACCGGTTGCCATTCTGGGAGTCGTTCTGTGCGACCAAAGTACGTTCGGCAATTCCTCGAGCCAGCTGCCCTTGGCTTTGCCGAGCCTAGTCTTAATGCCTTTCAAGATAGTCTTATTGGCATTTTCGACCAGCCCGTTAGCCTGAGGGTTGACTACCGAAGTGAAGTGATTGCGAATGTTAAGGTCGGCACATCCGTCTCAGGAAAACGAGAATCAAATTATCAACCATTATCACTCACTATCACCAAGGGGATGCCGTAGCGACAGATGATCGATTTCCAGACGAAGCTCCAGACGACTATCTTGGTTATCCTTGCTGTGACTTCGGCCTCCATCCACTTAGTGAAGTAGTCGATGGAGACTATAATGAACTTCTTCTGGGCCTGAGTCATGGGGAATGGCCCGAGGATGTCGATTCCCCAGCGAGCGAAAGGATATGGCTCGACTAAGGTGATGAGCTCCGTTGCTAGCTGATGGACCAAGTGGTCAAATCACTAGCATCGGTCACAGTGTTGTGTGTAAGTTGAGCAGTCGCACTGCAGAGTGGGCCACCAATAACCTTGCTGTAGCAAGATCCTGGCGAGCGACCTACCTCCTAAATGTGCTCCGCACAGACCTTCGTGAACTTCTTCGATCGCTCGGTTGGCTTCATCAGTGCTGAGGCACTTCAGGAGGGGACCGGAGAAGGATCTCCGGTAGAGAGTGCCGTCTAGGGCGACAAATCTCCGAGTTTGGTATTTCAATCTTCGGGCTTCCCGAGGGTCGGGTGGCTCCTGAGAGTCTTGGAGCCACGACAGATAGGGGGTACGCCAGTCGCTTGGGGAGGCAGAGTCAACAGCTAGGAGCTCCGAATCGATGATCGACCGCTCTATCTCTTCGAGAAGGACCGATCGAGTACCCTCAGGGTCAAGAGAGGAGGCCAGCCGAGGGAGGGCGTCGGCTCGGGAGTTTTCCTCCAGAGCTATTCGGACTACCTCAAAACTCTCGAACTGTTGTGTCACGGTTTTGACCAGCTGGAGGTATTTGACCATCGGTGCTTCTCGAGCTTCATAATCATCGTTGACCTGGCTAGCGACTAGCTGGGAGTCAGTGTGAATCCTGACTCGCTCAGCCCAAACCACCGGGCCATGCGGGCTCCCGATATAAGGGCCTCATACTCGGAAGAGTTGTTAGATGTTTGGAAGTTGAACTTCAGGGTGTACTGTAGCTCTGCTCCTTCGGGGGACTTCAGGAGGATCCCGGTGCCGCTTCCAGCTGAGTTGGAGGATCCGTCGACGAACAGTTCCCAGGTCGGCCCGGGCGTGGACGGAGATCTTTCTTCAGTCGGGATGGTGCTCTCGGTGATGAAGTCAGCGAGCGACGGGGCTTTGATAGCCAAGCGAGGCCAGTATGATATATCATAGGCCCCAAGCATGATAGCCCACTTGACAAGGTGTCCCGAGGCTTCAGGGTGAGCGAGGATCCTCTTCAATGGTTCGTCGGTCAGCACGGTGATGGAGTGCCCTTAGAAATAGGGTCGGAGGTGCTTGGCCGAGGTAACCAACGCTAGCATGAGTCTCTCGGTTGCGGGGTATCTTCTTTCAGCCTCATTGAGCACCTTGCTGGTGTAGTAGACCGGTATCTCGACTCCCGAGTCATTTTTGGCTAGGACCGAGCTAACTGTAGATGGATTTGCCGAGAGATAGAGATGTAAGGTTTCACCTGGGACGGGCTTGGAAAGCACCGGGGGCGAAGCCAGGAACTCCTTAAGCTCGAGGAACACTTTTTGACGTTCCTGGTCCCACGCAAATGTAGCAGATGCCATTTTAGGCCCCCTCAACAGTTTGAAGAAGGGTAGGCATTGTTCAGCTGCACAGGACAAGAATCTACTGAGCGCGGCAATGCACCCGGTAAGGCGTTGAACATCTTTGATGTAGGTGGGTGGGCACATGTCCAGGATGGCCTGGACCTTGTCGGGGTTGGCCGACTAAGAAGTCCAAGAATTTCTTGGACCTTACTCCAAAGGCGCACTTGGCAAGATTGTGCTTCATGTTGTACTTTAGGAGGGTGTCGAAGGTTTCAACTAGGTCGATGAAGTGGTCCTCGGCCTTGGGGGTCTTCACAAGCATGTCGTCAATATAGGCCTCGACGTTTCGACCGAGTTGTCCCTTGAACATATGATTGACCAGCCTCTGGTATGTGGCTCCAGCGTTCTTCAACCCGAAAGGCATCCGGGTGTAGCAGTATATGCCGAAGTCGGTGATAAAGGCGGTCTTCTCGATGTCTTTTGGATTCATTCTGATCTGATGGTAACCTGAATAGGCATCTAGGAAGCTGAATATCTCGTTGCCCGAGGTTGAGTTAACCAGTTGGTTGATGCTCGGTAATGGATAGCAGTCCTTTGGAGTAGCCTTGTTCAAGTCGGTGAAGTCCACACAGATTCGCCACTTTCCCGAAGCTTTTGGCACCAGGACGACGTTAGCCAGCCACGTCGGGTACAGGACCGGTCTAAAAGGACCAATCTTTTACCCCTTGGTGACTTGCTCCTTGATGACCGCCTACTTCTCTCGGGCGTGCTTCCTTCTGCGTTGCTATACGGGCTTCACGGTTGGGTCGAGGTTGAGCTTATGCATCACTGTCTCCTCCGGTATCCCGGGGAGTTGATCATCAGACCATGCAAAGACTCGGATGTATGCTGAAAGAAACTCTTTGTATTGATGTTGGACTTCAGATGTTAGGTCGGCTCCAATCTTTACTCCCAGGGTCGGGTCGTCGTTTAGGAAAACCGCTAGCAATTCGTCTCCAGGCTCGGTGGTTGCGAATTTTTCCTCGACTTCCCGGGGGCCCTTGTTCTTCCCGTCCGGCCTTGTCGCTTCAACCGAGATATTGTAGCACCTTCTGGCCATGGCCTGGTTGCCTCGGACTTCCCCCAACCCATTTTTAGTGGAGAACTTCATCTTTTGGTGATAGGTAGAAGGCACTGCTTTCGTTCGGCTGAGGATTCCTCGGTCGAAGATTGCATTGTATGCTATCATACCCTTGATCACTATGAAGTTCACCATAACCGTAATGGTCTTGGGTGGGTTGCCAAGAGTAACCGGTAGGCTTAGGGCTCCCTTGGGATAAGTGGCCTGGCCATTGAACCCGAACAGGGGGGTTCGGATCAGACGGAGTTTAGACAGATCCTCCCCCATCTTAAGGAAACATTCATAGGATAATACATCGGGGGAACTTCCATTGTCAACTAGAATCATGTCTACGTTACAATGGTTTATTGTGGCCGACATGAGTAGGACATCGTCATGCGGGGTGGTCAGCCCTTCCAGGTCTCGATCGGAGAAGACTATGACCTGAGGCTCACTTGACGAGGCCTTGGGAGGCTCGATGGCTTGGCTCGCCCGCTCAGCATGACGCTTCATTCCTTGGCCACTGTCTCCTCCTGATGCAGCTCCTCCGGCGATGACGTTGATATGGACTCCGCGAGGGGCGTTGTTGATTTCCTCTGGGGCGCCTCGGTCTTCCTTGTGCCCGGCCACGAACCGGGAGAGGTGCCCCTGATGAATGAGACGCTCGATCTCGTCCTGGAGCTAATGCCAGTCGCCGATGTGATGTCTGTGGTCGCTGTAGAATAGGCAATGCTTGCTGCGACTGCGGTTCTTCGACCTCATTGGCTCGGGTTGGTGGAGGAGGCCCGAGCCTTTGATGTCCTCATATATCTCGTAAACCAGAGTGGTTAAGGGAGTGTACCGCTCGTACTTCCGTGACGGTTCCTTACATTCCCCGTCTTAGTTTCGCCTTTTCCCTGGACCCGAGTTTGGCTCGGGTGCCCACTTCTTGTCCCCCTCCCGACCAAAGCCGGTTGCGTCTTGGCACGCGCTGAGCACTTCTTCGCACTCGGCGTGGCGCAGAGCCAGAGTCACTAGCGCAGCAAGGGTCGAGGGAGGGTGGAGAACGAGTTTGTGGTAGAGGTTCTCTTCGCGGGTGCCCCGGTCAGCACGGTTATAGCCGAGGCGACGTCCAGGCGGGGGATCCTCAGGGCTTCCGATTTGAATCGGGTGATGTAAGCCCAAAGTTTCTCCCCTTGCGCCTGTTTAAGAGTTAAAAGCCCCGCTACCGACCTTGGGGGACCGCTGCCGGTGAAACTCTCTTTGAATATTCGTCCGAATTGTTTGAAGTCCCGGATGGATCCGGGGGCGAGGGCCCGGAACCAGGCTTGGGCACCTTGGACCAGAGTGGTCACGAAGGCTCGGCATTTGATGGCGTCGGATGCTCCATGAAGGGTCATCAGAGCATCGAAGTTATCGAAGTGATCGGCCGGGTCACCCTGGCCATCAAAAAGTTTGAAGGTCGGAATGGAGGTTCTAAGAGATACCTATGCCTTCAAGATATAGTCGGAGAACGGGGATTTCTCCTCGTCCTCTGCGGAGGAGTCTTTCTACAGGGCGCGCACCTGTTCCGCGAAGTGCCTCTCGAATTCTCGCAGTCGGAGGGATAGCTCCGGGGGGGGCTGTCTGGGCGTTCCCCAGGGACTTCGGTCTCTGGGTTCAGATGGCGTGCCCCAGGTTTCCTCTTTTTCGGAGTAGAGGAGGCCTCTTGCTCCGGAGGAGGGGCTTGTGAGGGTCCTCCTGACCTGTTACGGATAATCTGCCGGCCTCGGAGGGTGAAGCGGCCTCCAGCGGTGTGCTGGGACACGCTCTTGCGGGGGGGGGGGCTCTTGGGCGCGTGATCTTCCATCCCTGTCCGCCTGAGTCCTCATGAGTTCCACAAGGACATTCAGTTTTGCGTTGAGGGCCTGGAAAGCGTCAGCTCCACCGTTAAGCAGTAGCCCTACCGCCGTGGGGGGAGGGGGTGGGAGCCCTACCGCCGCGGGGGGAGGGGGCGGTCCTCTTGTGGGAGTGCTGGCATTGGAGGGGCGATTTTGTGAGGCTTGAGCGGGGCCTTCTCCTGCCGCCACCATGGCCTTTCCCCTGTCGCCGGTGAATCTCCTCCCTGAACTTCTTCGCACCATACTGGCTCTTTGGTCGTTTCCCACAGACGGCGCCAGAGGAAGGGGCGTGATCTCGCGCGGCTCTTGAGCTGGGAGGATGATCACCGAATAGTGAACTATAAATAAAGGGAAAATGGATCAGGTGGCCCAGGGAAGGTTCCCTGGGGAAAACCCTCCGATGCTTAAGTCAGTAGAGCAATGGTGGAAGATATGGAGGGAGGTAGAAAGAGGTGCACGAGATCCCCCTGCACCAAGGTTGTGAAGTGGTTCCTACTCAGGGACTTTAGGCGGGTATTGCCCTTACCTTTCATTGGAGGAAGTCCCAGGTTTAAATAGTGCACTGGCCTCACGAGTCCCATAAGCCGAGGGGTTTCAGGTGGGGGTTACGTCCTCAACGTGGGCTCTTCACGTCCTCATCGTGGGATCTTTATAACCTTGAGGGATCATGGGTCCCTTATCCTCATAAACTCCTGCTCATAAAGGGCTCTCAACGGCAGCATGGATAAGTAATCGTCGTTTAAACCCAAGCATGAAGGGTGCCAACCCTGTCCGGGTGATAGGCATAGCTCAGATGAAGATAGGTCGGAGTGGGCGCTGAGCGCTTGCCTCTATCCCGATGAGGGGATAGCTCGGGCATGTGTCTTCCTCTGTTCTGACCGTCGTTCGGGCCTTCCAAGCCTAAGGGCCGCCGAGGAAGGGTTTGATCCCGAGTAATCTTATTGGGCTTTTTATTCTAAGTGGGCCCTACGGGGCTATCACTTGGAATGGGCTGGGCCTCGTTTGGTCCTATTGGACCTAGTTCGGCTGCTTTTAGATGGGCTATAGAAATCCTCCTCTCCACCCAGAGATATAGTCCAAGATAAATCGAGTTATATGGATCAAACTCGAGATAATACTAATGACAAGAGATAGGAATAAACGGGACTCGATTTGGATGAGTATTCTAGAAGATATGGCACTTAGAACGAGGCCCCATCGCTCAAAAAATAGAGTTGGAGTTAAACCAGGACACCTAAATTCCAAACTTTTGACCAAGATTCTGAGAGATATAGCCAATGAAAATTTAATCTTTATAGATTAAACTCAAGATAATCCAAAGGGCTAGAGATAGGAACAAACGAGGGTCAATTCGGAGTTATATTCTTGAAGTTATAGCTGCCACAAGATAGGCCCATCAAGCAGGTTCGGGGCAGAGTCCAGCATAGGCTGGACTCTTCACAGTTTGCTTAGCGGTCGGTTGACTGACTGCCAAGGAAGAAACGATCGTTTGCACGATCGTTTGCAATAAGAAATGGCCGTTGGCGTGACTATTTGCAGTCCATTTGCGCGCGACTTTGGAAATCAGAGTATATCTCTAAAACGGTGCCGAACTAACGAAAGTGGTAGAATAAGAAATTGTAGATAACTAAAAGATGAATAACTTTCATAAATAAATAAAGATGATAAAATGATCAGAAGATGGAGAAAATGGGGCAAGAACAGAGAGAAGGAATTTTGGGACATAGGTGAACAGCGCAGCACGCTAAAAAATGTGAATAACTTGAAATCGGTGGAGAACTGGCCAATGGCGTAGAAGAAGAAATTGTAGAGCTTTGAAAGATGAACAATTTTGGTGAAGGACACATTTTAAATAGAGGAAGTCAAGGGGATGAAAAAGGACCATTTTCAAGATTGCGCAGCAAAAAGAGCCGAATGCTTGATGGAAATGGACCTAAATGGGCCGCAAGTCGACTTGGAAGATCGGAAGTTGATAAGATAAGCTCCAGGGCTCTATAAAATTACCATCTTCGAAGTTCATAGGCTATTGAACAATGAAATGGGCTCGAAATATGTCTAAGGAAGGCTCCAAAATAATGGATAATTCGGGACATCAAAAATGATGAATAAGAGAAATAACACAACTTGTGGGCTAAAACGGGTGTCAACACTCGACAAGTTCCTCGTCAAAGCCGCTGAAAGACGACAGAAGACACCTCCTCCGATCGACAACTGGCCCAACGGAAAGGAGATCATGACGATCTCTGTAGGGCCCACCGCAGGGGGTGATAGTGTGAGCAGAAGGCGTCGGTATGCGAAGGCCATCAACACAGCAGACCATGACGATGGCACCCCATGGGAACTCTCCCCCTCGGGTCATCTAGGAGACCCCATAGTCTTCTCCGAGGATGACCTGGAATGCGTCACTACGCCCCATTCTGATGCTCTGATGGTTTATGCCACCATCAACCAATGTACTGTACGACGCATCCTGATAGATAATGGAAGTGGACCCGACGTTATCGCGTATGACTGTCTTTTACTCATGGGTGTGGATATGTCACGACTCGTGCCATTGCACATGCCGCTGTATGGGTTCTCTGGCACGACTATCCGCCTGGAAGGGCATATCTCACTCCCGATCATGATTGGGATGGCACCAAAAGAGGTAACCTTCCTCACTGACTTTACTGTGGTTAGTGCAATGACACAGTACAATGCCATCATTGGCCGAGGGATCCTCGGCACGCTTCGGGGTGTCCCTTCCTCCTATCACCAAAAGCTTAAGTTCCCCACCCCCCGTGGGGTAGGGGAGGTCCGAGGTGACCAGAGGGAATCCAGGAGGTGCTACCGTATCTCCACCCGTGATCGGCGCCCTGAAGAGGCGCCACCAAAGAAAAAGACAAGGACCGAAGATCCAGGTCTGAGCATGAGCACGGCGGCTGAGGACTTATACCTCATCCAGGTTGGGGACGACCCAAGTAGAACACTAAAGATTGGTGCTACCCTGGCCGAGCACGATAAGCAAGCTTACGCAAGCTTCCTCGCGGCCAACCAGGACGTGTTCTCTTGGTCTGAGGACAAACTCTATGGAATTCCCCCAGAGGTCATCACGCACCAACTCACATTAGATCCCACCTGTAGCCCGGTGCAGCAACGTCGAAGGAGCTACAACCCCGAGCGACAGGCCATCTTCAGGGAGCAAGTAGGAGAAAAGCTACGATCAGGGCTACTCCGGACTACCCAGTATCTAGACTGGGTGGCCAACGTGGTCCTAGTGCACAAGGGCAATGGGAAGTGGCGGATGTGTGTGGACTACACGAACTTCAACAAGGCCACGCCCAAAGACAGCTTTTCCCATGCCTCGGATCGACCAGCTGGTCGACGCTACAGCCGGGCATGAGATGCTGAGCTTCCTCGATGCCTATTCTGGGTACCATCAGATCAGCATACACCAGCCCGACCAAGACAAAACTACGTTCGTCACCGACCACAGCCTATATTACTACACTCGCATGCCGTTTGGACTAAAGAACGCTGGAGCTATATATCAATGCCGAGTCAACCACATGTTTGACTCACAGATTGGTTGAAATATGGAGGTCGACATTGACGACATGCTCGTGAAAAGCCTCTGAGCGGCCGAACACTTCCGCGACCTGGCGGAGACCTTTGCCACACTCAGAAGGTACAATATGAAACTCAACCCTGCTAAATGTGTGTTTGGTGATAGGGGCATCACTTACCCCTCCACATTTTGCGAAGCTCTGATGGATCGTCGGTTTGCGCCATTGTGTTCTCCACATTTTTCTGAGTCAATCCATGTAATTTTCATATTTTATTTGAGTCATAAACTATGTAATTTTCTCTTTATTTGAGTCCGATAACTAGGTATAAGGGTCATTTAACTAAGTCTTGAGTCATGTGGTTAATTAAGTAATCTAATGGGCCCAACTAATGGGCTAGGCCCAAGGGCGCCCCTCCCTGGTCTGTCTGGTTATTGTGTCAATTGTCTAGGGTCAGTGTGGTCATGTGAAAAGTCCAGTCCCTATAAATACCCCCCCTTCACCCCCTCATTTGTAATCTTTTGGTCAATGAAAAAATCGAGTGTTCTAGTGCAATTGGAGTGGATTCTCCCTCTCTCTCCCCCTCTCTCTCTCTAAGGGGTAGATTCCCCCCTCTCTCTCTCTCCAAGAGGGGGTGCCCCTTTCTCTCTCCTCCCCTCCCAACCACTTTCTCTCTCCCTTCCCCCTCCATTAAAGCCACTCCAACTCCCCACAACCACTCTCTTTACTCCACCCCATCCCCAAGGTAGCCTTCACGTATCCCCACTCCACCCTCCAACCACCAACCACCCACTCCCCTTCCCCAAGCACCTCTCTCATCTCCCAAGGGAGAATTCTCCACTCCCCAAGCATCCTTTTCCCTTCCCCACACGCCTCTTCCCATCCCCGAGATCAGAAATTAATCCCACCCTCAAACCCATTTTCAAATACTCCTTCCCTATCCCCTCCCAACACCAAATTCGTAGCTTCCCCTCCCTCCACCAGCTAGACCTCCTTCCAGCCCCCATTTTGCCACTCCCTTACCTTAGATCACCCCCTCCCAGACCCCCTCACAGCCAAGGTTCGCCCCACACTCATCCACCCCCATTTCGCCCCCCCTCCTTCTCCATTTCCAATCGGTAGGTTGCAGCTTATGTAGTAGTTCGCAGGCAGCAAGCTAGGGTCCTGGAAGCAGCATCGTCTCCAACTTTTCCCCGATCCTTCTGGTGGCAAGTCATATACCTCTGGAAAGGTCGTCTAGAGAGCTTTCTAGGTGAGGTGGTTTTGTCATCGACCAAGCACCGATCTGCTCGTGAAAGCGATTCTACCTTGACTGCGCAGAACCACTCAGGCAGAGAACCAGAGCTCCAGATCAAGTTCCACCACAGCCACTCCCTTGCATATCTGAGCGCAAAACTTGGCTGAGGGCTTCTCCTTCAAGTCCTCTCCCATCCCCAAGAAGCAGAACTAGTTTTGGACCTCGACATCAAAAGTTCCAAATTTTCCATTCCAAGTGTGTTAGGTCAATTTTCCTGAGCCAGAACCGACATATCCTTGATGTTCAGGCCTTCACAATCAGCTCTGACATTTGCTGATTGCGCTGTTAGCCCTGACAGAAAGAAGACTCGTCCACGATCACATGGGTACCAGCCTCGCCTCCAACAGAGCACGGGACTGTTCGTGGCGCCCCTATCTTCCAGCAACAACACCCTAGGAGCAACCAGAACCAGCGTAGGCCAGCCCTGTTCTAGGCTCTGCCCCGGCCAGCGGCATCATCACGAAATACCAAGAAAATTCAGGTGACTTTCTGGGTCAAGTTAGAAAATTTTGGCACTGGTTGCAGCCTATTCAGAGTTTGATAGTGATCGTGGCGACATCATCTTTGACTGTCTGTCGAGTGGTTCCAGAAGCTGGCAGCACCGGCGGAGCTCGGTACAATGGTTTTCTAGCTTCACTCCCACTCCCTGCCTGGCCGGCTGACAGCCCCTCCCTACGTGGAGGTAGTGTTTGATGGTAAATCTCTTAACTCCCACCCCGAGATCCCCCCCCTCTATGAGGGCATAGTGCTTGTACTAGTAGGTCAACAGATGAACTGTCATCGGCGCGGCGTGCGGGTAGCCCACGCTTCCACGCTCGCCCACGTCTCCGACCGGGATCGGTGTATTCACGCCGATTAGGTGAGCTTCGGAACACTTCTCGTTGCTGACCCTTAATTGCTTAGTTTAGTATTATTTTTGGTTGCTCCGTCGGTGGTAAGAGAGTGCCCGATCCTGAATTTGCTTATAATTGAGCGACCACTGCGGAGTAAGTTGAGAGAGCGACCCTACAACCCACGCCCTTGGCGTGCTGACCGCCCGCGGAATTGGGCGTCCCAAGCCCTTAGGGGTCTATTGATAAGTGTGTAATTTTCCATGATAATTAATGTTATGACACATTTTTTATGGGCTTCAATATGAATCATTAGGCATTTATCACACTTAATTTCAATCTCAGATCAAAATGTGTAATTGCCTGATTTAATTTAATTTTGATTCTATTTTGCAGGCATAAATGGGCCAAAGC
Source organism: Amorphophallus konjac (assembly GCA_022559845.1). Classification (NCBI taxonomy): domain Eukaryota; kingdom Viridiplantae; phylum Streptophyta; class Magnoliopsida; order Alismatales; family Araceae; genus Amorphophallus; species Amorphophallus konjac. The sequence goes on along the minus strand of CM040121.1, from coordinate 548,399,917 downwards.
CCACACATCCAAAAGCCCGTGTCGACCAAGCCCAATCTTAGTGCAAATAAAAAAAAAGAAGAAAAAAAGAGAAGCAAAATAATTATTTATTAAATATATATATATTTGATATTTATATATAAATATATATGTGATATATTTATATATTTGATATTTATATATAGATGTATATGATATATACATTTGATATATAACATATCTATATAATATATATATTCTTAATATGTGCAACGTAGCCTTCACTAATCTATATACATTTGATAACATGCAGGAGGGCTTCTAATGCACCAACAAAAGCCATGCACGTGAGGGCTTCCGGTTACTTCTCAACATGGGCCAACGTGCTTACAAGATGTTGTGGCTTGGTTCTTCTTCTCGTGAGGCAAAAGGTGGCTCAGCCACAACATGTTAAGAAGGTGGCTCAGCCACAACACGTTGCAGAAGGAGGCCAAGTGGCCAGTTGACCAGGTCATGCACGCGGTTGGCACGTTTCATCCAGCACAAGTCAGCAAGTGGCTGCATGCTTCGCGAAGGAAGAGATGGCAACTCTTTCACGCGGCTTCAAGTCGGCAGGCTTGGCACGGTCAAAGCGGCCGACTCGGGTGGCTTTGTCGGCAAGGCAGGAACGCAGAAGAGAGAGAGGGCATGCGGACAACATTCAAACGCATGATTTCGGGTGTGAATTACGGTCTTCACACAGCATATTCAAAGTAGCCGGAAAGAGGTTTAGATTTTCAACAACAAATACAATAAAATGTCAAGGTGTTCACATGAGAAATGGATTTAGTTTTATCCCTATAAATAGGGCCCCTATTGTTAAGAGAAGGGGGTTCGGGTTGTTTTATATTTTGAGAGTTCGATTTGTTGTATATTTTAGAGAGTTCTTGCTGGCCTTAGGGAGAGCTACGTGAGATTTTTAGAATGTGGTTTGGGAGATTTTATTGTAATCTTTGTGGTTTTCCTTTGTTATTGTGTTCTGTACTTTGTGTTAATCAGATTTTAGACTGTTAATTGCCCCTTTACATGTTGTTGTGTACTTTATTTCAAATTATTGTCTTCATCAAAGTTGTTCATGTTTCTGCTCTCCACACTTTCTCTTTTTACCATTCCTTATGATTCCGCTTCGTTCTCAAGATATGGCATGATCTTCTTAGTTCTATTTTGGGTGCTTACTGTTCATTCGCAGGGATAACCTTCACCGTTCTTCCATTTTGAAGCCCTTCTTGATCTCTTTTCTTCTGATTTCTTCACAAAAGTTCTTCCTCTCCCTTAGATCTAGACTTCATCTTTCTTCCACTTCCTCTAAATCACTCCCGTTTTAAAGTTATTAATTATTTTCTAAAGGTCTGTTCTGTACGATTTAGTTTGTGATCGTTTATGATTATCATTAATCTCCACAGATCTTCTATCTAAGTTTTCACCCCCTTCTGATCTTCTTTTCTTCCTGAGTTCTTCATCAAAGTTGTGTGTTTTCAAGTCATCTTCAACTTCTTCTTCTACCTTTTCTTCTAATTCTCAACCGTTTTCAAGTTAGAATTAATTTTCTAAACTTCAGTTTTTCTAGATTTTACTGTTCATCCGTCCATATAGACCTCGGTGTTTCATGATTTTCATCTTCTTCCTTTTACTTTCTGTCTTTGAGTCCTTCACCAATCTTCTTCCTCTCTTCGTCCTCTACAACTTTGATTTCTTCAACTTTTCCTGAATCCCTCTAGTTTAGAAGATATTCCTTTTCCAAACTCGCTGTTGTTTCCGGTTAATTTTCCTTGTATTTTCTCACCATTTGTAATTTAGTTTAAGTTCTTGTACTTAGTTTAAGTTCATATCAAATTGGATTTTCCAAACAGAAGAATTCTCATCCATCACATTTCAAAAGTTTTGTTTCCCTGTGGATCGACCCGTCTTCACCACTTTACTTGAATTTCAATCTTTTTAAGTGTGTGAGTTCGGTAAATTATAAATTTGATAAGCAGGCGTATTAACGACGTGCGTTTCCAGCGAGTCAATTTTTGGCGCCGTTGCCGGGGATCAGAAGATTTTGAATGGTTGGATACTCTTGTGTTTGATTTGTATCTTTGTATATTAATTTGCTTCTTTTTATTTTGCAGGGAAAAAGAAAATAAAAACGGAAAAGCAAAGACATTGAAAATTCGGACCTGAAATTCATGGGAAATTATACGTCACAGAAAGCCTGGAAGCGTCGCTGAAAGCCTGCAGACGTAGGTATTCTGGAATTCTGAAAAATTTAGCAAATATCAAACATCGCTAAAGGTCAGTAAGCGTAGGTACATGTTCTGTTTTTCTAATTGTTGAAAAATCTTTTAAAAAATCAGAAAAATTCATAAAAAATACATAAAAATTAGAAAAATTCAGAAAACACAAAAATACCATTTTGGGCTTCATTTTGTGATAAATTTGCATGTCATTGTTACTTTATCATTTATACCTTCTTGTATTAATCTCTTATTGAAAAATTCAACAAAAAAATTAAATATCAAAACAAAAAGAAAAGATTGTGCTGGTTAGATAGGATCATTAACAAAAAGAAACAATACTTGCACCAAAATAAAAAAAAAATACCACTCCAAGATTAGAAATCACACACATCATGTCTAGGTCATGCATCATGTAAGTTGCATTAATTTCTTTCCATATTTTATTTTAGAAAATAATTGTTCATGCATTTGCATATTAAACCCCTTGTTTGAACATTAATTATTACATTTCATTTCAAATCATTCTAAGGGCATTACCCCTAAACAAGATAAGGTGGGGATTTCATCACCCCCCCTTAGCCCAAAAATCACAAACTTCATCTGTGCATCACCTAAGTCATTAATAAAAATTTAGTAGACGTTGACCCTAGGATCACACTGTGATTCTTGTGTTATTTGAGTTTTTCCCTCATATGAAAATCGGTGTCTAAGGCAAGACGGTCGGACGGCAAACGCCTTAAGCGGGCTAGTGGTTTTGTATAATAAGGTCCCTACGCAAGTAGGGGGAACCTCCCACTTCCCCACCCCTTACCTGGTCGGTGGACATACTAAGGGTAAACTTAAGTTCACTTTAATCATTTTGTGAAACCCCATTTGTAGATGTAGTCCACATTTAGGTCATTATGATCATTTGTGTGAAAACTTGTTTGTGCTTGCATAAAAAAAAACTAAAAATAAGAAAAACAAAAACAAAAGAATCATCCTCTTCTCTTCTCTTCTCTCTTCTCTTCTCTCTCTTCGTCTTGGTTGTGTTAAAAATCAAAATAAAATAAATAAATCATCATAAAAAGATTTGCTCTCATCTGTCCTAGTTTATGTAAGGTAGGAGATCCCTTCACCCACCTTTGTTAGGACCAATAGACGAGATTGAGAGGTTAGTGCATTCGAGAAATCACCATAAACCTAACCTCATGGCAGACCAAAATCAAAATCAAAATCAAATTCAACAAGTTGTTCCCAAGCAAATGAAGGAATATTTCTTGCCGAATCAATACCAACCTTCATTTTACACTCAAACACCTCAAAATCAAGCAGCCCAATATGAAATTAAATCCAGCACAATTCAAATGTTGCCATCCTTTTATGGCAATACAAATGAGGATCCCTACAGACATCTGGATGAGTTCCTCCAGATTTACTCCACTGTTAAAATTTCCAACTTCTTTGATGATGCTCTCAGGCTGACTCTCTTCCCCTTCTCTCTCAAAGACAAGGCCAAATATTGGTTGGGAGCCTTGGGTAGATCAATTGATACTTGGGCGGAAATGCAAAAGGAATTCTTGAAGAAATTTTACCCTATAGGACGAACCAATACCATGAGGAGAGCTATCACTGGATTCACGCAAAACCCTAGGGAACAAATCCACGAGGCATGGGATAGGTTGAAGGATTTATTAAGGAAATGCCCTCACCACGGATTATCACGATGGCAAATTGTTCAGGCATTCTATGAGGGATTGACTGACAATTACCGGAAAATGGTGGATGCTTCATGTGGGGGAGCTTTTATGAGTAAGAGCGAAGATGAGGCATATGATTTATTCGAGATGCTCAGTGAAAATTCCATTAGTCATGCCTCGCTCTCGTCTTATGAAAGAGTGATTGGGCCGGCTAAAAAGGGCGGACTTTATGAAATCAAGAGCCAAGTTGAATCGGAGAATAGGATGGACATAAATGCCTTGACTCAGAAGTTGAACAAAATGGATTTGTTGGCACAGAAGATAGAGAAGGTTGATCTGGTAGCTCAAAAGCTCGATCAGTTGTTATCTAGGCATGAACCCTCTTCTTCTTCAGCCTCTCAACCTCAACCATTTTCAGCTCCCCATCATGGCGAAATTTGTGCTATTTGTTCTAGCCCTGACCAGGTGGTCACCAATTGCCCCACTACAGCTCAGCTTCCCCCATTCATCTAGGAACAAATCTTCGATGCTCAGGGTGTCTCTAAGCCTCCTTATGATCCTTACTCCAACACCTACAATCCAGGCTGGAGAAATCACCCGAATTTTTCTTAGAAATCTCAACAAGGTCCATCTACCCAATTGAATCCCTCTTTTCAGAAACAACCATTTCAACCTCACCAACAACGCCAATCTCCTTTTCAACAAGCTCAGTCTCAGCATAATTTATCTCAATCCAATGCACCGTTCCAACAATATTCTCAACCTCATTTTCAGCATTCTCAGGCCCCGTATCATCAACCTTCTACTCAACATTTTCAGGGCCAGTATCATCAATATCCTCCAAACCGTTTTCAAGCTCAAGTTCCTTTCCAACATCCTCCTCCTCAACATCCACAGCCCAATTTTGATGAAAAGTTTGACCAACTCCAATAGCTTATTCTTTCTCAGCAACACTCTATTGCGAAGTTGGAAGGTCAGATAGGGCAATTGGCAGCCAATAATGTGAGGAGAGAGGTGGGTCAACTTCCTAGCCAACCTATGGCTAACCCAAGGAACCAACCTCCGGGCTTCTCCCAAAGAGTTCCTATTCTACCTCACCCGAACCAATCTCAACCACCCCATCCTACATGTCCCCAATTTGAGAATGCTAAGGCAATCTCTTCTCTTAGGAGCGGGAAGGTTTTAGATGATCCTTACAAGGCCGGGGGAATTGACAATAGTTCGGGCCAAGAAACCAAAGAGGAGGGTGATGAGGAAGAGGTGATGGGGACATCGCTTACCCCTTCACATGGTCCTGCTGCTCGCCATTTTGTTCGCCATCATTCTCTGAGTATAGCCATGTAGTTCTCTCATTTTTCTTGAGTCTTATCTATGTAATTTTCCCTTTATTGAGTCTATTACCTAAGTTAGTTAGTCATTTACCTAAGTCCAAGTTTCATTAACTAGCTTAGTATGTTATTGGGCCTGTTCATTGGGCCTGGCCCATGGGCACCCCCTTCCCCAACCTTTGATCTTCTGTCAGTTGTCCACAATGTGAGGACTTATTGTAAATTGTGGGTTTCCTATATAAGGACCCCAATCCCCCACTTGAAGAGGGTAATTGATGAATGAATGAAAATTGAACCCACTTGAATCCCCTTGAGTCTTCGCTCTCTCTCTCTCTCTCTCTCTCTCTCTCCCTCTCTAATTCTCTCTCCCTATCTCCTTGGGGCGAACCCCCTCTCTCTCCTCCCCCCCTCTCTCTCTAAATTTCGAAATTCACTCTCTCTCCTCCCTATTCTCCCCTAATTAAGACCCCTCCCCCTTCCCCATACCTCCCATTTAATCCCCCTCCAACCCCTAGGTGGAAGCCCCTCTTCCAAGGCACCCCTTGGCATTCCCCATACACCCCCTCACTTCCCCAAGCACCCCCTTCACCCCTCCCAAGCTAAAATTCAAATTCTCCTCCCTTTGGGACTGCACCACATTCATTCCCAGCCCCCCTCACCTCCCTAGGTCGCAGCGCCCAACCCCCCTTCCCATTGTTCTTCCTTTGGCCAACCAAGCTCTTCCACCCCTCTCCCCCCCTTTGATCAGTCTGCAGGTGGCTGAAGAAGGCCCATCTTGCAGAAGCTACCCTGAGTTCGTACGGCGACATCTGCGGGCGTATCTTACCTTTCTGGAAAGGTCGTCCAGTCCCCTACGCAGGAGAGAAGGATTCGTGCAATTCCGAGTTCGTGGCCACCCGTGAGAGCTGTCCTACCCCGACTGCGCCAGACACCACCTGCAGAAAGCCTGAGCCCGATTGGAAGCTGCTTCACGACCAACGGCGAAGGAATCAGGCTGAAGTATCTTCTTCAAATATCTTCCTCCACCAGTCCTCTGTCTGGATCAAGAAGCGGAAGTGCATTCAGCATCCGGAGGTCAGAGTTTTGGTCTTTCTTCCTCGACTGGTCGGGTCTGCCTCCTGCAGTCTGCAGCGACCAGTTCCCACTCGTCGGCGTCCCCCTGTCCACCCCGACCTCAGAAGGTGTTTCCATCAGTTTTTCTGAGAAGAGGCTTTGTCCACGGTTCCATCAACTCCAACGGTTCATGATTCGGCATCCAGGAGCGGCCGGGACAACTTCTGCAATCCACTATTCGCATCTGGTAGCCGCTGCGGCCAGAGTCTGCAACTCGGTTCGTCGCTGCATCACGGCTAATCGTGGAGGATTCAGACCCACGTCCCTTCATCAAAATTCTTCCTCCATCTGTCCAAGACCAGACGCAAGAAACGGAATGACATTCGGCATCCAGGATCCAGAGTTACAAATTTTATCCCTCTGTCGCGCGGATCTGCCCCCTGCAGTCTGCAGCAACCAGTGCCTACTCTTTAGGGCACACCGACAGTCCATGGCCTCGGATCGCAGCCCCATTGACTCCAGCTGAAAGCTACCTCGACCACAGAGACGACACCGCTGATTTTGTGCCATTCGGAGTTCGGGATCGCCCGTGACAGCATCTGCAACCTACTTCTACAGAACAGGTCCGGCCAGAGACCACACCAGCTGTCCCGGATCAGTTGCCAGTGCCGCCAGTCCCTGCCTCCACAGGCCGCCTCAAAATTCAGACAACACCAGCTTCAAGTCAGGAAGCATTGCAAGGTGGTTTCGCTCAATTTGGAGTCCGGACGAGCCCGGGACAGAGCCAACAACGGCACCCTGTCCAGCAGTCTAGATTGCAGCTGAACCCTCATTGATTTCCTTTCTACCATTTCGGTCCGTCCTCCCATCCCCGCCTGGCCGGCTTACCGCCCCACCCTGCGTGGTGGTAGTGTTTTTTTGTAATTAACCAATTCCCACCCCCGAGATCACCCTCCTGCGCGAGGTGTAGTAATTGTACTCTTGAACAGGTTTTGAAGCTTCACCGGCGCAGTGTGCGGGGAGCACACTTCCCCGCTCGCCCTCGTCTCCGACCGGGATCGGCGTCTTCACGCCGATCAGGTGAGCTCCTGATCACTTTTTACTGCTGGTTATTACCATTGCTAGCTTAGTATCACTCTTAGTTGCCCGTCGGAAGTGAGACGAGCGACCGACCCGCAATTCAATCAATTCTTGTGTTCGCCGCGGAGCAAGTTGAGAGAGAGCCATTGCATCCCACGTCCTCGGCGTGCCGGCCGCCCTTGAAATCGGGCATCCCTGGCCCATTGGGGTCCCTTCCTAGCTAGCCAAACCCTTGGGACCTTGAGGTCCAACCCCCGGACCCTCACCGCCATCGTCGGTCCTCCTTCGGACCCGAGTGTGCCTACGCGAGTGAGTCCGCTAGTGTGACGTTGCCGAACTCGTGTGTTGCTTGCTATCCTAGGTCCAAGGGAGTCGCGTCACATCAAATTAGTTTCATTGTCCTCCGCTGCATATTGTGTCACATCAACTTGGTATCAGAGCAAGTTCTAGACTTGTCTCTACTAAGTCTTGTCCTAGGGCAATTGCATTCATCACCCGATCATCATGCATACCCCTCGTTGGTCACATGGTCCGATTGACCCCCTCCACATGGACTACATTGTAGATGAGGACCTTCATTTTGATGGAAATCCTCATGCCTATCTTAGGTGGGAGAATACCATGGAAAGGGACTTTGAAAGTACTTGGGTATATGGATCCGAGAGAGTCCGCAGGGCCAAGGCACGACTTCGGGGTCTAGCTAAGAAAATGTGGGAACACAAAGGGAGATTCAGAAGGGTTTGGGGGCAGGAGCCCATTTACTCATGGGATGACATGAAGAGGGAACTTAGAAAGATCTATGCTCCCTGACATTCCCCTACCCACCCGAGAAGCCCTCCCACAAACCCGCTCCCGCCCAGTCCATCTAAACCCTCCACTAGGACCAAAACCCCACCACCCAAAGGACCCCAAGACTCATTAGAAGAACTAAGGATTGAGATTAAGAATATCTTCACCTCCCTTAGGGTCCAAACTCCACCACCCCAAATAATTCCAACTTGCACCACCCCATCGCCAAAAGGCCTTCCCACTCCCTTGGAGAGCAAGACCCCCACACCACAAAGGAATGAGATTGAAGTTGAGGAATATGAGGCCTCCCCCAATTGGGAAGAAGAGTATGAATCACAATATCATGGGTTAGGCCAAGAAGTTCCCATCCCAAGTGGAGGAAGCATCATGGCTCACTCCACCCTCACCATTCCAACCCGTGTGGACCCCATGTCCACTCCACCTAGGCCCATGATGGCCACCACCACCCCACCCAAAACTCTCCCACAAACCCACACTCCACAAACTTCCTTGGTCCCCAAAACCACCCCTCCATCTTACCCTAAAAGAAACACACCCCCTAAAATCAATCAACCCAATCCTCCTCAACCCATCCATCTTCCACTACCAATCCCTATCCAACCCCAACCTAGGCCTCCACTTCTCCCCTTACCGATCCCAAACCAAGTTCCCCTTTACCTCCCACCCCGGGGGTACCACACACCTATCCTCACCACCCCACCCTCAAGGGACCATCTCACCTCCTTGATAGAGGAACCCATGATTCCCATACCCAACCCCATAAAGGTGAACACACCAACCCCCGCCATAGAGATCGCCCATGTCCAGGAAGAAGAAGGAACTTCACATGGTGGTCTTCACCTTACACCACCCTCCTTAATAGGGACCGAGCTTATCTTAGGAGAACCCCTTTCACGTTGGCTAAAGGAGAACCCATTTGGAGATCTCATGGTCCATGCTTACCCACCCATGGAGCAAAACCTTCCTATAGTACCCTTATCCACCTATCACACCACAATCCAATCATCCTATCAGGTGGAAACATTAGGGGATTTTCTTGAGGGTCTAACTTGGCAAATGAAGCTAACTGGCATGTTGACCACTGTAGCCGACCAACCTAGGAGTCTTAACCTCCTACATCTATGTGTCGGGTCCATCTCTTCCATTTACACTATGGGTTGCTACACTAGCGACCTTCTTTTATCCCTCCCCATTCCCGAAGAGCCCGATGCTATCCGCGAATTGGAGTTACTTATTTCGGGTAGGATACCAAGCCCTCCAATCATGACCAACCAACCCTCCTCGAACTCCGGTTCAATTACTACATTTGAGGAGGAGGACTCACCATCATTTGGAGACCTTGAGGTGAAAGAACACCTCACCCTTGGTAACACATTCCATGACCCCTTTGATCCCACCCTATGGAAGACAATGAACCCATGGGACCTGACCGCCCTACCCACCACCCACTCCCTCCTACCCTCACCCACCATGCTAGAACCAACACACCTCGTCCTAGACCCAGCCCACACCAAGGGAACCATGACCATGGGCAGTATACACCTAGGGAACAAGGTAGTGCCCCACCCCATGATGCATACCTACTATGATCCCTTCGACCCTTACAAATGGGAGCTTAAAGGTCACCCCACACCCACACACATGGTCATCATCTCTAGGAGAAGAAAGCACCCATCTTGGCATGTCACATCATTCGACAGGGGTCATGAGTCCAGCCCTCCCATGCATGTCACGCACAGTTTAGGCTCAATGCATAACTGGCCTACATTTGGTTGTGCTGGTCCACCCACATTCTTCATAGCCCTTACACTTGAATGGAGCACACATGGATGTCCGGGTCCCCCGGTAATTCTCACAGCTATACACGATAGATCCACCTATGGTTTCCCAGGCCCCCCTGAGTCCACAAGATGCCTCATCACATCCATGAATGATAGGTCTATGTACGGTTGCCCCGGTCCCCCTTTGCATACCACATACTTCCCACCCCCACCGCACCATCACTCAAAGCATACTCATTCAAGCAAGCATCCAAATATGGGTAGTGACGATCATAATGAGCGGGCTATAACTCACGGGTGGCACTTTAAAATCCAAGGAGGTAACCTCGCGATGGTGGCATTGGAACGACTCTATCTTAGGGCCACCTCCAAATCGAGGGCACGAGGACTTGGACCTTTCATGTTCCAAGTGGCTTTGGCCAACCTGGCTTATGGATTAGATTTACTAATGGGCTATGGGATATACCCCAATTATCATGCGGCTGATCCGGCACCCTACATGGGCACCGCGGTGAATCCCAGTGAGTACTTTGAGCCTATAACTTCCTTTAAGAGGGACACCCCGGAGTGCTTCCACAAAACAGCCTTGAGAGCCCGACGTGTACACAGAGGGGCAATACTATGCAAGCAGGGTTCCATCGCCAGCATGAGGGTGTGTCCGGGCCGCCTTGAGAGGATGAAGAGCCGTCCCCTGGTCGCAGGTGTCGGTTGGTTTTGGAGATTGCAGGACGCCCTGAGCTGCTCCCCCGGTGGGCCCTTACTCGACGGAGTCGAGTTCTCCGCACCCCGAGAGTATGATGGGGACATCGCTTACCCCTTCACATGGTCCTGCTGCTCGCCATTTTGTTCGCCATCATTCTCTGAGTATAGCCATGTAGTTCTCTCATTTTTCTTGAATCTTATCTATGTAATTTTCCCTTTATTGAGTCTATTACCTAAGTTAGTTAGTCATTTACCTAAGTCCAAGTTTCATTAACTAGCTTAGTAGGTTATTGGGCCTGTTCATTGGGCCTGGCCCATGGGCGCCCCCTTCCCCAACCTTTGGTCTTCTGTCAGTTGTCCACAATGTGAGGACTTATTTTAAATTGTGGATTTCCTATATAAGGACCCCAATCCCCCACTTGAAGAGGGTAATTGATGAATGAATGAAAATTGAACCCACTTGAATCCCCTTGAGTCTTCTCTCTCTCTCTCTCTCTCTCTCCCTCTCTAATTCTCTCTCCCTATCTCCTTGGGGCGAACCCCCTCTCTCTCCTCCCCCCCTCTCTCTATAAATTTTGAAATTCACTCTCTCTCCTCCCTATTCTCCCCTAATTAAGACCCCTCCCCGTTCCCCATACCTCCCATTTAATCCCCCTCCAACCCCTAGGTGGAAGCCCCTCTTCCAAGGCACCCCTTGGCATTCCCCATACACCCCCTCACTTCCCCAAGCACCCCCTTCACCCCTCCCAAGCTAAAATTCAAATTCTCCTCCCTTTGGGACTGCACCACATTCATTCCCAGCCCCCCTCACCTCCCTAGGTCGCAGCCCCCAACCCCCCTTCCCATTGTTCTTCCTTTGGCCAACCAAGCTCTTCCACCCCTCTCCCCCCCTTTGATCAGTCTGCAGGTGGCTGAAAAAGGCCCATCTTGCAGAAGCTACCCTGAGTTCGTACGGCGACATCTGAGGGCGTATCTTACCTTTCTGGAAAGGTCGTCCAGTCCCCTACGCAGGAGAGAAAGATTCGTGCAATTCCGAGTTCGTGGCCACCCGTGAGAGCTGTCCTACCCCGACTGCGCCAGACACCACCTGCAGAAAGCCTGAGCCAGATTGGAAGCTGCTTCACGACCAACGGCGAAGGAATCAGGCTGAAGTCTCTTCTTCAAATATCTTCCTCCACCAGTCCTCTATCTGGATCAAGAAGCGGAAGTGCATTCAGCATCCGGAGGTCAGAGTTTTGGTCTTTCTTCCTCGACTGGTCGGGTCTGCCTCCTGCAGTCTGCAGCGACCAGTTCCCACTCGTCGGCATCCCCCTGTCCACCCCGACCTCAGAAGGTGCTTCCGTCAGTTTTTATGAGAAGAGGCTTTGTCCACGGTTCCATCGACTCCAACGGTTTGTGATTCGGCATCCTGGAGCAGCCGGGACAACTTCTGCAATCCACTGTTCGCATCTGGTAGCCTCTGCGGCCAGAGTCTGCAACCCGGTTCGTCGCTGCACCACGGCTAATTGTGGAGGATTCAGACCCACAGCCCTTCATCAAAATTCTTCCTCCCTCTGTCCACGACCAGACGCAAGAAACGGAATGACATTCGGCATCAAGGAGCCAGAGTTACAAATTTTATCCCTCTGTCGCGCGGATCTGCCCCCTGCAGTCTGCAGCGACCAGTGCCTACTCATTAGGGCACACCGACAGTCCATGGCCTCGGATCGCAGCCCCATCGACTCCATATGAAAGCTACCTCGACCACGGAGATGACACCGCTGATTTCGTGCCATTTGGAGTTCGGGATCGCCCGTGACAGCATCTGCAACCTACTTCTACAGAACAGGTCGGACCAGAGACCACACCAGCTGTCCCGGATCAGTTGCCAGTGCCGCCAGTCCCTGCCTCCACAGGCCGCCTCAAAATTCAGACAACACCGGCTTCAAGTCAGGAAGCATTGCGAGGTGGTTTCGCTCAATTTGGAGTCCGGACGAGCCCGGGACAGAGCCAACAACGGCACCCTGTCCAGCAGTCCAGATTGCAGCTGAACCCTCATTGATTTCCTTTCTACCATTTCGGTCCGTCCTCCCATCCCCGCCTGGCTGGCTTACCGCCCCACCCTGCGTGGTGGTAGTGTTTGTTTGTAATTAACCAATTCCCACCCCCGAGATCACCCTCCTGCGCGAGGTGTAGTAATTGTACTCTTGAACAGGTTTTGAAGCTTCACCGGCGCAGTGTGCGGGGAGCACACTTCCCCGCTCGCCCTCGTCTCCGACCGGGATCGGCGTCTTCACGCCGATCAGGTGAGCTCCTGGCCACTCTTCACTGCTGGTTATTACCATTGCTAGCTTAGTATCGCTCTTAGTTGCCCGTCGGAAGTGAGACGAGCGATCGACCCGCAATTCAATCAATTCTTGTGTTCACCGCGGAGCAAGTTGAGAGAGAGCCATTGCATCCCACGCCCTCGGCGTGCCGGCCGCCCTTGAAATCGGGCATCCCTGGCCCATTGGGGTCCCTTCCTAGCTAACCAAACCCTTGGGACCTTGAGGTCCAACCCCCGGACCCTCACCGCCATCGTCGGTCCTCCTTCGGACCCGAGTGTGCCTACGCGAGTGAGTCCGCTAGTGTGACGTTGCCAAACTCGTGTGTTGCTTGCTATCCTAGGTCCAAGGGAGTCGCGTCACATCAAATTAGTTTCATTGTCCTCCGCTGCATATTGTGTCACATCAAGAGGAGCCCGTAATTGGTAAAGAACTAAAGAAGCCAGAAGGTGGAGAGAAGAAGTTGGATAAAGGAAAGGAAAAAGTTGAAGGAGGACCCCAAGAATATATGCCAAAAATCCCTTTTCCCGATGCTTTAAAGTCGAAGTCTCACAAGAAAGTACCGGTGCAACAGGAAGAATTAGTGGAATTATTTAAACAGGTGAATATAAATATTCCACTCTTGGATGCAATCAAGCATGTGCCGGCATATGCGAAGTTTTTAAAAGAGCTTTGTACTCCGAAGAGGGAGTCAAAGGCGGTAACTCAAAAGATCCGCTTGTCCGAGGATGTGAGTGCTGTTCTGACAAATCATTTACCAAAGAAATTGAAGGACCCCAGAGCCCCGTTAATCTCATGTGCTATTGGTGGAGTTACTTTTGACAGAGCATTGCTAGACTTAGGTGCTAGCGTAAATCTTTTACCCACCTTTATCTATGAGAAATTTGATCTGGGAGAGTTAAAACCCACTTCAATCATCCTTCAATTGGCGGATCGGTCGGTGAAAACTCCAAGGGGTCTGTTGGAGGATGTTATTGTCAAGGTGCATGAGTGTTATTTCCCGGTGGATTTTCTCATTTTGGATATGGCCTCGACCCAGGACTTAAAGCACACACCCATCATTTTGGGTCATCCATTTTTAGCTACGGCTAAGGCCAATATAAATTGTGCCACGGGAATGATGGATATATCGTTTGGAGGTGAGAAGGTTGCATTAAATGTGTTTAAGGCTTCTCAATACCCGGACCACGAAGAAGAATGCAATATCATTGATATTTGTGAGGAGGTGCTGGATGAAGGTCCGAATGACATTGAGGATACCCTAGAAGAGGGTAGTATGCTTCAGGATTCTTCTCTCTCTTTCTCACCCTGGTCTAGGGTAGAATCACTCCCTCCTTTACAATCCAAACCTGCACTTCCATCTCTGGATCAGCCGCCTACTCTTGAACTGAAACCTCTGCCGGATTCTCTCAAATATGCTTATCTGGGTCCTGACCAAACTCTGCCCGTGATTATTGCTTCTCATCTCACTTCTGCTCAGGAATCTCAACTTTTAGATATCCTTAAGGCGCATAGGGGGGCAATAGGATGGTCGGTGACAGATCTCAAAGGCATCAGTCCAGATGTTTGTATGCACCACATTTACTTAGAGGACAATGCCAAGCCGAGTAGGGAGATGCAACGCCGGCTGAACCTGAACATGAAAGTTGTAGTCAAGCAAGAGGTGGTGAAGTGGTTGGATGCCGGGATTATATATCCCATCTCTGATAGCAAATGGGTCAGCCCCACACAAGTTGTTCCGAAGAAATCCGGGCTGACCGTGATTCAAAATGAGAAGGGAGAAGAAGTGCCAATGAGAATACAAACGGGGTGGCGAGTCTGTATTGATTACAGAAAGTTAAATTCAATGACAAAGAAAGATCATTTCCCTCTCCCGTTTATAGATCATATTTTGGAGAAGTTGGCTGGGCAACGATATTTTTGCTTTCTGGATGGATACTCCGGGTACAATCAAGTTGCGGTCTACCCGGAAGATCAAGAAAAAACCACATTCACGTGTCCTTATGGCACGTTTGCTTTCCGGAGAATGCCGTTTGGGCTTTGTAATGCCCCTGCCACCTTTCAGCAATGTATGATGGCAATCTTTTCTGAGATGGTGGGAGAATTTTTGGAGATTTTTATGGATGACTTCTCCATTTTTGGTGACTCATTTGATAGTTGCTTGGAGAATTTAAAGAAGGTGCTGGCACGATGCATAGAATCTAACTTGGTGTTAAGCTGGGAGAAGAGCCATTTTATGGTACGAGAGGGCATTGTGTTAGGCCATGTGATTTCTGAAAAGGGGATGGAGGTAGACAAGGCTAAGGTCGATCTGATTTCCAATCTTCCTCCCCCTTCGTCCGTCAAACAAATCCGCTCTTTTCTTGGCCATGCGGGTTTTTATAGAAGATTCATTCAGAACTTCTCTACCATCACTCGCCCGCTCACCAAGCTTTTAGCCAAGGACACTCCATTTCATCTCGACGAGTCTTGCCTTGAAGCTTTCCATTCTCTAAAGACAGCCTTGACCCAAGCTCCAGTTCTTCAAACACCAGATTGCTCACTGCCGTTCGAAATCATGTGCGATGCCTCAGACTATGCTATTGGAGCTGTCTTGGGGCAACGGATCGATAAGAAACCTGTGGTGATCTATTATGCGAGTCGCACTCTCGCCGATGCTCAATTGAATTATACAACCACCGAGAAAGAACTTCTGGCTGTTGTTTTTACCCTGGAGAAATTTCGCTCATATCTGTTGGGGGCCAAAGTTATTGTCTATTCTGATCACGCTGCTTTAAAATATCTGCTCACCAAGAAGGATGCTAAACCCCGTTTGATCCGGTGGATTCTATTACTTCAAGAATTTGATTTGGAAATCAAAGACAAGAAGGGGTTAGAGAATGTTGTGGCTGATCATTTGTCTAGGATAGTAATACCTGAGAGTGCTCCCATGTCTGATTCCTTTCCAGATGAACATTTGTTATCTATCTCTCACATTTCAACCCCCTGGTACGCTCACATTGTCAACTTCTTGGCAATAAGACAAATCCCGGGTGGGTGGACTAAGCAGGAAAATGATCGGTTCTTTTCACAGGTCAAACACTATTTTTGGGAGGACCCGGAACTGTTTCACATGGGTCCTGATCAGATCATACGGAGATGTGTCCCCGAAGAGGAACAACAATCAGTATTGAATTTTTGTCATAATCTAGCTTGTGGGGGACACTTCTCGGGAAAGAAGACTGCGGCTAAGGTTTTACAAAGTGGATTCTATTGGCCCACTTTATTTAAGGATGCTTATGAATTTTTAAAAACGTGTTTGAGGTGTCAAGCTGTGGGCAACCTTTCTAAGAAAGATATGATGCCGCTTAATCCCATTCTGGTAGTGGAAATTTTTGATGTTTAGGGTATTGATTTCATGGGACCGTTTCCACCATCTTTTGGATATGAATACATCTTGGTGGCGGTCGACTATGTTTCAAAATGGATTGAAGCTATCGCCACAAGGACCAATGATCATAAGGTGGTGATGAAATTTGTGAAGAAGAACATCTTCTCTCGATTCGGGTGTCCTCGGGCTATGATTAGTGATGGGGGGTCCCATTTCACGAACTTCCAATTCCGAGCTTTGCTTCGGAAATATGGCATCACTCATAAACTCGCTACCCCCTATCATCCCCAAACCAATGGCCAGGTGGAGGTTTCCAATAGGGAGATAAAAAATATCTTGCATAAGACAGTTAGGCCAGATAGGAAAGACTGGTCCGAGAGACTAGATGATGCACTTTGGGCCTATAGAACTGCATTCAAAACTCCTATAGGTATGTCTCCCTATCGTCTCATTTTTGGAAAAGCCTGCCACTTGACCGTAGAGCTTGAGCATAGAGCATATTGGGCCATTAAGCAAGTAAATTTTGATCTCACTCAAGCTGGCGCCCAAAGAGCCCTACAACTCAATGAACTGGAGGAACTAAGAAACGAAGCATATGAAAATTCCAGGATTTATAAAGCTAAAACCAAGGCTTTCCATGATCAACATATTCATCGGAAAACTTTCCATGAAAATCAAAAAGTTTGGCTTTTTAACTCACGGCTACGCTTGTTCCCCGGTAAGTTGAAATCTAGATGGGATGGACCGTTTACTGTTGTTAAGGTATTTGACCATGGAGCTGTTCAAATTCTAAATCCACAAAATGGTCATATTTTTATTGTTAACGGTCAAAGGTTAAAACCCTACTTGGAAAATGAGCTGTTCTCACCTAAAGAATCCATCACATTACGTGATCAGGTATGAATTCCTTTCGACCTTTCAAGCGTCTGGCTGAAGACGGTAAACTTAGCGCTTCTGGGAGGTAACCCAAGGTTTTTGTGATTTGATGTTTTGTGTGTTTGTGTTTCAGTTGCCAGGCCACAAAGAAATGGAGCCTTCGTCACCCCGCCCATCAGGTTGTGTCCTTCCATCCCAACCATATTCTCTGTTTACTTGTCCTCTGATCTTTCTATTGCATATGCCATTGGGGACAATGCCATTTAAGTTGGGGAGGGGGGAGAAATTTTTTTTCAAAATTTTCATGAGAATACAATGAGTTCTTGCTTGCTACCCTGCATTGTTGCATGAGAATCTAGCCATGTAAATCACCATATTGAGTTTCATGATTCATGCTTAAATAGAAAATGATTCTAGAATAGAAACGACTAGGGAGAAGGATGATGGAAAATTTATTTACTCTAGCCATGGTAAAATGATCTAAGAAATCTCTTTGAAATTCATGTGCACTTTAGAAAAATAAAATTAAAATCACGTTGCACGCTAATGAAACAGATAGGACAAGCATTCTGCTATTTTAGGTCTGTTACCTGATATTTTTCACTTCTTAAACATAGAGATCTTTTATAAGCTTTCTGCCAAGTTATCAATCAAAATTCGTGCAAAAGCACAATTGAAAAAAAAATTGAGAAAAGAACACCATAAAAAATGCTCCGAATCTGAGTAACCGGGCCTACTTCACCTAAGACGTGTTGAGGTTCGCGTCAAAAGGATAAGGAAACTTTGATCTGCGAAACTGAGCCTACTTTAAGGTTCGTGTTAAAGAGAGAAGGGTAGTGCAGCATCATGTGTGTAGAAAAAAAAATAAAGATCCCTAAGGGATGACATAATAAGGCAGACAAAAGCTGAAATACTTAATGCTCTGATTAAAGAAGTGCAGGGTTGAAAGGTACTTGGTCGGAATAGCAAATGGGGGATGCAAGTATCTACACTGTGCATTTAGCATTTCACATGCACAAGTGCTACTGAATTTTGCTTAGAATTCTTAATCATGTGCATAAATTTTCAAATCTAAGGCTAGTATGTGTTAATATTTCTGGATTCTTAATCTTTAGTTATTTCTGTGAAGAAAAAATTGGATATGAAGGTATGAACTTTGAAAACTCTTGTTGGTCCTAGATTGTAAATTATTTGCATTGCTAAGGGACTAGCAATGAGTAAGTTGCGGGGTGTGATAAGTGTGTAATTTTCCATGATAATTAATGTTATGACACATTTTTTATGGGCTTTAATATGAATCATTAGGCATTTATCACACTTAATTTCAATCTCAGATCAAACTGTGTAATTGCCTGATTTAATTTAATTTTGATTCTATTTTGCAGGCATAAATGGGCCAAAGCCCACACATCCAAAAGCCCGTGTCGACCAAGCCCAATCTTAGTGTAAATAAAAAAAAGAAGAAAAAAAGAGAAGCAAAATAATTATTTATTAAATATATATATATATATATATATATTTGATATTTATATATAAATATATATGTGATATATTTATATATTTGATATTTATATATAGATGTATATGATATATACATTTGATATATAACATATCTATATAATATATATATTCTTAATATGTGCAACGTAGCCTTCACTAATCTATATACATTTGATAACATGCAGGAGGGCTTCTAATGCACCAACAAAAGCAATGCACGTGAGGGCTTCCGGTTACTTCTCAACATGGGCCAACGTGCTTACAAGATGTTGTGGCTTGGTTCTTCTTCTCGTGAGGCAAAAGGTGGCTCAGCCACAACATGTTAAGAAGGTGGCTCAGCCACAACACGTTGCAGAAGGAGGCCAAGTGGCCAGTTGACCAGGTCATGCACGCGGTTGGCACGTTTCATCCAGCACAAGTCAGCAAGTGGCTGCATGCTTCGCGAAGGAAGAGATGGCAACTCTTTCACGCGGCTTCAAGTCGGCAGGCTTGGCACGGTCAAAGCGGCCGACTCGGGTGGCTTTGTCGGCAAGGCAGGAACGCAGAAGAGAGAGAGGGCATGCGGACAGCATTCAAACGCATGATTTCGGGTGTGAATTACAGTCTTCACACAGCATATTCAAAGTAGCCGGAAAGAGGTTTAGATTTTCAACAACAAATACAATAAAAAGTCAAGGTGTTCACATGAGAAATGGATTTAGTTTTATCCCTATAAATAGGGCCCCTATTGTTAAGAGAAGGGGGTTCGGGTTGTTTTATATTTTGAGAGTTCGATTTGTTGTATGTTTTAGAGAGTTCTTGCTGGCCTTAGGGAGAGCTACGTGAGATTTTTAGAATGTGGTTTGGGAGATTTTATTGTAATCTTTGTGGTTTTCCTTTGTTATTGTGTTCTGTACTTTGTGTTAATCAGATTTTAGACTGTTAATTGCCCCTTTACATGTTGTTGTGTACTTTATTTCAAATTATTGTCTTCATAAAAGTTGTTCATCTTTCTGTTCTCCACACTTTCTCTTTTTACCATTCCTTCTGATTCTGCTTCGTTCTCAAGATATGGCATGATCTTCTTAGTTCTGTTTTGGGTGCTTATTGTTCATTCGCAGGGATAACCTTCACCGTTCTTCCATTTTGAAGCCCTTCTTGATCTCTTTTCTTTCTGATTTCTTCACAAAAGTTCTTCCTCTCCCTTAGATCTAGACTTCATCTTTCTTCCACTTCCTCTAAATCACTCCCGTTTTAAAGTTATTAATTATTTTCTAAAGGTCTGTTCTGTACGATTTAGTTTGTGATCGTCTATGATTATCATTAATCTCCATAGATCTTCTATCTAAGTTTTCACCCCCTTCTGATCTTCTTTTCTTCCTGAGTGCTTCATCAAAGTTGTGTGTTTTCAAGTCATCTTCAACTTCTTCTTCTACCTTTTCTTCTAATTCTCAACCGTTTTCAAGTTAGAATTAATTTTCTAAACTTCAGTTTTTCTAGATTTTACTGTTCATCCGTCCATATAGACCTCGGTGTTTCATGATTTTCACCTTCTTCCTTTTACTTTCTGTCTTTGAGTCCTTCACCAATCTTCTTCCTCTCTTCGTCCTCAACAACTTTGATTTCTTAAACTTTTCCTGAATCCCTCTAGTTTAGAAGATATTCCTTTTCCAAACTCGCTGTTGTTTCCGGTTAATTTTCCTTGTATTTTCTCACCATTTGTAATTTAGTTTAAGTTCATGTACTTAGTTTAAGTTCATATCAAATTGGATTTTCCAAACAGAAGAATTTTCATCCATCCCATTTCAAAAGTTTTGTTTCCCTGTGGATCGACCCGTCTTCACCACTTTACTTGAATTTTAATCTTTTTAAGTGTGTGAGTTCGGTAAATTATAAATTTGATAAGCAGGCGTATTAACGACGTGCGTTTCCAGCGAGTCATCTATCCCAAGCTAGCCAACCCCCTGGAATCTCAAGGTCCAACCTCGGACCCTCACCACCATCATCGGTTTGCCTATGTGCCCTAGTGTGCGCCAAGCGGGTGAGTCTGCTCGAGTGAAGTTGCTGGCCCGTTGCATTGCTTGCTTGCTAGATCCGAGGGGTCTTCGGTCTTGTGACTATCATCTCAAAGGTGATGTCACATCAAGTGGTATCAGAGCAAGTTCTCAACTTGTCTCTACAAGTTGGTCCTAGGGCGCGCATATGCATTTAGATTCTCCCGGTGCATCACTCTTGTCCACTAGCATGGCCGCCTTATACCGACCATACCCATCGGCCCTCTCCATGAGTCCAAACCCCCAAGGGAAACCCACCACCAACAAACATGGCCTCCACGGCCATGTCGACTACCTAATGGGAGCCATGACTTATGCCAATGAGCGGCTTGATAGCCTATCGGGTCGGCTCAACAAATTAGAAGAAAATGGGCTCGCCCCAAGGGAGACCAGTAGTAGTGCTCCTTCCCACCCACCCACCTTTGATGGGTCTAGTAAACCGAGTGACTATTTAGATTGGGAAGTCTCAATGGACCATTACTTCACTTGGTATCCCATGTCCGAGGATGAGAAAGTCCGGTTTCCCAAATCACAACTTAGCAAACGGGCTCAAACCTATTGGCTGCAAATTATCGAGCTAAGGATAATTAGAAGGGAAGATCCCATCACCACTTTGGGAAACATGAAGGAACAACTTAGGGCTAGATATGTGTCCCCTTCCTACTCGCATCATCAAAGCCCAAGGAGCACTTCAACACCTCCACCCCAACCAAAACCCCGTTCTACAACCCACACCACTCAAGCCCCATTCGCCCCCTCCGCCACCCCTAGCCTCACCCCTTCTCAAAAGGGAAAGAGCCCTATGGAGATAGAAGTGAGTGAAATAGCCTCGGGTAAGTGCGAGCCAGAATGTTATAGGTGCCACCAATTGGGGCACATCGCCGAACAATGCCCCACGAGGAAGCATCTTCCCATGCCCCTTGTAGTTGAAACCTCTCTCACCCCGGCCACCATTACCCCTCCATCGTCCCCCAACAGGGACACCCCTCCCAAGGACAATCTTCCCTAACCCCCTCAACCCACCAATCTTCCTCTCCCTATCCCAACCCAACCCCAACCTAGACCTCCACTACTTCCCTTACCAATCCCAACTCAAGCCCATGCTTGTTCACCACCTCGGGTGCACCACACACTGGCTATCACCATCACCCCACCCCCAAATGACTGTTCGATCCCCTTGGTAGAGGAAACCATGGCCCACAAACCCACTCAAGAAGAGGTGGGTACCAATCCGAACCCACCTCCCACCATAGAGAAAATCCAAGAGCTTGCATTTCCATTCACCTCTCCTAGCCCGGTCCTTCAAGAACTAACCACCACCACTCATGACACCCTCATCGTGAATGAGTCCATACTCCAATGGCTCAAGCAAGGCCCCACCATCCCTAGTTCACCCTCACACCTCTACCCATGGGACATCAATCCGAAATTATGCCCCTCCCCTCCTTTCACACCATGATCCAATCCTACTATGAGGTAGAGGGTTGGGATGACCTCCTCAAGGGTCTAGAGTGGCAATCAGACTTGACTTGCTTGTTGACCCTAGGGGCGGACCTACCCAAGAGCCTTGACCTCATCCACCCATGCATCGGGTCTATCACCTCGGTTTGCACTGCTGGTTGCTATACTAGCGACCTCCTTTTCCTTCTCCCCATGGTGTAAGAACCCATCTCAGTCCACTCCCCTACCATTGAGATACCAAGGACATTGGCCAACCCACCCACTCACTACACCAGCCCAATCATCCGAATAGATGAGGATGACCCACCTTGTGAAGACCTTGAGGACATAGAGCAATTCTCCCTAGGAAGCCCAATCCCCGACCCCTTTGATCCCTTCCAATGGGCGCCTGGTTACCCATATGACCCACCCACCTTACCCACAACCTACCTTTCCCTACCCCAACCAACCATGTTGGACCAAGTTCACCTCTTCCAAGACTCGGGCCACACAAAGGAACCATCGCCATAGGAAACATATGCCTAGGAAGCAAGGAAGAGCCCCTCTCCATAATGCCCACCTTCTTAGATCCCTTCGACCCTTTCACATGGAAGTTCAAAGGCCGTCCCACACCCATACACATAGAAGTCATCTTTGGGATAGGAGTGCATAAGTCTTGGCACAACACACCACTTGACATGATTAGAAAGTCGGGTCCATTCATTCACATCACCCACATGTCAAGTAGGAAGCATGAGTTGTCCCTATTTGGGTGTAACGGTCCGCCCCAATTCAGTATTGGTCTTATGTATGCTAGGAGCCTTCATTGATGTCCAGGTCCTCTGGCATTCATCACACCCACGCCTAAGCGGGACACCTATGAATGTCCCGGTCCTCCCAAATCATTCAAAGTCTTCATAACATCAATGCACGATAATTCTATATGTGGTCCTCCAGGACCACCTTTGCATACCACACATTTCCCACTCACACTGCATCATAGTGCATGGCATATGCATCCAAGCAAGCATCAAGCAACGAGCGGTGAGATTTACAAGAAGCGGACAAAAGATCGTGAGCGCCACTTGGAATTCCAAGTTGGCAACTTGGCGATGATGTGATGGGAATCAAATCCGAGCATGTACATTTTATTTTTGTATTTATGTCCTTTTATTTATTTTTATATCCTGGGGAAAGTAGATTCGCAATTGTAAGGCTTTATGAGCCTATTTGTTCTTCCTTAGGATTATGCGTGTTTATGTGCAAAATGCCAGTAGGGCCTGAAAGGGGGCCCCCACTCCTACCCCATTGGTCCATATCATCCATGTGGGGCTGGTCAAAGGTCAAGGTGGCCACCTACCTTACCTACCTAGTCAAAGGAGTGCCCCCTCCATATGTAATTTATTTATTTTTGATTTTTGATCATATGGGGAAAGAAAATGGCCTATTTCCCACGAAATTCCCATCCCCCACCCCTTGTCATTCTCTATATAAGCCTATGTATAGTGTCATTAGAGATTTTAATGAAGAAAATTTATGAAATTGGCTTGAGCCATTGAAGGGTGTGCCCTTGTTCCTCTCTCCCTCCCCCTCTTGTAGATGGATTTCTGCTAAATCTTAGGTGTGATGCCCTTCTATCTTCTCCTTAGCCACTCTAAATCCTATTTCTACCACCGCCGCCGCCATCGCACCACCGTCACGCCGCCGCCACCGCCAACGGAATTATGTCTCCATCAGGATAAAACCCCACCTCCGTGGATATATCCTTTTCTCTAGTTATCTGATCAAGCTGCGGTTTTGAGGGCTTGTTCCTCTCTCTGTTAGCTTTCCATCCATATATCTCTTGCCCCATTCTGATCTCTTTTGGTATTTTTCCCGCAATCTTTATACCACCCCTATCAATCTGTCATTCTGCAGATTTATAGTACAGAGTCATCTTTTTCTATTTTTGTCACGCCCTTATCTATTTTTAGAAAATCCTAAAAAATTACTGAGTGTTCCCCACGTATATTCCCTTCCACCATAATTTTCTTTGAGTCTACAAAAATCGTTTACCCCTCAGTCAAAGGTGTGTTTCAGGCAGATTGCTTGCTGCCCTATATGTCTGTCAGTCCGGTCATAAAAAAGTCAGTTTGTAGAAGTTTTCCTTTTCAATCCGTATGGTGGATGGATCTGTAAAAAAAGTATGTTGTAGATCTATGAGTGCTCTTTCCAATGGTACCGGCCACGTCTCGATCGGCCTCAGGATCTGAGCGTAGTAATTCGTGTTGCCGAGGCCTGTAGATCTGTTCCTTGTGCAGGTCTGAAATTACAGCCCAGAAGAAATTCAAAAATAAATATCAAAGGTCAACTCCAGTGACCGCCCCTTCAGGGAGCTGATCAGGGACATCCCGCCACCGTTTCAGCCAAGCGGCGCCTCCAGAAGACATCAGGAAGGCAGCATTCCTTTGGAACGGATTGTTTGCTGTCCACCGAGTCAGCCACCGAGTTGGCGCATCACCGAGTTGGAATAGTGTCGAGTCAGACCAGCCGGCCGAGTTCGTGCCAAGTTCGCCTCCAGATTGCTGCCCGTCAACCCTGGGTCGGTCCTCCCAGGCCCCACTGTAGCCCTTTACCTCCCTATGTGGAGTGGGTAATATAATTACTGTTGTAATTAAAGTTTTTACTGTTGTTAACCGGGAGTTCCGTAACTGGTCGGGAACGTCTTCCCCACGCCCGGAGCGTGGAGGTACACTCGCTCCCTACTCTTTATCGCATTTGCTTATCTTGTATAGTTTGGAATGTAGCTGCGAGTGTAGGTTTCTAGCTAGATATACTTGTATCACTGCTGCGAGAGAGCGAGTTTGAGTGGTACCATCCCGTGACTCGATCTGAGTCTACACGGAAAGCCGATACCCGTGACTCACTACCGGTTTCTCAACAGCGCCCGGTCCCACGTTTCCCTCGCTAAGGGACGTCCGCGAGCTAGAGTCCTAGGTTGCGTGTCCGTCCCACATCATGATGACTTTGGAATGACTCTACCCTAGGGTTACCTCCAATTTGAGGGCACGAGGACTTGGACCTTGCCAAATTTCGAGTGGCTTTAGTAACCCGGCTTACGGGTTAGACTTATCGATGGGTTTTAGGATTCACCCCATTTCCCACGTGGCGGATCTGGCACCCTATATGGGCACCGTGGTGGATCCTAGTGAGTGCTTTGAGCCTATACCTTCCTTTAAGAGGGACACCCCCGGAGAGCCACCACAAATCAGCTTGAGAGCCCGACGTGTGCACACGGAGGCAATAATAGGCAAACAAGGTATCATTGCCAGCATGAGAGAGTGTCTGTGCCACTTTGTGAAGCTGAAGCGCCATCCCCCGGCCATGGACACGGGGTTGAGTATGGAGATCGTGGCTCGCCGGAGCTGCATTTGGTGTACCACTTCCCCGGTGGACCCATACTCGATGGGGTCGAGTTCTCCCTACCCCGGGGCTATGATGGGGGCATCACTTACCCCTCCACATTTTGCGAAGCTATGATGGATCGTCGATTTGCGCCATTGTGTTCTCCACATTTTTCTGAGTCAATCCATGTAATTTTTATATTTTATTTGAGTCATAAATTATGTAATTTTCCCTTTATTTGAGTCCGGCAACTAGGTATAAGGGTCATTTACCTAAGTCTTGAGTCATGTGGTTAATTAAGTAGTCTCATGGGCCCAACTAATGTGCTTGGCCCAAGGGCGCCCCTCCCTGGTCTGTCTGGTCATTGTGTCAATTATCTAGAGTCAGTATGGTCATATGAAAAGTCCAGTCCCTATAAATACCCCCCTTCACCCCCTCATTTGTAATCTTTTAGTCAATGAAAAAATTGAGTGTTCTAGTGCAATTGGAGTGGATTCTCTCTCTCTCTCTCTCTCTCTCTCTCTCTCTCTCCAAGAGGGGGTGCCCCTTTCTCTCGCCTCCCCTCCCAACCACTTTCTCTCTCCCTTCCCCCTCCATTAAAGCCACTTCAACTCCCCACAACCCCTCTCTTTACTCCACCCCATCCCGAAGGTAGCCTCCACCTATCCCCACTCCACCCTCCAACCACCAACCACCCACTCCCCTTCCCCAAGCACCTCTTTCATCTCCCAAGGGAGAATTCTCCACTCCCCAAGCATCCTTTTCCCTTCCCCACACACCTCTTCCCATCCCCAAGATCAGAAATTAATCCCACCCATAAACCCATTTTCAAATACTCCTTCCCTATCCCTTCCCAACACCAAATTCACAGCTTCCCCTCCCTCCACCTGCTAGACCTCCTTCTAGCCCCCATTTTGCCACTCTCTCACCTTGGATCACCCCCTCTCAGACCCCCTCACAGCCAAGGTTCGCCCCACATACATCCACCCCCATTTCGCCCCCCCTCCTTCTCCATTTCCAATCGGTAGGTTGCAGCTTTGGTAGTAGTTCGCAGGCAGCAAGCTAGGGTCCTGGAAGCAGCGTCGTCTCCAGCCCTTCCCTGATCCTTCTGGTGGCAAGTCATATACCTCTGGAAAGGTCGTCCATAGAGCTTTCCAGGCGAGGTGGTTTTGACATCGACCAAGCACCGAGCTGCCCGTGAAAGTGATTCTTCCTTGACTGCGCAGAACCACTCAGGCAGAGAACCAGAGCTCCATATCAAGTTCGACCATGGCCACTCCCTTGCATATCTGAGCGCAAAACTTGGCTGAGGGCTTCTCCTTCAAATCCTCTCCCATCCCTAAGAAGCAGAACTAGTTTTGGACCTTGGCATCAAAAGTTCCAAATTTTCCATTCCAAGTGCGTCAGGTCAGTTTTCCTGAGCCAGAACCAACATATCCTTGTAGTTTAGCCCTTCACGATTAGCTCTGACCTTTGCCAATGGCGCCGTTGGCCCTGACGAAAATAAGACTCATCCACGATCACATCTGTAGCAGCCTCACCTCCAACAGAGCACGGGACTGTTCGTGGCGCCCCCGTCTTCCAGCAACAACACCCTGGGAGCAACCAGAACCAGCGTAGGCCAGCCCTGTTCTAGGCTCTGCCCCGGCCAGCGGCATCGTCACAAAATTCCAAGAAATTTCATGCATCTTTCTGGGTCAAGTCAGAGAATTTTGGCACTGGTTTCAGCCTATTCGGAGTTTGATAGTGATCGTGGCGGCAGCATCTTCGACTGTCTGTCCGGTTGTTCCAAAAGCTGGCAGCACCGACAGAGCTCGGCACAACGGTTTTCTAGCTTCACTCCCACTCCCCGCCTGGCCGGCTGGCAGCCCATCCCTGCATGGAGGTAGTGTTTGATTGTAACTCTTAACGCCCACCCCGATATTCCCCCCCTCTGCGAGGGCGTAGTGCTTGTACTAGCAGGTCAGCAGTTGAAGCGTCATCAGCGCGGCGTGTGGGTTGCCCACGCTTCCCCGCTCGCCCACGTCACCGACCGGAATCGATGTATTGACGCCGTTCAGGTGAGCTTCGGAACACTTCTCATTTCTAGCCCTTAATTTCTTAGTTTAGTATTGTTTTTGGTTGCTCCGTCGGTGGTAAGACAGTGCCCGATCCCGAATTTGCTTATAACTGAGCGACCACCGCGGAGTGAGTTGAGAGAGCGACCCTACAACCCACGCCCTTGGCATGCTGGCCACCCATGGAATTGGGCACCCCAGGCCCTTAGAGGTCCATCCCAATCCAGCCAACCCCCTGGAATCTCAAGGTCCAACCTCGGACCCTCACCACCATCACCGGTTTGCCTACAGGCCCTAGTGTGCGCCAAGCGGGTGAGTCCGCTCGAGTGAAGTTGCCGGTCCGTTGCATTGCTTGCTTGCGAGGTCCAAGGGGTCTTCGGTCTTGTGACTATCACCCCCAAGGTGGTGTCACATCAAGTGGTATCAGAGTAAATTCCCAACTTGTCTCTACAAGTTGGTCTTAGGGTGCGCATATGCATTTAGATTCTCCCGATGCATTGCTCTTGTCCACTAGCATGGCCGCCTCATACTGACCATACCCATCGGCCCTCTCCATGAGTCCAAACCCCCAAGGGAAACCCACCGCCAACAAACATGGCCTCCATGGCCATGTCGACTACCTAATGGGAGCCATGACTTATGCCAATGAGCGACTTGATAGCCTATCGGGTCGGCTCAACCAATTAGAGGAAAATGGGCTCGCCCCAAGGGTGACCAGTAGGAGTGCACCTTCCCACCCACCCACCTTTGATGGGTCTAACAAAGCGAGCGACTATTTAGATTGGGAAGTCTCAATGGACCATTACTTCACTTGGTATCCCATGTTCGAGGATGAGAAAGTCTGGTTTGCCAAATCACAACTTACCAAACGGGCTCAAACCTATTGGCTGCAAATTATCAGGCTAAGGATAATTAGAAAGGAAGATCCTATCACCACTTGGGGTAACATGAAGGAACAACTTAGGGCTAGATATGTTTCCCCTTCCTACTCGCATCATCAAAGCCCAAGGAGCACTTCAACTCCTCCATCCCCATCCCCCAACCAAAACCCCGTTCCATAACCCACACCACTCAAGCCCCATTGGCCCCCTCCGCCACCCCTCGCCTCACCCCTTCTCAATAGGGAAAGAACCCTATGGAGATAGAAGTGAGTGAAATAGCCTCGGGTAAGTGCGAGCCAAAATGTGATAGGTGCCACCAATTGGGGCACATCGCCGGAAAATGCCCCACGAGGAAGCATCTTCCCAGGCCCCTTGTGGTTGAAACCTCTCTCACCCCGGCCACCATTACCCCTCCATCGTCCCCCAACAGGGACACCCCTCCCAAGGACAATCATCCCAAACCCCCTCAACCCACCCATCTTCCGTTCCCCATCCTAACCCAACCCCAACCTAGACCTCCACTACTTCCCTTACCAATCCCAATTCAAGCCCATGCATGTTCACCACCTCGAGTGCACCACACACCGGCTATCACCATCACCCCAACCCCAAATGACTGTCCGAGCCCCTTGGTATAGGAAACCATGGCCCACACACCCACTCAAGAAGAGGTGGGTACCAATCCTAACCCACCTCCCACCATAGGGAAAATCCAAGAGCTTCCCATTCCATTCACCTCTCCTAGCCCGGTCCTTCAAGAACTAACCACCACCATGCATGGCACCCTCACCATGAATGAGTCCATACTCCAACGGCTCAAGCGAGGCCCCACCATCCCTAGTTCACCCCCACACCTCTCACCCATGGGACATCAATCTGAAATTATGCCCCTCCCCTCCTTTCACACCACGATCCAATCCTACTATGAGGTAGAGGGTTGGGATGACCTCCTCAAGGGTCTAGAGTGGCAATTAGACTTGACTTGCTTGTTGACCCTAGGGGCGGACCGACCCAAGAGCCTTGACCTCATCCACCCATGCATTGGGTCTATCACCTCAGTTTGCACTGCTGGTTGCTACACTAGCGACCTCATTTTCCTTCTCCCCATGGTGGAAGAACCCATCTCGGTCCACTCCCCTCCCATTGAGATACCAAGGACATTGGCCAACCCACCCACTCACTACACTGGCCCAGTTATCCCAATAGATGAGGATGACCCACCT
Organism: Amorphophallus konjac; assembly: GCA_022559845.1. Lineage (NCBI taxonomy): Eukaryota > Viridiplantae > Streptophyta > Magnoliopsida > Alismatales > Araceae > Amorphophallus > Amorphophallus konjac. The sequence continues at coordinate 548,370,201 of CM040121.1, read as the reverse complement.
TGTGAAGACCTTGAGGACATAGAGCAATTCTCCCTTGGAAGCCCAATCCCCGACCCCTTTGATCCCTTCCAATGGGAGCCTAGTTACCCATATGACCCACCCACCTTACCCACAACCTACCTTTCCCTACCCCAACCAACCATGTTGGGCCAAGTTCACCTCTTCCAAGACTCGGGCCACACAAAGGGAACCATCGCCAAAGGTAACATATGCCTAGGAAGCAAGGAAGTGCCCCTCTCCATAATGTCCACCTTCTTAGATCCCTTTGACCCTGTCACATGGAAGTTCAAAAGCAACCTCACACCCATACACATGGAAGTCATCTTTGGGATAGGAGTGCATAAGTCTAGGCACAACACACCACTTGACATGATTAGAAAGTCGGGGCCATTCATTCACATCACCCACATGTCAAGTAGGAAGCACGAGTGGTCCCTATTTGGGTGTAACGGTCCGCCCCGATTCAGCATTGGTCTTATGTATGCTAGGAGCCTTCATGGATGTCCGGGTCCTCCGGCATTCATCACACCCACGCCTAAGCGGGACACCTATGGATGCCCCGGTCCTCCCAAATCATTCAAAGTCTTCATAACATCAATGCACGATGGGTCTATATGTGGTTGTCCTGGACCACCTTTGCATACCACACATTTTCCACTCACACAGAATCATAGTGCACGGCATATGCATCCAAGCAAGCATCAAACAACGAGCGGTAAGATTTACAAGAAGCGGGCAAAAGGTCGTAAGCTCCCCTTGGAATTCCAAGTTGGAAACTTGGTGATGATGACTTTGGAATGGCTCTACCCTAGGGTCACCTCTAATTTGAGGGCACGAGGACTTGGACCTTGCCAAATTTCGAGTGACTTTGGCAACCCGACTTACGGGTTGGACTTACCGATGGGTTTTGGGATTCACCCCATTGCTCACGTGGTGGATCCGGCACCCTATATGGGCACCGCGGTGGATCCTAGTGAGTGACTTGAGCCTATACCTTCCTTTAAGAGGGACACCCCCGGAGAGCCACCACAAATCAGCCTGAGAGACCGACGTGTGCACACAGAGGCAATACTAGGCAAGCAAGGTATCATTGCCAGCATGAGAGAGTGTCCGTGCCACTTTGTGAAGCTGAAGCACCTTCCCCCGGCCATGGACCTGGGGTTGAGTTTTGAGATCGTGGCTCGCCCAGAGCTGCATTTGGTGTACCACTCCCCCGGTGGACCCATACTCGATGGGGTCGAGTTCTCCCCACCCCGGGGGTATGATGGGAGCATCACTTACCCCTCCACATTTTGTGAAGCTCTGATGGATCATCGGTTTGCGCCATTGTGTTCTCCACATTTTTTTGAGTCAGTTCATGTAATTTTCATATTTTATTTGAGTCATAAACTATGTAATTTTTCCTTTATTTGAGTCCGGTACCTAGGTATAAGGGTCAATTACCTAAGTCTTGAGTCATGTGGTTAATTAAGTAGTCTAATGGGCCAAACTAATGGGCTAGGCCCAAGGGCGTCCCTCCCTGGTCTGTCTGGTCATTGTGTCAATTGTCTAGGGTCAGTATGGTTATGTGAAAAGTCCAGTCCCTATAAATATCCCCCTTCACCCCCTCATTTGTAATCTTTTGGTCAATGAAAAAATTGAGTGTTCTAGTGTAATTGGAGTGGATTCTCCATCTCTCTCTCCCTCTCTCTCTCTAAGGGGTGGATTCCCCCCTCTCTCTCTCCAAGAGGGGGTGCCCCTTTCTCTCTCCTCCCCTCCCAACCACTTTCTCTCTCCCTTCCCCCTCTATTAAAGCCACTTCAACTCCCCACAACCCCTCTCTTTACTCCACCTTATCCCCAAGGTAGCCTCCACCTATCCCCACTCCACCCTCCAACCACCCACCACCCACTCCCCTTCCCCAAGCACCTCTCTCATCTCCCAAGGGAGAATTATCCACTTCCCAAGCATCCTTTTCCCTTCCCCACACACCTCTTCCCATCCCCAAGATCAGAAATTAATCCCACCCTTAAACCCATTTTCAAATACTCCTTCCCTATCCCCTCCCCAAACCATATTTGTAGCTTCCCCTCCCTCCACCTACTAGACCACCTTCCAGCCCCCAGTTTTTCACTCCCTCACCTTGGATCACCCCCTCCCAGACCCCCTCACAGCCAGGGTTCACCCCACAGTCATCCACCCCCATTTCGCCCCCCTCCTACTCCATTTCTCATCGGCAGGTTGCAGCTCCGGTAGCAGTTCGCAGGCAGTAAGCTAGGGTTCTGGAAGCAGCATCGTCTCCAGCCCTTCCCCAATCCTTCTGGTGGCAAGTCATATGCCTCTAGAAAGGTCGTTTAGAGAGCTTTCCAGGCGATGTGATTTTATCATTGTCCAAGCACCGACATGCCCGTGAAAGCGATTCTTCCTCGACTGCGCAGAACCACTCAGGCAGAGAACCAGAGCTCCAGATCAAGTTCGACCACGGCCACTCCCTTGCAGATCTACGGGCAAAACTTGGCTGAGGGCTTCTCCTTCAAGTACTCTCCCATCCCCAAGAAGCAGAACTAGTGTTGGACCTCGGCATCAAAAGTTCCAAATTTTCCATTCCAAGTGCGTCAGGTCAGTTTTCCTGAGCTAGAACTGACGTATCCCTGTTGTTCGGGCCTTCATGATCAGCTCCAACATTTGCCGATGGTACCGTTTGTCCTGACGGAAAGAAGACTCGTCCATGATCGCATCGGTACCAGCCTCGCCTCCAACAGAGTACGGGGGAGCAACCAGAACCAATGTAGGCCAGCCCTGTTCCAGGCTCTGCCCCGGCCAGCTGCATTGTCAGGAAATTCCAAGAAAATTCAGGCGTCTTTTTGGGTCAAGTCAGAGAATTTCGGTACTAGTTGCGGCCTATTCAGAGTTCGGTAGTGATCGTGGTGGCACCATCTTTGACTGTCTGTCTGGCGGTTCCAGAAGCTGGCAGCACCGGTGGAGCTCGGCACAACGATTTTCTAGCTTCACTCCCACTCCCCGCCTAGCCGGCTTACATCCCCTCCCTCCGTGGAGGTAGTGTTTGATTGTAAATATCTTAACCCCCATCTCTAGATCCCCACCCTCTGCGAGGGCGTAGTGCTTGTACTAGCAGTACAGCGGCTGAAGCGTCATCGGCACGGCGTACGGGTAGCCCACGCTTCCCCGCTCGCCCACGTCTCCGACCGAGATCGGTGTATTCACACCAATCTGGTGAGCTTCGGAACACTTCTCATTGCTGTCCCTTAATTGCTTAGTTTAGTATTGTTTTTGGTTGCTCCATCGGCGGTAAGAGAGTGCACGATCCTAAATTTGCTTATAATTAAGCGACCACCGCAGAGTGAGTTGAGAGAGCGACCCTACAACCCACGCCCTAGGCGTGCTGGCCGCCCGCGGAATTGGGCATCCCAGGCCCTTAGGGGTCCATCCCAAGCCAGCCAACCCCCTGGAATCTCCAACCACGGACCCTCAACACCATCATCGGTTTGCCTACGGGCCCTAGTGTGAGCCAAGCGGGTTAGTCCGCTCGAGTGAAGTTGTTGGTCTGTTGCATTACTTGCTTGCTAGGTCCGAGGGATCTTCGGTCTTGTGACTATCACCCCCAAGGTGGTGTCACATCATTTGGGGTGCGATCAGGAAAATTCCTAGGTTTCCTTGTCACCCACCGGGGAATCGAGGCCAACCCTGACCAGATCCGAGCAGTGCTAGAAATGGAGCGACTGAAATGGGTGAGGGGCGTACAGAGCCTCACCGGGCGCGTCATCACCCTGGCTCGGTTCCTATCCCGAGCCGCCGAACGGTGTCTCCCCTTCTTCCGACTAATCAAGCAAGCCAACCTGGCACCAGAAAAGAAGGGATGGATCAACTGGGACCAGGAGTGCGAGCAGACGTTCTAAGAGTTGAAACGCTACCTAACGACCCCTCCTGTCCTTGCCTAAGCCCAAAGGGGAGAGCAGCTACTCATGTACCTGTCTGTGACGTCCAGCACCATGCGCGCTGTGCTCGCACGAGAGGAAGCAGGAGTCATGAAGCCCGTCAACTATGTTAGCTGAGTGCTACAAGGACCAGAGTTCCAGTATTCGCGGACAGAAAAGTTCGCCCTCGCGCTGATCACGGCTGCTCGCAAGCTACGACCATACTTCCTGGCTCACCCGATCGTCGTCCTCACCGATCAGCCTCTCCGACAAGTCCTTCAAAAACCTGATGCTTCCGGAAGGCTGGTCAAGTGGGCTATCGAGTTAGGAGAATTCGACATTAAGTTTCGACCGAGGATAGCGATCAAAGCCCAAGCTCTCGCTAACTTCATCGTGGAATGCACCCTACTCACCGAGGACTCACCCGAGCAGTCCTCGGGGCCCACCTGGGAGCTATACATCGACGGATCTTCCTGCGCTGCGGGCATCGTTGCAGAGTTGGTCTAACTCTCACCAGAAGGTTTGGATCTACAGTATGCCTTACGTTTCAAATTCTCGACCATGAACAATGTAGACGAGTATGAGGCACTCCTCTCTAGGCTAGCATGGCAAAGCACCTGGGAGCGTGAAGTGTACGAGCGTACAGCGACACCATGCTCATCGCCAACCAGGTCAGGGGGGAGTTCGAGGCTTGCGACACCTCCATGATGAAGTACTTAGAGAAGGCCAAGGCGGTGGCGAGTGAATTCGCCCGCTTTGAGGTGGTCCACATCCTACGTGAAGAGAACGTTCGAGCAGATGCTCTCTCCCGCCTAACGTTAGCCACCATCGTCTCCAGTTCGAGATCAGTCCTGATAGATGAATTATTAGCACCAAGCATAGATGATCAGACACTTCAGGTAAACGCCATCGACTACGAACCCTCATGGATGGATCCTCTCCTCGACTTCCTCCTTCGGCAACAACTCCCGAGTGACCATGCTGAGGCGCGGCGCACACGTGCAAGAGCAGCCCACTTCACCATTGTGGATGGACGGCTATATCGCCGGTCCCTCTCAGCCCCTCTACTCAAGTGCCTCTTCCCCACGGAGGCCAACCAGGCCATCCAAGAAGTCCATGAAGGACTTTGCGGAAGTCATGTGGGAGGGCGAGCACTCGCACGGACACTGATCCGGCAAGGGTATTGGTGGCCCACCTTGTAGCAAGACTGTCTCGACTATGTTTAGAGGTGTCCCCAATGCCAAAAATATTCCCACCTTCACCACCATCCAGCTACGCAGCTCCACGTCTTGACGGAACCTCGCCCATTCACTTAGTGGGGAATTGATATACTGGGACCCTTCCCTGAAGCGCATGGGAGGAAGAAGTTCCTCATAGTCGCCATCGACTACTTCACCAAGTGGGTCGAGGATGAACTATTGGGGAAGATAACAAGCGAAGCAACTTGGAGGTTCGTGCTGCGCAGTATCATTTGTCGGTTCGGAATCCCAAGGGTTCTCACAACCGACAACGGCAGACAGTTCGCGAGCATGGCCTTTCAGGGAAAGTGCTCGGAATTAGGAATCTGGAACCACTACACTTCGGTGGGGCACCCCCAAGCCAATGGGTTTGTGGAATGATGTGACACAACCTTGGACCTAATGCAAGCAAGCACATTCACAATCAAAACGGGCCAATTTGGGCCGCCGCTCTCCCGTCGCTCACCCAAGCCTGGGGTGACTTGGCAATGCCAAGTGGAGGATGTGGGGTTGGGCCCTTGCTGGTAGAGGGCCAGCAAGGCCAAGATTTGATTCCCAATGGATTTGGAAGCCCAATTCAACGGGGCCGACGAAGTGCCGAAGGCACCGGTTGCACTCTTCCCACGGTGATCACTCAAGGCAATGGGGCTTGAGGATCGAGCTTTCACTCGCATAACCAGCGGAACTAGAACTAATATTGAAAGACAAGCACTAAATGGAGTGAGGTGTGAGCACTTACTCGACCGGTTTGAAGAAACCGGTCCCGCTCGGAGACGAGGGCGAGCGGGGAGGCGAGTGGATCCCCACACGCCGCGGCGGTGTCGCTTGACCTGCCCAAAGAAGTTACAACACTACACCTCTCGCAGGAGGGGGACCTTGGGGTAGGGGTTAATAGTGATTACAACCAAAATTACCTCCACGCAGGGAGGGGCCTTCAGCCGGCCAAGCGGGGAGGGGAAACTAGGATTAAAAGCATTGAAGATGAAGTCACCGGTTCTGCCTGCTCTCTCCGAACAGGGACAGGTAGTCGATGTTTCTGCAGTAGAACTCGCTCAAGAATTTTTTTGGTGGCGAGACCTGTGGGAAACTCTTCGGGACTGGTACTGGAACCCCTCAGAATTTTGTAGAATTCTTCTGGAGCCGCGGCTGGCCTGGGTGGAGGCTCAAACATGGAGGTAGAATCTTGGACTGGCAGCTCCTGGTTTCCAACAGCAGGTTGCAGATGATGCCCCGGCAGCTCCTAAGCTTGGAATCGAGCACCGTCAGAGTCGTTGGAATTGTGGATGAGTCCTCTTCACATAAAAACTTACGGGGAAACCAACTGATGTCGGAGAAGATCAGGGGACGCAGAACACTGATGACTGGTCGTGGCAGACTGTGGGTAGCTGGACGACGGAGCTGAGGGAGAAAAATGATAACTCCTGCCACAAGATGCCGAACGGAACTCCACTTCTTGATTCTGAAAGTAGACAGGAAGAAGTAGAACTTTGTAGAAGAGCTTGTGGGCAGATTCCTCCAAGGTTCGTTGTGGCAGAGCTTCTAATCGGGTTCTGGTACTCAGCAGGGGAAGCAATGCGCAGTCGTGGGAGAACAGAGGTCCCGGGCAGCACACAGCTCGGATGAAGTCGAAACCACTTCTGTTGTGCAGAAGACAGGGCGACGCTTCTTTGGATGCCTCTTGTGCCTTCAAACTCATCCGGAGGGAGTCGTGGTGGCCGCTGCAAGTCTCTGGTTCATCTACAACCTCTGGACAGCAAACTGCAACTTCGAAGTAGCTTCCAATGACCAAGAAAGAAGAAGGGGAAGGGGGTAGATGAGTGTGGGAGTGACCCCTTGATTTAAAACCACCCTTGGACCTATTTGCAAGCATTCAAGTTTGAGCAGCGGACTCACACTAGCGAGCTCACCCGTATGGCGCACACTAGTGCCCGATGGCGACTAGGCGATGTTGGAGAGGGTCCGAGGCGGGACCTTGAGGCTCCAATGGTTGGCTAGCTTGGGAAGAACCCCAAATGGGCCTAGGATGCCCAAATCATGGGCGGCCACCACACCAAGGGTGTGGGTTAAGTGGATTCACTCTCAACTTGCCCGCGGTGGCCACTCACGGTACTAGCAATTTGGGCCAAACTCTCACTCTCCGTCCGACGAAGCAATAGCAATAATACTAAGCTAAGCAAGTGATTAACCAGTAAGAGAGGGACCGAGGCTCACCTAGCCGGCGTGAAGACGCCGACTCCGGCCGGAGACGGGGGCGAGCGGGGAGGCGAGGGTATGTACCCGCACGCCGCGTCGATTGAAGCTTCAAACCTGCGACTTAATAAGTACATGAACTACACCCCATGCAAGGGGGGGATATTGGGGTAGGGATTATGCTTAATACATCCAAACTACCTCCACACAGGGAGGGGCCTTCAGCCGGCCAAGCGGGGTGGGGAGATATGCAAAGAGAACCGACTTCCCGAACTTCGCCGATTCTGCCTAGCTTCTGTATTTCTGGACAGAGGGTCGATGCCGATGCTGCCAATAATTCCACCAAGCTCAGAATCTGATGAGACTTGCGCCAAAAGCTTGCTAACAGATTGAGTATGATGTCTGAATTTTGGCAGGAGCTCTGGAACTCAGGGCTGGTCGGGCCAGTGACTGGAACAGGTCAGCAGCTTCTTCCTATGGCTGGTGCAGAACTGATACAGCAGGTTGCAGAGGGTACCACGGACGCTTCTGAACTCCAAATGTGACGAGCCTAGCGGTGACGTCCTCGTGGTCAGAGTAGCTTCGAGTAGGAGTTGACGGGGCCCCAATCGGAGGTCGGAGGGGAGAATGGTGGTCGGATATGTGAGGATAGGTCAAACCTGGACCTGCAGGTGGCTGGCTGCAACCTTCGACGAAGAAATTAGTAACTGATAGCTCCGGTGGCCAAATGAGGTCCTTCTTCTTGGAGGTGAAAGCTAACAGGAAGTAGTCTCTGCCCTCCAAAAATGGCGCTCAGAGCCTTCACGAGCTGGCCGTGGAAGCTTCTTCTTTCAGCTTCTGGTCTGCAGACTGGGACAGCAGACGCAGTTGGACGAGATCGGCTCCCCCGATCAGTTCCGACCTCGGAAGCCGGCGAAACCACCTCGGTTGGAAAGCTAACTTGCAGGCGATTCCGGTGATGTAGGCCTTGCCACTTGAATCTCCGAGGGACGGTCGTGGCTGCTTCTGCAAGTCGCTGTAGTTCTGCTGCCGGAAACAGAGACAGATTAAGGGGAAGAAGAAGGTGTGGGGAAGGGGATGGCCAAGAGAGCAAGTGGTGGGAAGGGTGTCTAATGGCTAAAGGAGGGAGATGAGAGGAGTTTAGGGGTTGTGGAGGTTAGGGAGAAGAAGGTGGGGAGGGCGAAATGAGCTGGAGAGGGGGGCTGGAGCTGCAAGTGGTGGTGGTGGGGGGGGAGAGTGAACACAAGAGAGAGGGTGAGTGTGAGTAGTGGTGGGGGCGAACTTGGCCCAAGGGGAGAGAGAAGGGGTTCGACCTAGGGAGGGGAGGGTGAGGAGAGATGGGAGGGAGATTCAAATGGGCCTAGGAAAGAGATCCTTCAGCCTTGGGGAGGTGAGGAGGTGCTTTGGGAAGTGGAGGGAAGTAGGTGGTGGTTGGGAAGTAGGGCTTGGATTGATGGAGGGTTGTTGGGACTAGGTGGAGAGTAAAGGAGGGTGTGGGAAGTTGTGGGGGTAATAATGGAGGTAGGTGGGGGTTGGATTTGAATGAGAGGGGGGGGAGAGAGAGGGGAGGTTCGCCCCTTTCCTTGGGGAGAGAGAGAGGGAGAGCTAGAGAGAGAGAGAGAAGTGGAGTAATGAGAGACTTGAAAGGGGATTTCTTCAATATTCATCAAAATTGTTACAAATGAGAGAGGGGTGGGGCTATTTATAGACTCCACACTTTTTCTAAGACCAAACTGACCCTGACAAACTAACTAATGACCAAACAGTCTAAGGGAGGGGCGCCCCTGGGCCTAGCCCAATGAATTGGGCCCAATAACCTATCAAACCACATAATGACTCAATACTTAGGAAAATGACTCAACAACCTAGGTACATGACTCAAATAAAGGAAAAATTATATGATATTGACTCAAAGAAAATGTGAAGATTACATAACTAGACTCAAAAATACATGACTAACATAATGGTGCTTGCCGACGAACAATCCGAGTCCGAGAAAATGTGGAGGGGCAAGGGATGCCCTCATCACCCCTGGTTGTAAGGGGGTCTTGGAGGGGGTGTTCTAAGGTGTGGGAGGTGGAGAATAAGGTTTGGAAGAGGGTCCAACAGATGGTGGTAGTGGGGGCTGCAAATTTGGGAAGGTGGGTGAGAGGGAAAGGGTATTTGAAAATGGGTTTAAGGGTGGGGTTAATTTGTTTGTCTTGGGAATGGGGGGTTGTGTTGGGGAAAGGAATGGGTGCTTGGGGTAGTGGGAAGGGTGCTTGGGAAAGTGGGAAGGGTCCTTGGGAATGTGGGAGGGGTAGTTGGGGGTTGGATGGTGAGGAGAGGATTGGTGGAGGGGGTCTTGGGAAGGGATGGAGTATTGATGAGGGTTGTGGGGAATGGGAAGAGGCTTAAATGGGGTAGGTGGGGAGTGGTGGTGGTTGGGAAGGGAGGAGAGAGAAGAAAATTTGAATTTGGGTGTTGATGAGAGAGAAAGTGGAGTGAAAAGAGAGATTAAGAGAGGGAAGGGTGGGGAATCTCTCCCCTAGGGTTTCTCACCCAAAAAATGTTGGAATCACTCCACTAAACTAAGCTTTGGACTCTCAAATGGTATTTTTCATTGATTGATTCATTCCCTCCAAATGAAGGAAATGGGGCCCTATATATAGGAAACCCACATTTTACAATAAGACCCTGACAAAAGACTCATTGACAAATAACCGAAGGGGTAGGGGAGCTCATTAGGCCAAGCCCGAAGAAATGGGCCCAATTAGCACATTACACACTCTAATGACACTCAAACATAGAAAAATAAATGCAAGACCTAGGGACATGACTCAAATAAAATGTAAATTACATCAAATGACTCAAGTAAAATTACATAGGACTCAAAATTAAATGACTAAACCATGTCGGATGCAACCTGGGCGAGGAGATGAGCTGTGAACGTGGGCATGGGAGGTGATGTCCCCATCATACTCCTGGGGTGCGGAGAACTCGACTCTGTCGAGTAAGTGTCCTTCCCTCCTTGGAGGGTGTAGAAGTGGTACTGCCCTCAAGCTTTCCGAACGAGACCGATCCATCCACCTGCCGAGATAGCGCTCGTATACCTTGCTCCGAGTGGTAGTGACTTGTTCATCCAATATTTGTTCAATTTGTTCACGCTGGGCTCTCTTGGCTGGTGGTCTCTCCTCACGGGTGGGTGCTCTCTCAAGGGAAGACGTAGACTCAATCTCCTCACTAGGTACCACCGTGGGTCCCTTATATGACACTAGGTCGGCAACATTGAATGTGGGACTTATTCCATACTCCTCGGAGAGATCTAACTCATAGGCATTTGCACCAATGCGCCTTAGGACCTGGAAGGGACCAGCCCCACGTGGCCTCAATTTGGAGATGGCTCTCGGGGAGAGCCTCTCAGTCCTTACCATCACAAAGTCACCCTCATGGAATTCTTGGTGGCGTCGATGAGAGTCGGCTCGCCTTTTATAAGTCACATTTTTCTTGCTAATGTGCTTGCAAAGGTTTTCATGCAATTTTGTGAATGCTGTCCTTTTAGTGGTTATGGGTGGACCTAGGCAACCATAGATGGACCTATCATGCCATGATGCCATATGGACCTTGATGAACCTTGGTGGGCCGGGGCAACCATATGTGGACTTATCATGCAATGTTGTCATGTAGACTTTGGTGGGCCTAGGTGGGCCGGGGCAACCATATGTGAACCTATCATGCAAAGTGGTGATGAATGTCGGGGGACCCGGACATCCGTAGATGCTTTTAACATGCTTAAGATCCATGATGAATGAAGGAGGACCATGACATCCGAATGTGGCCCACTCATGCTTTCTACTTGACATGTGGGTGATATGAATGAATGGACCCCACATAGTGTTCATGCCAAGGGGTGTGGAAAGCCTAGACACATGCATACTTTTTCCAAAAGTGACTTCCATGTGTATAGGTGTGGGACAACCTTTGAACTCCCATTGGAAAGGATCGAATGGATCTAAGAAGGTGGTCATCATGGGGTGGGGCACCACCTTATTACCTAGGGATATATGGTCCAAGGTTATGGCTCCCAAGGTGCAACCCGGGTCATGGATGAGGTGGGTTTGGCCCAATATGGTGGGTGAGGGTAGGAAAGGGTGGGTGGTTGGTAAGATGGTTGGGTCATATGAGTCCCTTGACTCCCATTGGAAGGGATCATATGGATCATAAAATAGGTCACTTAGGGGGAGGAACTCCATGTCCTCAAGATCCTTAAAAGGTGCTAAGTCATCCTTCCCTATGATAGTTGGGCCAATGTTCTTGACAAGTGGGTTGGCCATGAGTGGAGGGCTTGACTTTCTACCCGAGATAAGAAGCTCTAAATCGAGGAGAAGGTTGGGCTCATCCAGTGTAGGGAGAAATAGAAGGAGGTCGCTAGTGTAGCAACCATTGGTGCATACCGAGGTGATAGACCCTATGCATAGGTGTAGGAGGCTAAGGCTCCTAGGTTGTTCGGCCATAGGGGTCAACATGCTAGTGAACTCAATTTGCCATGCTAAGCCCCTAAGAAAATCTCTAAGGTCTCCACTTGATAGGATGCTTGGATTGTGGTGTGATAGGAGATGATGGGAACTAGGGGAAAATTTTGTTCTATGGGAGGGCAAACATGGGTCGAGGTCTCTCTAATTAGGCTCTCCCTTAGCCACCTAACAAGGGACTCTTCTAAGATGAATTCGGCCTTATCTAGAGGGGGTGGTGTAGGGTGAAGATCCTTGTGCGAGGCTTCCTCTTCAATTGGGACATGGGTGCTCTCTATGGAGGGGATAGGTTCCCGAGGATATTTATCTTCATGTGGCAAAGCGGGTGGACTACTTCTTCCGAAACTAATGGAGTGGGAAGGTTCTTTGATGGTGGGGTGATGATGGCCGGAGTATGGTGCACCCGGGGTGGTGAACAAGGGTGGGATTTCTGCGGGTGGGAGAATAAAATGTTGTTGAATTTAAAGGTTCCCGAAAGGTGTGGCGGATGCACTAGGCAAGTCTGATGTGTTGGGTCGATGTCGGCATTCCTTTCATCTAACCATTTCTTACCTAGGATTATACATGGACCCGCCAATGTTCCCTTTTGACACCAAGCCCCATCCAAATACTTAATCTTCCCGAACCATTTATGGAATTCAATAAAGACTTGGTCTCCATTGTGCACCATTTGTCCGGTCCTACAAAGAGAGGTAATGATATCGGGGGACACCCAATTTTCAGATTCTAGGTCAATGAAATCAATTTCTACGGGCTCTCCATTAGGTAAGCATGCATGGGATATGATTGGGAGAAGAGCCATGTGACCCAAGACTCAATGTTAACAATGATGGGCTGACAATGCACGGTTCGGACAAGAATGCAAGCATGCCCTAGGACTTGACTTGTAGAGACAAGTCAATGACTTGCTCTGATACCACTTGATGTGACACAACCTCGGACCTAATGCAAGCAAGCACATTCACAATCAAAACGGGCCAATTTGGGCCGCCGCTCTCCCGTCGCTCACCCAAGCCCGGGGTGACTTGGCAATGCCAAGTGGAGGATGTGGGGTTGGGCCCTTACTGGTAGAGGGCCAGCAAGGCCAAGATTTGATTCCCAATGGATTTGGAAGCCCAATTCAACGGGGCCGACGAAGTGCCGAAGGCACCGGTTGCACTCTTCCCACGGTGATCACTCAAGGCAATGGGGCTTGAGGATCGAGCTCTCACTCGCATAACCAGCGGAACTAGAACTAATATTGAAAGACAAGCACTAAATGGAGTGAGGTGTGAGCACTTACTCGACCGATTTGAAGAAACCGGTCCCGCTCGGAGACGAGGGTGAGCGGGGAGGCGAGTGGATCCCCACACGCCGCGGCGGTGTCGCTTGACCTGCCCAAAGAAGTTACAACACTACACCTCTCGTAGGAGGGGGACCTTGGGGTGGGGGTTAATAGTGATTACAACCAAAATTACCTCCACGTAGGGAGGGGCCTTCAGCCGGCCAAGCGGGGAGGGGAAACTAGGATTAAAAGCATTGAAGACGAAGTCACCGGTTCTGCCTGCTCTCTCCGAACAGGGACAGGTAGTCGATGTTTCACCAGATGCCCTAGGGGTGGCTTCAGGAGAACTCCGCCGAAGACTAGGCCCTCCGCTGTCCACAGACACTTCAGGCGAATGCACTAGAGGAATACCAACTGGGATCAGATACTACAGCCTCCCTAGGGTGAACGCAACCTAGGCTTGGGGGGCGACGATCGACACCTGACCTGCTCCCAGAGCAACATGGTCCACGGGACGAGGAGAAAATTGCGGCAACCGGATGGTCTCGTAGGTCTAACCATGCGCTTCCGCTGCCCCTGAAAACAAAACAAGGTTGGTCAAGCACCAGTCACTACCAACGTGGCCCTATATAAGGATAAAGCTAGTACCCTGCGGTAATGAGGGACACAACCCCAACTCTCGAAGCAGTGCCGCGGTCAGAATGAAGTCTGCGTCGGAAAGAGGATACCGGAGAATAGCCTTCAACTTCTGGCGATCCTCGGCCCTGAGAGAAGGCTTCGAATCATGCCAAGTACGACAAAAGCCACTGCGCATCCAACTATCAGAGGCCTCTTCCTAGTCTTTCGACTTGATGAGGTATATGTACCACTCTACCCAGCCTTTGTGGTTGGACGCAGTATGGGAACCTGCGATGAAATGCTGGTGGGTGTGAGCCTTAAAATAGGTGAAATAGGTATCGGACGGGCAACTTTGTAAAGGAAGAAGTGTCAGAATAGATCGACACTTGGCTCCACCGACGCTCTATGGCATGCATAGACAAACCCACAGAGGATGCTGTAAGAATTGGGGCTTATTTTCCCAGGATTCCGCCCATAGTAAAGGATGACGGATGCAATGAAGGGATGAACTGGAACACGGAAGCCCGCCTGAAAGGAGGCCGACTAGTACCCACACCCGAGGTGCTTGGCATACCGCCCCGTCCGTGAGGCATGTCCTCCAAAGAGGAAGAATCGACGCTGAGGACTCTCCTACGCGGAGGCATCACTAAAGAAGGTGAAAAATACAGGGAAAGAAGGATCCTCACCAGGTGAAGGGAGGAAGACACCTACAACGAAGTGCGACAACCGGCAAGACGTGGGTACATTTTGTGAAAGACCTCGCAGCGGTTCTTATAACCGCCCACTACGGTTCGACGTTGTCCCCTGCAGGGCAGGTGAAAGGATGCCGGCCACTACGGTGGTATGGCTACCGAGGCCAGGTGACCGTTCTGAGCCCAGGCCCCCAGAACGAGACAAGACATGGGGTCATCATTACCAGCGTGGCTTCTGCCACCTCTAGAGGCACCTTGCGGGCCAAGCAAGCTCTCGAAGCCACCAACTCCCATTGTATGGTGGAATCGTCTTTGGATCCCACACACCAAAAAATCCTCTCTTGGACTACTCTCAGCCCCCCGCAGAGTGCTCGGTGACTGAGAGTAGGGGGAAGTGAGGAGGGTAAATCTAGTTTGACCCAGGAAGGGCCCAGCGACGGACGGCCCACTAAGGTTCGAGCGTGCTAAGCCCGGCTAGGGGACGAGTATGCACGCTCAACCAAATAAGAGGAGGCCCGTCCCAGCAAAGCATCGGATTCCACGACACACGACGGTTGTTGGGTCCCGTAGTGCAGGAACACGGATCAAGAGGGAGGGTGAATAGATCCTACTGCTAAAAACTATGTCCAATTAAAAACACAAACTAGCACACATCGGAATTTACCAGATTGATAGGATTAAGGAAATTAATCTAAACAAGTTTAAACTTGATTCACTCAATCTCGCCGAGCTCACACGATAGTACAAACAGATATGATAGTGAACATACAATCACAAGAATCAAACCACATGACACGGAAATTTTTAAGGTGGTTCGAGACCACGACGGGCTCCCTACATCCACCCCTCACCAAACCGGTGAGGCTTCACTACACGCTACAAAATATTGCAACACGGGGACGAACCCCAACACATACACACTGCTTTCACAGCAAAACACACACACGAGGCCTTGCCTCAACTTGCTGCCACAGCAGCACACACACACACACACACACACACAGGGGAACACACCCCGAACAAATTCCTCACACGGAGTCACAACTCCATCCACACACACGTAGGACAATGCCTACTCAACCACACGGGAGAAAACTCCCAACAACAACACACACGCGGATATACTCCGCACAATCAGCACACATATAACAACACACACACTCGGAGACCCCCTTCTCCGAACACCCACACAAGGTATTATCTCAAATGTATATGAATCAAAACATATATATGCTATGACCCTCCAATCAAATTATAGAGATGAAAACTAGACAGATGTGTCAAGTATAATGCTCCCCCTTCTTCAGCAAAATCTGATTCTCCTTGCTTGTTGACGGATGATCATGATTTAGACATCATCTTCTTCGTCTCCTCGAGATGCACGTCTTTACCTTCTTCTAATTTCTTCTTCACCTGAAAGAACAGATAGAAATGATAAGCTCCAAATCAAGTCTGTTTACATCAGAAAATTGATTAGCCTCATAAACCCCTCTACTCTCATCCTTGTGGTAGCACTCCTCCTTCTTCTTCTGCAAGAGAAAGGAAGGCATTAGTTCATCTTGTTGCTTAGGATGAAAACGCAGTACTAATAAGAGGGCAATCAATAGATGAACAAATGAACATGTATATATATATATATATATATATATTGCACCTCTTAGATAATCATTCAAGACCTTGAGCAATCTTAAATAAAAACACAGAAGTGAAATATCAAGACAACTCCCTCAGATTTTCGATGAAAAGCTTCTACAGGATGAGGAACCATTCTTGAAGAAAGATTATCGATTCTTGCATGGATGATGCTTGTATCTTGATTCTCCACGTTGCTTCCAGTAGGGGATCGATTAGGGACTTGAATCCACATTCTTCCCTTCACATACAAGCTCAGAGCAAGGTGGAAGAGGCCCTTGGAGCAGCTACCTGCGACCTGCACTCACAAGTGTTAGAACTAGAGGAAAACACTTCAAATCTCACCTCTCCAATTAGGGTTTCGACCCAAGGAGATGGTTTTATATGTTTAGAGTGGTCAAGGAACACTCTAGGGACCAGATCCACGAATTACGGAGTGAATGGAGGTGGAAGGACCGGACAGGTTTGACAAAATGGCCGTGGACGCGAAAGTCCAAAATCGCTGCTGCATAGTGGTGTCGACACCCGGTGTCGACACCAAGATCAGGGTCATAGCAGAAAACTATCGGCCAGTTCAAACCACAGATGGTGTCGACACCTGGTGTCGACACCAGGACATGGCCTATAGCAGAAAAGCTGTTGGCTAAAACAGTTCATAGGTGGTGTCGACACCAGGTGTCGACACCAGCTCAAGGCCCATAGCAGACAACTGCTGGCCAGTACAAGGACAAATGGGTGTCGACACCAGGTGTTGACACCAACTTCCTGACAGAAGAAAAACTAAAACGGCAGAATGACATGAAATACACGATGTATAGACTTGCTGGCGGTATAGACTTGCTGGCTGTATAGACTTGCTGATGTATAGACTTGCTGATGTATAGACTTGCTGGCTATATAGACTTGCTGATGTATAGACTTGCTGCTGAAGGATGTACAGACTTGCTGATATATAGACTTACTGCTGAAAGATGTATAGACTTGATGTGCCTGCAACCAATGTATAGACTTGTTAAAGGATGTATAGACTTGATGCAGCAATGTACATACTTTACGTCTAATGCCTAAAGCACATGATGCAATGTACATATTTGGAAATACTGAATGCACATGATGTAATGTGCAGATTTGGAAATGCTGAATGCATAAGATGATGTACAGACTTGGTCTTGCGACCACGGCTATACAGACTTTGAAGAAATGTATGCACAAGGAATGTACAAACTTAGTCTTGCAATGTATAGACTTTGTGTGTTTGAAATGTAGACAACAAGTGTACAGACTTGCCAGCATGCAATGTATAGACTTGATGTTGCGAACTGTGCACATGCATGAATAATGTATAGACTTGGTGGCATACAATGTACAGACTTGCCTGCATGCAATGTATAGACTTGATGTTGCAAACTATGAACATGCTTGAACAATGTATAGACTTGGTGGCATGCAATGTACAGACTTGCCAGCATGTAATGTATAGACTTGATGTTGCGAACTATGCACATGCTTGAACAATGTATAGACTTGGTGGCATGCAATGTACAGACTTGCCAGCATGCAATGTATGGACTTGATGTTGCGAACTATGCACATGCATGAACAAACCACAACGTGTAGACTTGGCGAATGTATAGACTTAATATTGCGAACTATGCACATGCATGAACAAACCACAATGTGTAGACTTGGCAAATGTATAGACTTGATATGCAAACATCTCTCTACGATGTATAGACTTTACCTATGGCCATGCAAAGGCTGTATAGACTTTATGTGTGGATGACCAGACATTGTATAGACTTGCACATATGCAGACAAGACCTCATATGCAATGTTTGTGCTAACCTCAAAGCACGAATGAGCCTCGTGCTAACCTCAAAGCACTTATGAGCCTTATAAAATCACAATGCATCCACATGATGATAAGCCTTAGAGAAACAGTTTATGATCATTTTCACAACCATTTCAACCTTCATACACATGAAGACATGAACAACCATTCTCACACACAACCAAGCAACAAAGGCATTTTGTAATCATCAAAATCACAATGCACAAAAATCTCCCCCATTTTGATGATGACAAAATATTATGCTATAATGCTCTCTCTCCCCCTTTGACATAATCAGAAATGGGGGTCATGATAGGGATACCATGATGGCAGCAAGACCATTTGAGACCAATTGTTGAAAAACAAATGTGGAAATTGGAAATGCAAATGGGGACAATATGGTTATGAAGAATGCAAGATGACAAAACGATATGCAAATGCTCACAAGTGGTTGCAATTAGAAATGGTGTATGGTATGACAATAATGAGCAAGCAAACAAGCACTCAAACACCCATAAAAAGGTATTGACTCATGCAAGTCCTGATGAGTTAAGTAGATAGGATCACATGCAAAGCTCCCCCTTACACAACGACACATTAGATGATTGGCTTTGATTTTTAAATTTTTAGATTTTTAGTTTTCTTGTGAAATGCATGAAACATGATGTATGAAAATGATGAGACATGAAATGCATACTATGTGATCAAGCAGATATCTATAGATAAATGCAACATAACTCCTTCACAAGAAGGGATACCGATTGATTTACAGTCAGTGGATAGGTGTAGGAAAAGTGCAAGTGAGTCATTAAGTTCAGAATGCTCATGATTACACCTAGAGGATTGTGCAGATAAATAGGAGAAGACATACAACAGGTCAAGCAATTAATCAAATTTTCAAAATACATATCAAATCAAATTACCATGTGCAAGTGAGTAACATGAGAATGAAGTTTAGCCATATGGATAACCAGATTTTTAAGTAAACACAATAGTAAGTGTACAAACTACATTTCAATCTAGAGAACAGCATATTGGAGGGTTCGCTCTACCTCGATCAAATATATCATTAGAAATTTTCATACTGACAATCTGAATTTTTCTAAGAAGGATCAGGTTCAAAATAATTCCTTTTTACGCGAGGAGACACATGGAGCTCATGCCAGAATCCCCGGTTACTCAGAATACTGAACCTTGTCACCTCATTTAAACAGAGATACTTTAGTCAACACTTTTCAGAAATGAACCACATCACGTTTCAGGTGACATGTGCCCAGTTTACTCAGTGAGACTTAGCATTGCTATGCCTTTCATTTCAACCATTTTTTTTGGTATATAGAGGCAGGCAGCTTTTTCCTCAACTGTCTCTTATCATCCATGCATTAAGTTGAATTACTTTAGATTGTTGAAATGAAATTCCTATATCCTTATGAATAACACTCAATTTCACATTAAAGTGCATGAAGTGTACGAATTTAATTGAACATGTTGTAGACACGCTATTCTTGACACCTCCTGAGAAAGTCTCATGTTATTATACGACGCCCCGCGACGGCTTTCGCATTTTGAATCGCTTGAGTGCTTCCTATTCTTGAGTCTTCTTCCGCCTTTTCGGCACCCGGCAATCGTCTCATCGCGGCATTCGGACGGCATCAACATCAATCGGACGCACCGGATGGTTCTGAAACTAGGAAGACTGTCTGCCGGAGAGCTGTCGACGCCTTTTCAGGGGACCCGGGGGGACTTCATGGAGGCGTCTAGGCTCCTGGACGCCTCCATTCCTTTAATTTATTTTTAAAAGACCAAAATACATAAAAAAATATATATATTTATGGAGACGTCCAGGCTCCTGGACGCCTCCATGAAAATAAATATAAAAATACATAAATGCCAGTATTGGCATAAAATCAAAACAAAAATAAAAAAATATTTTATTGGAGGCATCCAAGACCCTGGACGCCTCCATCAACTTGGCCACGGGGCTCCGCCCACCGATCGACGGTTTGTCGTGTGTGAAAAAATCTAAATTGTGGAGGCGTCCTGCCAACTGGACACGCCCATTTCTGAATCACGAGGTGCCACTCACAAAACCACGCGTTATGTCAAACCGCGTGCGGCTTTCGGCGGAGTTCGGTGGGCCTTTTGGAGGTGTCCGGGACCCTGGACTGATGGGGGCATCTCTCACCCTTCATATTTTTTTTACAACTTTGATTGCTTGCTAGCATAGCTCCATTGTGTCCGTCATATTTCTCTGAGTCGAGTTATGTAATTTTCATTTTCTTGAGTCATGTCCCTAGGTCTTGTGTTTATTTTCCTAAGTTTGAGTGTCATTATGTTGTTTAGTTAGCTATTGGGCCCATTTCATTGGGCTTGGCCCAAGAGCCCCACTACCCCCTCGGTTATTTATCATTGAGTCTTTTGTCAGGGTCTTATTGTAAAATGTGGGTTCCCTATATATAGGGCCCGATTCCCTTCATTTGGAACTAATCAATGAATCAATGAATGAAAAACTTGCCATTTTGAGAGTTCAAACCTCTTATCTAGTGGAGAGATTCCATTATTTGGGTGAGAGACCCTAGGGGAGAGATTCCCCACCCATTCCTCTCTTAATCTCTATCTTTCACCCCTCTTTCTCTCTCCTCTACACCCAATTTCAAAAATTTTCTCTCTCCTCCCTTCCCAACCACAACTCTCCCACCTACCCCCATTAAAGGCCACTCCCCTTCCCCACACACCCCATTACTCCACCCCCTAGTCCCAAGAGAGCTTCCACCAATCCTAGCTCCATCTCCCAACCCCCAACTACCCCACCCACATCCCCAAGCACCCTTCCCACTACCCAAAGTAGCCCTCCACCTTCCCAAGGCACCTCTTCCCATCCCCAAGACCACCATTGATCACCCCACATTAAAGGAAATTCAAACTCACATTCCCTCCACCCACTTGTGCCCCCTCACCTTCCCCCTTCTCCCTCCAAGACCAAATTCGTAGCTCCTCCTTCCACCACCTGTTAGACCCCCTTCCAGACCCTATTCTTCCCCTCCCACACCTTGGAACACCCCCTCCTAGACCCCATCACAGCTAGGGTTCTTCACACACTCATCCACCACCATTTCCCCTCCCATATACCCCATTTCCCTCCATCATCTTCAACCTCCAGTTTTTAGTTCACAGGCAGCAGAAGAGTAGCAGCTTGCAGAGGCGACCCCGACCACATCCCAGAGAGTTTGAAGACCCAAGAGCTATCCACGGAAGCGTCTTCCTGTCTTCTTCGCAACGGCGGTGGTCTCATCCTGATCCGAGGTCCGTGCCGCTCGGGAGGTCCATTCTCCCACAACTGCACAGAACTGCCCCTGCGGAGTACCAGATCCGGAGTAGAAGCTTCACCATGATAAACCTCGGAAGAATCAGGCCAAGAGTTCTTCTGTAAAGTTCTTCTTCGTCCTATCTACTTTCAGAATCAAGAAGCGGAACTCCGATCGGCGTCCGTGTTCAAAAGTTACGAATTTTATTCCCCAATTTTTCTGCAAAGAAGACTCGTCCACGGTTCAAAAAACTCCGGCGGTGCTTGATTCTGAGTTCGGGAGCTGTCGGGGCATCCTCTGCAACCTGCTGTTGGCCACCAGAAGCTGTCAGTCTGAGAATCTGCCTCCCTGTTCGAGCCTCCACCCAGACTAGCATCGACGCCAGAAGAAATCAACAAAATTTGGACGTCTTCCGTGGCCTCCTACGAAGATTTCCCAGGTGGTTTTGTCCCCAACAAAATTCGGTAGCAGTCGTAGTAGTCAAATCTTTAAACACCTGTCAGCACTCACAGATCGGGGCAGATTCGGCATCGGCTTCTTCTCTTGTGTTTCCATCGCTTTCTCCCCTCCCCGCTTGGCCGGCTGAAGGCCCCTCCCTGTGTGGAGGTAGTAATTGGGTGTATTCTTTAGTTTCCCTTCCCAAAGATCCCCCCCTTGCATGGGGTGTAGTGCATGTCATTTAAAATTTCAGGTCGAAGCTTCTCCGACGCGGCGTGCGGGTAAGCCCATGCTTCCTCGCTCGCCCTCGTCTCCGGCCGGGATCGGTGTCTTCACACCGATCAGGTGAGCCACTGCACACTCCTTTTTACTTAAATTCCCTTGCTTAATTAGTATCGCATCTTTGTGCCGTCGGTGGTAACTGGAGTGCCCGAACCCGAATTTGCTTATGATTGAGTGACTACCACGGGTGAGTTGCGAGAGAGCCATTAACACCCACGCCGTCGGCGTGCTGGCCGCCTATGAGAGTGGATATCCTAGGACCCTTAAGAGGTCCAATCTAAAGCTAGCCAACCCCCGGAGCAGCAAGGGCCCGTCCTGGACAATCACCACTATCACCGGTTTGCCTACGGGCACAAGAGTGCGCTTAGCGGGTGAGTCTGCCCGAGAAAAGTCACCGGTTCGTGCGTTGGTTGCTTGCTAGGTCCAAGGGTCATTTGATCATGTGATTATCACCCCAAGGTGGTGTCACATCAAGTGGTATCAGAGCAAGTTCACAACTTGTCTCTCCACAAGTTGGTCCTAGGGCATGTTTATGCATTTAGAGTCCTCGGTTGCATCTCCCATGTCCACTAGAATGGCCACTTCATACCCGTCATATCCATCCCCATCAACTTTTCTAAGAAGCCCAAATCCTCATGGAAGTTCCATTGCCAACAAAGTGGGTAGCAACACCTCTATCATAGAAGCCCTACCTAATGTCCTTAATTGGCTTGAAGATATCATGTCTCGACTCGACCGACTTGAAGGAAATAGCCGTGCACCAAGAGTGAATGAGGGTGACCTTTGGGGAAATCTAGAAACCATATTTTTAGAACACTTGAAAATCAAAACCCCCGCCTTTGATGGATCCAACAGCCCAAGCCTTTACCTAGATTGGGAGATTTCCCTAGACCAATTCTTTAAAAGTTGCCCCATGAATGAAGAAAGGAGAATGAGGCTAGCCAAGGCACACGTCTCCAAACAAGCTAAAACTCATTGGTTAGTTGTGGAAGGTTTAAGAAGGATCCGCAGGGAGGCCCCCATTAGCACTTGGGATGAGATGAAGGTCGAGCTTAGGAAAACCTACACTCTCCAACCCTCTCCCTCCTACTCAAATCACAAAAGCCCAAGGAGCACTTCAACTCCTTCATCCCCACCCGGTCAATCCAAGACCCCAATCACCCATTCCCCACCACTTCCCATCTCTCCTACCCCAACCGCTACATTTACACCCCACCTCCAAGTCCACACCACAACCATAGGTCCCCATACCCAATTGGGCCCCATGGCCAACTCTCCACCTAGGCCCGTGGTAACCCCGACCACTACCTCTCCATCACCCCCAAAAAGGGACACTCCTTCCAAAACCAATCAACCCAAACCCCTTCAACCCACCCATCTTCCTCTCCCTACCCCAATCCAACTCCCACCAAAGCCTCCACTACTACCCTCACCTATCCTAACCCAAGTTTCCCACTACCTACCACCCCGGATACACCATGCCCCAATCATCACCACACCCTCAAAAGCCCCTCTCACCTCCTTGGAAGAAGAACCCATACCCCACCACATAGTGGTGAACACTCCAAACCCACTCTCCACCTTGGAGGAAACCCAAGCCCAAATTGAAGAAGAAACAACACACGATGGTCTTCACCTTACATCACCATCTCTAGTTGGAGTCAATCTCATCTTAGGGGAAACCCTTGTTAGTTGGCTAAAGAAGAGCCCAATAAGAGAGATCACGGCCCACGATTTCTCACCCATGAAGGAAAACCATCCTATAGTTCCCATCTCCTCTTATCACACCACAATCCAAACATCTTATCAAGTAGAGACCTTAGAGGATTTTCTTAGAGGCTTAGCATGGCAGATTGAGTTCACTAGCATGCTGACCCCTATGGCCGAACAACCTAGGAGCCTTGGCCTCCTACACCTATGCATCGGGTCAATCACCTCGGTCTATACCATTGGTTGCTACACTTGCGACCTCCTTTTCCTTCTCCCTATGGTAGAAGAACCCCTCTTGATCCACTCCCCTACCATTGAGATCCCAAATACTTTGATCAGCCAACTGTTGGAAATTCAGAGGGGGGGTGAATGAATTCCCCTCTAAAAATCTTGTCCCGATTATCCTTCAGTTAATCAAATTATGCGAACTAAGACAACAGGTGGAAAGAAAAGCATGGAAGCTTTCTTCTAACAGCAACCTAGTCTCACGGATGTGCACTTCAATCGGAAAGCCGAATAGAAAGAATAGTGATTCCTTATAGCAGTCTTTGACCAATTTAAAAACTGATATGAAACTGAAAGCGGAATTAAGCTTCTGATTGAGTTCTCACAAATGAGAAACTCAATGGAGTACTAAATCAAACACCCCCTGTGTACAACAATCAAACGCTAGATAATAAGAACAGTGAACGGACTACGCATGCATCTAGCGAATTAGATATTAAACAGGCAAACCACACAGTGCAAGGGAATTTTTTAGGTGGTTCGGCCAGACACCCGTCTGCCTACGTCCACCCCACACTCAACCCGAGTGTGGCTTCCACTAGCCAGGTGCTAGACAAGCAGACTCAGTCTGCAACAGACGCTGCCTCATAGCTTGACTAGGGGAACAGCCTCCCCTCTCCCTCCACGCCAGAGAGAACCCACAAATGGCACCAGGCACTTGCAACCGGAGGAACCAACCTCCCTTCCTCCAATCCCGGAGGGAAACACCTAGCAGCACCCAGCTGCTGGTAGACCAGAGGCCTAGCCTCTCTTCCTCCTCAGCCGAAGGGAACCAACTCGTGGCACCCTGCTGCAAGCAAACCGGAGATCCCATGATCTCCCTTCTCCTGATCAACCAGGAGAAAGCAAATGCCCAACTGGGTAAACGGAAGAACAATGATTGAAGTGAAAAGAAGGAATACAAATCAAACTGAACCGGATATGGAATGAAATGCAAGAACCAGACTGGCTCTGGATTTGATCCACGAGACCAGATCTTCTCTGCTGCTCAATCTCTCACAAGCTCTCTCTATTTCTTCTTCTCTGAACTTTTCTTCTTCTTCCTTCTTCTTCTTCGCTCTGCTGCTTCTCTTCTCTTCTTTTGCTCACACTCTCAGATTTCTTCGTTGGAGAGCTTCCTCTTCTTCTGTGGAGAGTTAACCCTTTTTGAGAGGATGATGGGGTGCTTTTATATTAGAAACAGAGCCTCCGAAGGTTGAGTAGAAAATGCCCTAGTGACCACTGATTGGTCCACTTGGCAGGGTAGCACCCCTTATCTAACACGTGTCAGCATCCTGCCCCTTTTTCCCATCGGATCACGTGCCCCCTCCAATGGTTGGAGGCATCCTCAGACTTGAACGAAAGTTCCTTCCTCGTGGCAGGGTAGCAGTCAGTGGCTTACACGTGTCTGGCTCGTAGGGTTCTTTCCAATCAAAACATTCTTACATTCAGTGTAATATTTGAGAGATAAAAGGCTTGCACGGGTTTTGCACATATTTTAACAGAAAGTGCATGAGGTACAGGCCAGTGCGTCAACACATCCAACGGAAGCGTCGACACAGTCACATATGTGCACGGACAGCAAATTGGCCAAACATGCAAGAGGTTAGAACAGTACTGGCCTAATCAGCATGCAGCAAGCAATATAAACAATACATGAAGTATGTTTGCCTGAAACAGGCACTAACTGGAGAGCAGTGATGCAAGAGCGCACCAATCCATTTCTGCACAAAGGCAAGGCAGGTTAATACTGCAGAATCACACCAATGCGTTAACGCAGATCCTGTAGCGTTAACGCGGTGGATGGACAGACAGAGGATGACAGCTCAGAAAACACTCCATGGCGTTAACCCATTCTACCACTGCGTCAACCCACTGCAGTGGCTCATAAATGAGTGAATCCTAATATAACCAGGTCATTCAACCAGGCAAATTCCAAGCATAGTCAATGACCCGATATTGAAGTAATCATTCGAGCATAGACAAACAGAATAACCACGAGTTCCTAAAATTATGAGCAATGCAATGTATATAACCAAATAAGCAGACAAAAACAGGATCCCATTTTACCACTGCGTCAACACAGTACATAACTGCATCAACGCTGTGCAACCAATTCATGAAGGATGCGTCAACGTAGTGGCTTGATGCGTCAACACAGTGCAACCATTTCATGAAGGCAGTAAGCAGAATTCATGCTAATAATGTGCAGAGATGAGCAAGACTTACTAAGCAGGAAATCATGAAGTCAAGCAGTCGTGCAATACTCACACACTCAAAGCAGCCAAGCAAGCAGTTCATTCACATAGTAATACAATCAATGCAGTTGAGACAAAGGGCACATCACAATGTCACAGTGTAATGTCACATTGTTACTTAAATTCATCAGTGTAATTCACAATGTCTGCTATCATCAAAATCACACAGGGGCACAACAATCTCCCCCTTTTTGATGATGGCAACACTATGAATTACACTGACTCACACTGACTCATGTCAGATTCTTCTCCCCCTTTGACTTCATCAAAAACACTGCATTCAGGCAGAGAAATGCAAGAGGTACTCTTACGAGCATTGTCCCTTCAGAAGTAGAACATCTCATCAGCAAAATATACTCACTCAAAGTCATTCAAATGCAATCATTATATCATCAATCACACAGGGCTTTCTTAAACAATGTGAGACTAAACAGATGAAGAGGTGAGTGCTCAGCACATCTTTTTGGTATTTTTCCATAATGAGATGCATTTAGCTACATGAGTGCAGATGCGTGATCTAATTAAGTGTGAGATGAACCTTATGCAGAGGACTTAACCAGATAGACATGAAATGTAATTTATGACTGACTCCCTCTTAGACCTTGACCAGCATATGAATGCAATTGAGGGCAGAACACTAAGTCAGGGAGAATGAGAACCTCAGTAATACAGTGTGATACCCAAATCATATATCCATGTGTTTTTGTTTCAGAATCTTCCATTATAAAAGCTTATGACATTACTCTTAGTTGATAATCATGGATTAAAAGTAATGTATACCAGGTTTGACAATGAGGGCAAATTACTCATTTCTGAAGCAGTCTTTTAATAAAAGAAAACCATTTGCACATACCACATTCTAGTATAATCTCCTTTCAACTTTCTCAATTAAAACTAATGGTTTCTCTAGATAAAGCAATCGAAGGTATTGAGGTTAAACAAGCTCATGCTTTGAAAAATTGAAAAATCATAGGTAACAACAATCTTTTTCAATTTGAGCTTTTAACAAATATCCTAGTGAACAGGCATGTGACATTTATGCCTTTGGCATTAAGGGCACACGTGGGTTAGACGCCAGAACCCCCAGTTACTAAGCATAGACTACCATGTCTGTTTCAGATCAGAACAACTACACAGGGATGATTTTCACCTTTGACGTTAAGAGTACACCTTAATCAGAGGCACGTACCCCTAGTTACTCAGTGAAACTGTCCCTATGTTTATCTGTCCATCTGAATAGAGATTAACTGAAACACTTCATGACTTGAGATCCTCTCCATTTCATTGGTGGAGGGTTCAGTTTCTCAGTGCAATTCAGTCATTGCTCTGCCACTTTCAAAAAAAAATTTAAAAAAAAATTATTTGTTGCTACCATTAAAACATTTCAGGAAGGCATGTTTAAAGACAATACAGTTCTCATGCAATTCAACCAAAGTAAACCATGGTTTCAAATTTTTCAGTTGATGGAGAATCTTACATGAATTACATGTAACAATCAGTTTAGGTTTATTAAAGACATATTCAGATATTTTTAGAATCTCCATGTTCAAACTTAGGCATACAAGAGATTTAAAACAATTCATATCAAGGAGCTTTCTTAAGCCTGTATAATAGAGGATTCTTCTTTAAGGATGATTTCATATTTGAAGAGGATACACACAACTGAAATTTCTCTACTTCTCTGAATTAGAGACTGAACAGTCTAATCAGCTCCCCCTATCTAGATGCAACTTTTCACCTATATGCATGTGAATGAAATAAAAAAAATGAGGATCATGCAGGGAATTTTGAACTGATACTTTGACAAGTTCCTCTTGACTACGTGCATGAATTGCATGAGATGAGACACAAGAGAAGCTTCAACTAACTCCCCCTGACTACATGCATTCTGAGACAATGATTTAAGATCTACAAACCCACACATCATGTAGTGAAGAAAATTTGAAGAATGCTCTTGAAGCACATATGCAGTAAAGGCACAGGACAGGATATTAAGCGTTATGCTCAAGGAGAGTTCATGTTTTTCAACCAAACCAAGAGACTATCATGGATATCAGATTTAACAGTGTGCTCATCCATCTTAGGCAAACAATTTCAGATTATGGAATTTAAGCATAGGAAAGGAAGCAGATGATGCCAAAGCTGAGAACTATTCAGATTCATATAGAGTAGACACAAGCAGAAATGTTCTCATAGGAGTCGACATGAGATGTCGACATTTGTTAGAGACAGAACATATTTCCATATGAAGCAAGACCCGGTCTCAACAAGAGTTCAGCATGGTAATTGAATGTCATGAGTTATCATCAATTACTCCTTGGCAAAATGCATATGCATAAACACAATGAAGTAACAAATTAAATGCAAATGCAAATGCAAATGCAAATGCAAATCTACATACATGAGAATTTAAACTAACAGATCAGACATGAATGTTCAGTTTTTAAAAAAAGCAACCCCAACAGGCTGATTAGTACTGAATAAGCAATTCAGTAACACAATTCCTAGAGCTTCAGACAAGTTGTCCCCCTTAATCAGTTCTATGTACACTTAGCAAATTGATCCATGATGATCATGCATAGCAGTGTAGCACACACAGTTTTAGCAATTCAATTTTTTTTATGAGAATGCAGGTTTAACAGTGCTGATATACATATATGAACATGTGTGCGTGAGCAGCTCCAAAAGTCAAATTTGACAGTGCAAGTGATAGTTCAGAAATATGTAAAGCAGTGCAAATGTCAGAGCACTTGAGAGTGTATGCATGAGAGTCCTAAATGATCAGATTAACATGATATTCAATCATCAACAGTAGAGAGAATCATAAAATACGATTTGATCATAGTTTTTCGGAACTGACCTGAAAGTTCACAATTGGGGTTTTCTTCCTTCGGTGCCTTGGTTTGTTCAGCCCCTTTATCTTTCCTTCCAAGGCACACCTGCCGCAAAACAGTTATTTTGTTCTTACAGGAACCCAAATAGTCTTGGGTCATGTGTTAGCCTTAACAAAAGTTCTAGGCAAATTTTGTGCACGAAGGTCATCAATTCTCATTAATTTGCAGTTGGACATAGAATGCCCATACTCACCACAGTAATAACATGATGCATCCATTTGAGGACACTTCCTATGCACATCATTATTAACATGGAACCTATGTGCCTGTTCATGAAATTTTCTATTTACATGCCAACAGTTTCCAACTGTATGGCCATGCCTCAAGCAGAGAGAGCAAACAATCGAATTTCTCATTTTAGTATGTGAATCAACATGATATGACTGTGATATTTTCTTGTTCTTCGCACACCAACATTGTGAAGCAGTATGTCCTATTTTACCACAGTTGAAACAATGACTCTTTTTCTTCAGATGGGCATGCTTCTTAGCATGAGAATTCTTAGCTTTCATATCATCTTGTTTCATTAAACCACATTCATGCATGACATGACCATTTATATGACAATAAAAACATTTAACATCTTCCCTTTTAACATAAACACTCTTGGCCTGAGATTTTTCAGCATGCAAAGCTTTCAAGACATGAGCATGCAAGTGTAAATGAGAGGTATGATTGTCATGCACAATTTTAGCAGAGTTATTCATTGATGATGGAGTTTTATCCTTTTTCAATTTTTCACCCTTTTTCAGAAGTTGACTTTGAACCTCAATTCCTTGAGCAGTGGATTTAGAAGCTGATGAAGTTGAGCATGAACCCACTGAATCCTGATTTGAGTTTTTAATTTTTCTTTTATTCAGATCTGGATTTTTGTCACTCAAGGTGTTAATCATTTTCTCTTTCCCTTTGATTGTTTTTGATATGGAGGCAAGTTCAGATTGCATGGAGGATATTTTCAATTCAGATTTTGCTAACTCTTCCTCACAAACGACAATCTGTCTCTGCAAGGCAACATTCATGTTTTTCAATGACTCATTCTTTTCTCTTAAGGATCTGATTGAATTCTTTTGAAAGTTATCATCAAACTTAATTTCTTTAATCAAATCCTCTAACACAACGCATTGCTTGCATGAATCTTCTTTTTGAACACTTTTTCCTTTTTCAATGATTAACCATTGCTTTCCCATCACAGTGTTCAAGACCATCAATTTTTTATTTTGATCTTTTAGCCTTTCATTTTCCTTTTGAAATTCAACATTGTCATGTTTCAGGTTATCCACCATGGACTTAACCTCAGTCAAATCTTGCATGTTCTTGAGATGTACATTATTTTTCTCATTCAGTTTATCTTCCAATTCAACAATCTTATTTAGGCATTTTTGGTTCTCAATTTTTAAAGAATGTTCTTTAAGATTGTGAACATCTAGCATGCAGATATCATAGGAATGTTTCAAGGCAGGACAGTTCTCACACATGAATTTAGAATTATTCTGTTCAGATTTCACTTTCCTGTATTTATCTAGCAGCTCATCATACAAATCTATCAACTCATCATAAGAGATCTCTTCAGATTTGGAGCTTACCTGGGATGGTGAGTCATTCGAATGATCACTTCTCCTTTCCATCAGACACTCTTCTTTTTGGTTCATATGTGCTGCAGCAATTGTGTCCAAAATTTCCTTTCCAGAACTACAATTTGCAATATGAGGAAACATATTAGCATTTACTGAGTCTCTCAGAATATTAAGGACCCTAGCATTCTGTCTATGCTTGATCATGTCCTCTTCAAGCCATCTGGCTTGATTCTTAGGTAATTTATGTGGGCCTGTCGAGACAAGATTCTATAGATTGGGGTCAATGGAATTTATGTAAACAACTAGGCCGCCTATCCAATGACTGTAGTTAGAACCATCAAATATCACTGAAGAAGCCATTCAATCAAACAGTTCTAAAGCAATGAATGAATCAATGAGAAATCCAAGCAAACGGCAGACACTAGCAGAAAAGCACCTGATCAGAATAGCAGGATCCCCGTCAGATCGTTGAATCTGTTGAGATAGGGAACCGCTCTGATACCAATTGTTGGAAATTCAGAGGGGGGGTGAATGAATTCCCCTCTAAAAATCTTCTCCCGATTATCCTTCAGTTAATCAAATTATGCGAACTAAGACAACAGGTGGAAAGAAAAGCATGGAAACTTTCTTCTAACAGCAACCTAGTCTCACGGATGTGCACTTCAATCGGAAAGCTGAATAGAAAGAATAGTGATTCCTTACAGCAGTCTTTGACCAATTTAAAAACTGATATGAAACTGAAAGCGGAATTAAGCTTCTGATTGAGTTCTCACAAATGAGAAACTCAATGGAGTACTAAATCAAACACCCCCTGTGTACAACAATCAAACGCTAGATAATAAGAACAGTGAACGGCCTACGCATGCATCTAGCGAATCAGATATTAGACAGGCAAACCACACTGTGCAAGGGAATTTTTTAGGTGGTTCGGCCAGACACCCGTCTGCCTACGTCCACCCCACACTCAACCCAAGTGTGGCTTCCACTAGCCAGGTGCTAGACAAGCAGACTCAGTCTGCAACAGACACTGCCTCACAGCGTGACTAGGGGAACATCCTCCCCTCTCCCTCCACGCCGGAGAGAACCCATAAATGTCACCAGGCACTTGCAACCGGAGGAACCAACCTCCCTTCCTCCAATCCCGGAGGGAAACACCTAGCAGCACCTAGCTGCTAGTAGACCAGAGGCCTAGCCTCTCTTCCTCCTCAGCCGGAGGGAACCAACTCGCGGCACCCTGCTGCAAGCAAACCGGAGATCCCACGATCTCCCTTCTCCTTATCAACCAGGAGAAAGCAAATGCCCAACTGGGTAAACGGAAGAACAATGATCGAAGTGAAAAGAAGGAATACAAATCAAACTGAACCGGATATGGAATGAAATGCAAGAACCAGACTGGCTCTGGATTTGATCCACGAGACCAGATCTTCTCTGCTGCTCAATCTCTCACAAGCTCTCTCTATTTCTTCTTCTCTGAACTTTTCTTCTTCTTCCTTCTTCTTCTTCGCTCTGCTGCTTCTCTTCTCTTCTTTTGCTCACACTCTCAGATTTCTTCGCTGGAGAGCTTCCTCTTCTTCTGTGGAGAGTTAACCCTTTTTGAGAGGATGATGGGGTGCTTTTATATCAGAAACAGAGCCTCCGAAGGTTGAGTAGAAAATGCCCTAGTGACCACTGATTGGTCCACTTGGCAGGGTAGCACTCCTTATCTAACATGTGTCAGCATCCTGCCCCTTTTTCCCATCGGATCACGTGCCCCCTCCAATGGTTGGAGGCATCCTCAGACTTGAACGAAAGTTCCTTCCTCGTGGCAGGGTAGCAGTCAGTGGCTTACACGTGTCTGGCTCGTAGGGTTCCTGCCAATCAAAACATTCTTACATTCAGTGCAATATTTGAGAGATAAAAGGCTTGCACGGGTTTTGCACATATTTGATCAGAAAGTGCATGAGGTACAGGCCAGTGCGTCAACACATCCAACGGAAGCGTCGACGCAGTCACATATGTGCACGGATAGCAAATTGGCCAAACATGCAAGAGGTTAGAACAGTACTGGCCTAATCAGCATGCAGCAAGCAATATAAACAATACATGAACTATGTTTGCCTGAAACAGGCACTAACTGGAGAGCAGTGATGCAAGAGCGCACCAATCCATTTCTGCACAAAGGCAAGGCAGGTTAATACTACAGAATCACACCAATGCGTTAACGCAGATCCTATAGCGTTAATGCGGTGGATGGACAGACAGAGGATGACAGCTCAGAAAACACTCCATGGCGTTAACCCATTCTACCACTGCGTCAACCCACTGTAGTGGCTCATAAATGAGTGAATCCTAATATAACCAGGTCATTCAACCAGGCAAATTCCAAGCATAGTCAATGACCCGATATTGAAGTAATCATTCGAGCATAGACAAACAGATTAACCACGAGTTCCTGAAATTATTAGCAATGCAATGTATATAACCAAATAAGCAGACAAAAATAGGATCCCATTTTACCACTGCGTCAACGCAGTACATAACTGCGTCAACGCAGTGCAACCAATTCATGAAGGATGCATCAACGTAGTGGCTTGATGCGTCAACACAGTGCAACCATTTCATGAAGGCAGTAAGCAGAATTCATGCTAACAATGTGCAGAGATGAGCAAGACTTACTAAGCAGGAAATCATGAAGTCAAGCAGTCATGCAATACTCACACACTCAAAGCAGCCAAGCAAGCAGTTCATTCAAACAGTAATACAATCAATGCAGTTGAGACAAAGGGCACATTACAATGTCACAGTGTAATGTCACATTGTTACTTAAATTCATCAGTGTAATTCACAATGTTTGCTATCATCAAAATCACACAGGGGCACAACAGGAAAACCATCCGTTTACAGGATCAAGCCCCTACCGTTGCGCTAAAAGCTCGAGCTGGTAGCGAAGGTTAGACCGTATTTCCTTATGGCAGCGCAGAGCCCCACGTCTATAACGTGCTGTGGGCGAGCATGAGGGGCTTCGCACATGGACCCCATAATCCATGCGGCGGGTTGGGCTGCCAAGCACCGATGGTCCCACGTGGGTCCCATGCCCCACGTGGTACACCCCAAAATCCAAGGAGATGCTGGCATAAACCAACAATCTCCCCCCCAACGGCACCTGGGATTTGAACCCGCGACCTCGCTCTGATACCAGTTTACAGGATCAAGCCCCTACCATTGCGCTAAAAGCTCGAGCTGGTAGCGAAGGTTAGACCGTATTTCCTTATGGCAGCGTAGAGCCCCACGTCTATAACGTGCTGTGGGCGGGCATGAGGGGCTTCACACATGGACCCCATAATCCATGCGGCGGGTTGAGCTGCCAAGCACCGATGGTCCCACGTGGGTCCCATACCCCACGTGGTACACACCAAAATCCAAGGAGACGCTGGCATAAACCAACATCAACCAACTAGAAACCTTGGCCCAATTACCTTAGAGGAGGATGACTCACAATTTGGGAACCTTGAAGACATAGAGTGCCTCCCTCTAGGAAGACCTTTCCACGACCCCTTTGATCCCTTCCTTTGGGAGTCTAGTTCCCCATGTGATCCAACCACCTTATCCACCACCCACCATTCCCTATCCCAACCCACCATGTTAGACCTAATTCACTCCATCCTAGACCCGGGTTACACCTTGGGAACCATGACCTTGGGCCACATACTCGTAGGTAATAAGGTGGTGCCCCACCCCATGATGACCACCTTCTTAGATCCATTCGATCCTTTCCAATGGCAGTTAAAGGGTTGTCCCACACCTATACACATGAAAGTCACATGTAGGAAAAATATGCATGTGTCTAGGCTTACTACACCGCTTGGCATGAACACTATGTTGGGTCCATTCATTCATATCACCCACATGTCAAGTGGAAAGCATGAGTGGTCTATATTCGGATGTAATGGGCCACCGTCATTCATCATAAGTCTTAAACATGTTAGGAGCATTCACGGATGTCCGGGTCCCCCGGCACTCATCACACCCACACATGAAAGGGACACCTATGGATGCCCCGGCCCTCCCTCACTTCACATTGGTCATACACATGTCAAAGGCATCTACAGATGTCCGGGTCCCCTGATATTTACCGCCACTTTGCATGATAGGGCCACCTA
Source organism: Amorphophallus konjac (assembly GCA_022559845.1). Classification (NCBI taxonomy): domain Eukaryota; kingdom Viridiplantae; phylum Streptophyta; class Magnoliopsida; order Alismatales; family Araceae; genus Amorphophallus; species Amorphophallus konjac. The sequence goes on along the minus strand of CM040121.1, from coordinate 548,335,447 downwards.
CGGGTGCCCCGGCCCACCTAGGTTGACCGAAGTCTACACTGCATCATTACACGATAGGTCTACTTTTGGTTGCCCCGGTCCCCCTTTGCATACCACACACTTCCCACCCACACCGCACCGTAGCTCAAGGCATACTCATTCAAGTAAGCATCTAGCAATGGGCGGTGAGGATCGTAATAAGCGGACAAAAACTCACGAGTGGCACTTTGAATTCCCAGAAGGCAACCTCACGATGGTGGCTTTGGAATGGCTCTACCTTAGGGCCATCTCCAAATCGAGGGCACGAGGACTTGGACCTTCCATGTTCCAAGTGACTTTGGCAACCTGGCTTACGGGTTGGATTTACTCATGGGATTTTGGGATATACCTCACTTTTCACGTAACGGATCTAGCACCCTTTAAGGGCACCGCGGTAGATCCTAGTGAGCACCTTGAGCCTACCCCCATCTTTGTGAGCGACACCCTCGGAGAGCTTCCACATAACAGCTTGAGAGTCCGACGTGGGCACACGGAGGCAATACTGGGCAAGCAAGGTACTATCATCGGCAAGAGGGTGTGTCCAAGCCACTTTGAGAAGTTGAAGCGCCGTCCCCTGGTTGCGAACGCGAGGTTGAGTTTGGAGGTTGTAGCTTGCTCAGAGTTGCGTTGGAGGACCTCTTCCCCGGCGGACTCAAACTCGACGGAGTCAAGTTCTTCGCACCCTGGGGGTATGATGGGGGCATCTCTCACCCTTCATATTTATTTTACAACTTTGATTGCTTGCTAGCATAGCTCCATTGTGTCCGTCATATTTCTCTGAGTCGAGTCATGTAATTTTCATTTTCTTGAGTCATGTCCCTAGGTCTTGTGTTTATTTTCCTAAGTTTGAGTGTCATTATGTAGTTTAGTTAGCTATTGGGCCCATTTCATTGGGCTTGGCCCAAGAGCCCCCCCTACCCCCTCGATTATTTGTCATTGAGTCTTTTGTCAGGGTCTTATTGTAAAATGTGGGTTCCCTATATATAGGGCCCCATTCCCTTCATTTGGAACTAATCAATGAATCAATGAATGAAAAATTTACCATTTTGAGAGTTCAAACCTCTTATCTAGTGGAGAGATTCCATTATTTGGGTGAGAGACCCTAGGGGAGAGATTCTCCACCCATTCCTCTCTTAATCTCTATCTTTCACCCCTCTTTCTCTCTCCTCTACACCCAATTTCAAAAATTTTCTCTCTCCTCCCTTCCCAACCACCACTCTCCCACCTACCCCTATTAAAGGCCACTCCCCTTCCCCACACACCCCATTACTCCACCCCCTAGTCCCAAGAGAGCTTCCACCAATCCTAGCTCCATCTCCCAACCCCCAACTACCCCACCCACTTCCCCAAGCACCCTTCCCACTACCCAAAGTAGCCCTCCACCTTCCCAAGGCACCTCTTCCCATCCCCAAGACCACCATTGATCACCCCACATTAAAGGAAATTCAAACTCACATTCCCTTCACCCACTTGTGCCCCCCTCACCTTCCCCCTTCTCCCTCCAAGACCAAATTCGTAGCTCCTCCTTCCACCACCTGTTAGACCCCCTTCCAGACCCTATTCTTCCCCACCCACACCTTGGAACACCCCCTCCTAGACCCCATCAGAGCCAGGGTTCTTCCCACACTCATCCACCACCATTTCCCCTCCCATATACCCCATTTCCCTCCATCATCTTCAACCTCCAATTTTTAGTTCGCAGGCAGCAGAAGAGTAGCAGCTTGCAGAGGCGACCCCGACCACATCCCAGAGAGTTTGAAGACCTAAGAGCTATCCACGGAAGCGTCTTTCTGTCTTCTTTGCAACGGCGGTGGTCTCATCCTAATCCGAGGTCCGTGCCGCTCGGGAGGTCTGTTCTCCCACAACTGCGCAGAACTATCCTTGCGGAGTACCAGATCCGTAGTAGAAGCTTCACCACGACAAACCTCGGAAGAATCAGGCCAAGAGTTCTTCTGTAAAATTATTCTTCGTCCTATCTACTTTCAGAATCAAGAAGCGGAACTCCGATCGGCGTCCGTGTTCAAAAGTTACGAATTTTATTCCCCAGTTTTTCTGTAAAGAAAACTCGTCCACGGTTCAAAAAACTCCGGCGGTGCTTGATTCTGAGTTCGGGAGCTATCGGGGCATCCTCTGCAACCTACTGTTGGCCACCAAAAGCTATCAGTCTGAGAATCTACCTCCCTGTTCGAGCCTCCACCCAGACCAGCATCGACCCCAGAAGAAATCAACAAAATTTGGACGTCTTCCGTGGACTCCTACGAAGATTTCCCAGGTGGTTTCGTCCCCAACAAAATTCGGTAGCAGTCGCAGCAGTCAAATCTTTAAACACCTATCAGCACTCACAGATCGGGGCAGATTCGGCATCGGCTTCTTCTCTTGTGTTTTCATCGCTTTCTCCCCTCCCCGCTTGGCCGGCTGAAGGCCCCTCCCTGTGTGGAGGTAGTAATTGGGTGTATTCTTTAGTTTCCCTTCCCAAAGATCCCCCCCTTGCATGGGGTGTAGTGCATGTCATTTAAAATTTCAGGTCGAAGCTTCTCCGGCGCGGCGTGCGGGTAAGCCCATGCTTCCTTGCTCGCCCTCGTCTCCGACCGGGATCGGTGTCTTCACACCGATCAGGTGAGCCACTGCACACTCCTCTTTGCTTAAATTCCCTTGCTTAATTAGTATCGCATCTTTGTGCCGTCGGTGGTAAGTGGAGCGCCCGAACCCGAATTTGCTTATGATTGAGTGACTACCACGGGTGAGTTGCGAGAGAGCCATTAACACCCACGCCCTCGGCGTGCTGGCCGCCTACGAGAGTGGATATCCTAGGACCCTTGAGAGGTCCAATCCAAAGCTAGCCAACCCCCGGAGCAGCAAGGGCCCGTCCCGGACCCTCACCACTATCACCGGTTTGCCTACGGGCACAAGAGTGCGCTTAGCGGGTGAGTCCGCCCGAGAAAAGTCACCGGTTCGTGCGTTGGTTGCTTGCTAGGTCCAAGGGTCACTTGATCATGTGATTATCACCCCAAGGTGGTGTCACATCATGGACACCTCCATTAAAATATTCTTAAAAAATGAATAAAAGTGGAATAAAATATCTTTTTTGCCCTGATGAAGGTGTCCAGGGTCCTGGACGCCTCCATCCTCCGGAGCCCTATAAATAGAGGCCCACCCCCTCTGTTCTGAGGGAGCTAAGCAGTGATCCGATAGGCTGCCGGAGCCCAGAGGGTACCGGAGCTATTTCTAACCCGTGGGTTCTTTTGTAGGAGGAGGTTCTGTCGGCTTCTCGGGTGTCCAGGCTCGCGAGAGGAAGGTCGTCTTCGTCTACCGCGCTTCTACATCGTCCCTGCGCTGCCGGAGCTCCGCCGGATCTCACCCTCGGCTCATCCAATAAGTCATTTCTTCCCCTTTTTTCTCTATAGTTCTTTGCATTCATCATTTCGCATCCTCTATCTCCCTTCATAAGGGCGTCTTCTCCACTACATTTCTTGCATTTCATCATCGCATTTTCCTCCTACTCGAGTCCGAGAGGGGTTTAAAACCACACCAACCAGGTGTGTGTGTCCTGCCATGATCTCGTTATTTCCATCACAAAGGATTGATACTACGCTGCTGTTTTCTAATCCCGTTCATTTATTATCTGTTATTTTGCAATGGTAGCCGAGGAAAGCCCTCCCCGCCGGCCGGCCGGAAGGAGAGGAAGAAACAACCCGCCATCTCCCGCTCTTGAGGTAGGCACGATCCCTTTTCTATTTTGGGGTCCTCGACCCCTGGCGATCACCATATTCTTGAGGCCGCGGCGAGTTACTTCCCGCAATGGCCGTTTGATTTTTGTCATCTATATTCTATCTTATCCTCATACTTGTCTGCTATAATTGCCATATTCTCGAGGCCGCGGCGAGTTACCTCCCGCAATGGCCGTTTAAATTCTTATTCTTTATAATCTGCATCACTCTCATATCTGTCTCTTATCTCTGTCATATTCTCGAGGCCGCGGAGGGTCATCTCCCGCAATGGCCGTTTAAATTTCTGTCATTATATTATCTGATGTTCTTCATATCTGTCTCTTATCTCTGTTATAGTCTCGAGGCCGCGGAGGGTCATCTCCCGCAATGGCCGTTTAAATTTCTGTCATTATTACTTGTTATTATTCATATCTATCTCTCATATCTGTTATATTCTCGAGGCCGCGGAGGGTCATCTCCCGCAATGGCCGTTTAAATTCCTGCCATTCTATTACGTGTTATTCTTCCAACTGTTATACTTTCAAGGCCGCGGCGAGTTGCTTTCAGAAATGGCCATTTCAATTTTCGTTATTTGATTTTATGCATTATATTTGTCCCGCTCGTCCCGCCGGAGCAATCTCCCGTGGTGGCCCCTTCCATCTTCTCTCTTGATCTCTTTGTGTTGCAGCTTAAAGCACCAGGATAAAAGCAAAAGAGGAGCCCGCGCGCTCCGCTCTCTCCGTCTTTAATCTCCGAACTACGTGACGTTGCTCACAGATTGGCGATTATGGTGGGACGTCCACTGCTTCCTCTCGGCTAACCTTGCAAGCTCGGCACCATCCGTGCCTCTCCTTGGCGCCCTCGCGCGCCCCCGTTGTGCCCACGGCAGCACTGTCAGTTGTGATTGGTTGGGCGTTTATTATATGATTGTTATTTCTGTTGTTTTCCTACTCTATATCTCTGTCATCATTCCATTGCATACATCCATCCCTCTTTTATATCCTTTTTCATTTTTTTCTGAGGATCACCCTTTCCCGGTGAAGGAAGGACTCTCCGTTTGAGAATTCCTCTCAACAGACTAGAATCTCCTCCACTGGGACCTCCGTAAGTCCCCGACATCGAAGAATCTTCTCTTCGTTCACTGGGCTGGTTGTACCATTGAAGTTCCCCAGAGTTAGTCATACCATTCGTGGTGAGACGAGAGATCCTAGTTGACACGGCGGTGAAACCAAAAAAACAAACTTGGGTCCCTATTTTGTGTGAACTTCAGATCTCCCTAAAAACACAAAAAAATCATCAAAATCAAAACACAAAAAAGGGCGTAAAGGCATCCACTTGTTTGATAATCTCTGCTACTTGCTTGCTAGTGTATGTTTTTGCGTTCTGGGAAAACTGTGAGCATGGCTCACGAGTCTTTTGAGGAAAACCACCCTGGTCGTGGTTTGTCAGCCGACCCGCGAGTCCAAGCTATGGACTCGGGTCCTTCTCATGAGCCCTCGCATGAGGTGCAGGTTATCGCCGGGGACACGTCCCCACCACAGGATATCTCTTCTTTGTTGGGCGTCCTCGCCAACACGAAGCTTACCTCTAAACAGCTCCGGGCCCTTCAAGCCATTCTGAAGGGGAAATCTGTTTCCCCCACACCTCAGGAATCAACTCCGGCCATCGCACCTCTCCGAGAGTCAGTGTAGGCCATTCCATCTCCTTCACTGGCGCATGCCATTCAGTCTCCCTCGCTTCAAGGGCAAGCGAGCCAACAACCGCCATCGTTCCAATTCCCGTCACAATCTCAAACTCCCGTTGCTCCCCACATACCGCTTCAGTCGGGGCCGACTGTCGGCGGTTTGGCAGCTCCCTCTCATTCGGGGTTCCCCCCTCAAGTCTCCGGGAGTCAGTTTCACCCCCAGTGGCAAGTGCCACTCATCAGCTAGCCTTGAAAGAATATCTGCAAAAGGTGATGGTCAATGAGGACATGCCAGTTGAGCAGATAGTCACAGTTTTGACGCCCGCCAGCAGCCAGCCGGCAATAACTTTCCATGAACATGAGTTGGCACCACTCCCAGCAAGAAAGTATGCTCTGTGCATTACAGTTGATATCAACAAGGTGGCTGTTAAGCAATGTCTGGTGGACACTGGGGCATCCATCAATGTCTTACCACCTAGCACCTTGAAATTGTGTGGCATTTCGGAAAGCCAAATCCGGCTATCTACTATCACAGTCACCGCATATGACAATACAAAGAAGCCTCCTCTAGGCATGATTACTTTGAAAGTAAGTTTGGGTCCTGCCGCCATCACAGTAGATTTTCACATTCTAGACATGGATCTGACATTTAATGGCATTCTGGGACGCCCCTACATCTAGCAGCTCGATGCGGTGCCTTCCACAAATCACCAATGCCTTAAGTTTCCACACAAGGGCCGCATTATTAAAGTCACCAGTATGCCAATTTTGCCAGAAGAGGATATTCATGTGGCTTCATCAGTTCCTTCTATGTGGCCTGCCAATAAGCCACTATTATCTGTGCTGGACGTCCCTTGTCCACTGCCCATGCCATCTGAGATAGTCACAACAATTGCTATGACACCCCTGCCTTCCAAAGGGAAAAAGAAGAAAAATATGATGAACACCTCCGGCTGGAACATTTTAATGAAAATGGGGCATCAAAGCGGCAAAGCCCTAGGCATCAAACTCCAAGGCAGAACTAGGCCTGTTAAACCTCAGAAGCTGATTACACGAGGTGGCCTAGGTTACAAAGGGCCAGGAAAAGATGAACCATGGGCATTTATGACATCCACCCTGAAGACAGATCCCCAGCCGCTTACCTGGACATTAAAGACACATTTTGTCACGGGTGGCTTTCAAAATAATGAGCAAACTACCATAATCACTTCCATGTTAGACTGTCAAGATGTTCATGCCAGACAGTTTGCTCGTCATATTGCTCCATTGGCCACATATAAAGCCCTGGAGTCTTTGAGACCAGACAAAAGAAGGAAAATGGATGATCCAGAATGTGACTGGTACAGGTGGTTCGATATGTAGGATACTACTATTTCTTTGAGCCGCCTCTTCATGCCGACTGATCCGGAATGGCCGCCACTCATTCATGATTTAATTGAAAAGCCAGCCGTGATTACAGACAAGAGGCAGCTGCTGAGTGACTACACTGATACTGGAGAACCAGATGTTCCGTTTGAAGAAGGTTTCACTGTGGACAGGCTGTGGGCCGGCCTCTTTTCTCTCACTTCCATACATCCATCTCTGCTTTCATCTTTATATTCCCAACTGTTCTCTCGCGTGCCGAGACCGCCTCCAATCATGGTCAGCTTCTCTCCAAATTCGTATCAAGTTTCTCTCACAAATCCTTCCTCGCTCCTCGAGCGATTTTCTGAACTCTCCATCACGCCCCAGCGTGGGCCATCACTGATTCAATCTTTCTCCGATCTTGTAATTTCCACTCCTCCCTCTATTCTCCCTGCACACTGCTTTCTTCTTGAAAAAGAAAATAAAAATGAAGATAAAGTTGAAAATGAAAAAAAAATGCCAAATCCCCAACTTTCCAATCCTCCATTTCTGTTGAGGAGACTTCCTATCTCTTTTCGAGTGCGTCCCAACCCAGGGACCACTCTTCCATGATTCATTGATAAATCTTTTCTCCCCTTCTAGTGAGGGGCCCTCATCTGTATCACCTCCTATATCCGCTTTTTCACCTCCTTCTTTCCCTTCTTCTGATCAAGCTAGTTGCTCCTCCTCTTCTTCTGCTAATAATAAGATTCATGGGGTAGATTCACATAAGAAGTCCAAGGGTAAGCAGATTCCCCGTAGATTTTTTTTGGAGTTAGCCGTCAGATGCCGAGCTTGTTTAGCCATCTCAGAGTTTGTGGAGGATCCGATCATCCTACCTGAATTAGAATATGAGGATACTTGTGCTTCTTATGAGGGTTTAGGTGTCTATGAAATCATGAATGATGAAGACCCTATTGAAGAGGGGGAAGAAAGTTACGAAGAATATGAGGACGAGGCTGATGCCTTTGCTAGTGGCATGAGAAGATTCGACGAGCCATCAGCCTCCGTAGAAGAGCCAACCAAAGAAATTAATTTGGGTACCGAGGAAGACTCTAGGATTGTCCTCATCAGTAAGAATTTGCCGCCCTCTGAAGAGGAGGCGCTCATTTTGGTTCTTCAAGAATATAAGGACACGTTCGCATGGAGCTACGAAGATATGCCTAGATTAGACCCTGCGCTCGTTGAACACCGCCTTACACTTAAGCCATGGTCTGTCCCGGTCAAGCAACGGTTGAGGCATTTCCACCCTAACATGGCTTTAAAAATGAAAGAAGAGGTCGACAAACTCCATAAGGCTCGATTTGTTAGAGTTTTCCTCTACCCCAATTGGGTGGCTAACATCGTCCCGGTTATGAAGAAAGATGGAAAAGTTCGGATTTGTATAGACTTCCGGGACCTCAACCGTGCGTGTCCCAAGGATGACTTCCCCCTCCCTCATATTGATGTTCTGATTGATAATACGGCATGATTTGAGACTCTCTCCTTCATGGATGGCTTTTCAGGTTACAATCAAATTCGTCTGGCTGAAGAAGATCAAGAGAAAACATCATTCACTACACCATGGGGCACATATTGTTATGTCGTCATGCCTTTTGGACTTAAGAATGCTGGAGCCACCTATCAGAGGGCTATGATGGCAATTTTTCATGACATGATTCATGTTTATATTGAGGTGTATGTGGATGACCTGGTTGTGAAGTCAAGGACAAGGATTGAGCATCCTGGGGTTCTAGGTAAGGTCTTGCAAAGATCACGAGAGTATCAGTTGAAGATGAACCCCAAGAAGTGTGTATTTGGCATTTCTTCAGGGAAGTTGCTTGATTTCATTGTTAGTAAGAGGGGAATTGAAGTTGATCCCAACAAGGCAAGGGCTATTAGAGATATGCCTCCTCCCAAGAATTTGAAGGAAGTTCGAGGATTAATCAGGAGGTTGCAGTTTATTCGTCGCTTCATCTCCCAGCATTCACAAATATGCAGGCCGTTTTATGAGCTTACTAAGCCGGGAGTCAAGTTTAATTGGGATGACAAGTGTTAAGCAGCTTTTGATGGATTGAAGGATTATTTGGTCAATCCCCCTGTCCTGAGGCCGCCAATTCCAAGCAAATCACTTATTCTCTATGTTTCGGTCCTGGATGACTCTGTAGGTGCTGTCTTGGCTCAAGTGGATGAAGAAGGTAAGGAGAGGGCAGCATACTACTTGTCCAAACTTATAAACCCCTGTGAGCAGAGGTACTCAGCCATGGAGAAGACTTGCGCCGCTTTGGTCTCGGTAGTTCAGAAATTAAAACACTATTTCCTAGCTCACGAGGTTCACCTCATTGCACGCATGAATCCAATCAAATTCCTCCTTGAAAAATCTATCCTCACTGATCGATTATCACGCTGGCAAAGCTTCCTCTCCCAATTTGACATCACTTACATTCAGCAGAAAGCTATCAAAGGTTACGCCATTGCCGAACATCTTGCTCATCACCCTCTACCTCACTTTGATCCTGTCAATTCGGAGTTTCCAGATGAAGAACTAATGTCCATCAATCAACCCCACGATCCTATGTGGACATTACATTTGGATGGAGCTCTAAACTCTCAAGGAAGAGGGATCGGCATGGTTCTTTTAACACCAGAAGGGGTCACCATTCCGTTTGTTGCTCGGCTCACTTTTCCTGTCACAAATAATATAGCTGAGTATGAAGCTCTTCTGGTCGGTCTTCAAACCGCCCATCAATATGGTGTCACTCATTTGCGAATTGTTGGTGATAGTCAGCTTATTCTACGCCAGGTGCTGGTCAAGTGCCGCACTATCAATCCCAAGCTCAAACCCTCCAGGAGCTTGCTTCAGCTTATGCCAAACTCTTCACTAAATTGATTTTCGTTCATGTCCCTCGCAGCCAGAACATCCTGGATGACGCTCTTGCCTCTTTAGCTTCTGCTTTAGTCTTCCCCCCTGAACGAGATTTTCACGTCCCTCTGATTCATCAGCGTGACACTCCAGCTATTAAGGATCGTGCATTCCTCGATATTAGGGATTAGGTGCTTGAGAAGGACAGGCAGAAGGAAGTTCTTAAAGGCAAAGAGGTCATGCTATTAGACTGGGAAGAAGAGTTGGCTGACGAAGAGAAACCTTGGTATTATGAGATTGCCAGATATTGCAATGATCAGTCCTATCCCGAGGAAGCCACTGCAGAAGAAAAGAAAGCAATTAGAAGAGTGGCTCAGCGTTATGCTTTGGTTGGAGGTGTGCTCTACAGAAGAGGGCTCACTGGTGTTCTGCTAAGATGCCTCGATGATGATGAATCATGGAAAGTCGTGGAAGAGGCTCATTCAGGAGTGTGTGGTGGTCATGTGAACAGCCAGATGCTAGCTAAGAAGATTCTTAGGCTAGGTTTCTATTGGCCCACTCTAGAAGAGGATTGTTCTATCCATGTTCGAAGGTGTGTTAAGTGCCAACTGCACGCCGACAAAATTCATTCTCCCGCTTCCTCACTCCATCCTATGTCCTCCCCATGGCCCTTCTCCATGTGGGCTTTTGATATCATTGGACCTCTTGGTGATTCGAACCTCCTGACCAAGCAAAAGTCGTTCATCCTCACGGTGACGGAGTACTTCACCAAGTGGGCGGAAGCAGAAGCATTCGTGGAAATCAAAGCATCAACTACCTGCAAATTCATAATGAAGAACATCATTGCGAGGTTCGGCATCCCGAGCACCATCGTCACCGACAATGGACCTCAATTTATCTCTCAAGAGCTTAAGGATCTCTGCAACAGGTATAACATTGCATTGCATCACTCTTCTCCCTATTATCCGCAGGGTAATGGCCAAGCAGAGGCAACTAACAAAACTTCGATCAAGATTGTTAAAAAGACGTGTGAGGCTAATAAATTTTCGGATTGGCCAGACAAGCTGGTTGAAGCTCTCTGGGTCTACCGCACTTCCATTCGCACCCCTACTGGGCAAACCCCTTTCGCCCTTACCTTTGGAATGGAGGCGGTAGTCCCTTATGAGATTCTCATTCCCTCTCTGAGAGTATAATTGGATAAGGAACTTTCTATTGATGAACGTCGTGATTCACTCCTTGCCCAACTAGAACTCCTAGATAAGAAGCGTCTGGTCGCCACTGAGCATGCGCGCGTTTATCAAAATAGGCTCTCACGTTTTTATCAAAAGAAAGTAATTGAGAGAAAATTTAAAATCGGTGAGATGGTAATCAAGAGAATTTTTGTAAAGCCGGGTGGCCCCCGCTCGAAACTCCAACCGAATTGGGAAGGACCTTTTGTCATAAAAGATGTTTATCCTGGCAATGCTTATAAACTAATTAATGCTGAAGGTGAAGAGTTAACCCACCCTTGGAATGGTTTGTATCTTAAGAAATACTACCCTTGATTCTAAAATCCAAAAAAATAGAATATTTTCAAAAAAACAAAAAAATATAGAAATTTCAAAAGCAAACAAAAATGGAAAATCTTCAAAATAAAAAAAAACAAAAAAAATGGAAATCTTTCAAAATTGTTGCCATGGCACACGAAGGATCAAGGTCCGAAAGGTCAAAATTCGAAATTCATTCATCAGTCTTGGTAACTTAAAATGGGGTTGACACCCACACACACTACACGCTTTATTCTTGAGTTCAAGCAGTGCAAAATCTGATGGAAAGTCGAAGCCTGACTAAAGGTGAAAGACAATACCCATTCTTTTCTTCTTCGGCCTATAAGGGAGGAAGGGAGGTCTCGGGGTAGATCTACCAAGCCTATCCGCCGCCCTAGTAGGTGGAAGTCAAGGCCCAAAAGGGAACAAATGCCATAAAAGCCCAAGTACAATTAGGTTGTTCATCAACGCAAATCAGTTTCAAAGTGAAAGTCAAATGGTGAAAAGAAAAGCATGTCAAGAGGGCAAAGTCCCCGTAAGGAAAACCTTGGGCGTATGCGTGCAATATAAAAGAGGCAAAATGCAACAAAGTTTCCCTACGCCAAAGATCGAACCCCAACGGGTATAGGGTAGGGGAGGGAACTCTGCCTCGGGCACCTCAGAATTCCTTATGGGCTTTCTTACATTTTCTTCTATCCCTTCCTTTGTGGTAAGTCATAAGCCAGCAGAATGGTCAAGACAAACCTAGGAGGTTGCACTGTGCGAGATCTCAAATATAAGTCAACTATCATCATGTCAACTCCCTTTTAATTACTCGAGAAAGGTTAATGAATTTTAGATGGTGACTATGTAGGGCCCACGATCTGGATAGCCTTGTCAATCTTTTTTTGGAAATTCATCTAATTAACGCCTTTGTTAAAGGCGCATTCAATTTAATTAACGCCTTAGCTAAAGTCGCCTTTATCAACATAACGCCCCTGGGCAGGTCGTCTTTCCAACAAAATTCAAATTCATTTTTTAATTTACGCCGTCATCTAGGGTGTCTTTTATTCAACTCACGACCTACTCTAGGGCGCATTTTTCAGGAAAATAATAAAAAATATATATATCAGAAAAAGAAAAAAAATACGTTCTTCATGGTGTATGCTTGCATGTCGCCTGGGCATATTTTAATCATTGTTTGCATATGCGTGCTTGCATGATTGCATCTCCCCTTATTAGTTATTTCGTTTACATTATTTGATTAAAGGCTTGGCCCCTTGACCCGTCATCAAGGTCAAAATATTGATACCCCTTGCTTATTGAGCAAGGGGCCAAGCCGAACAGATGGATTAACCTGTTTGTTCAAGTGTTGATTACAGTTGCAGAGACCGGGCAAAGCAAAGTAAAAACGAAGAACGTGGAAAAGAAGTAAAGTACACAAACACAAGTCCACAACCACGCAAAGTGCTCAGGTAACAAAAACTTAATCTCATATATATATATATATATCATGTCTATCATGTACAGGTGTGAGGGTGGAGGAGTACAAGTAAGTCTCTCAGCTCTCACCTCCACCCTCCTCTCTCCTACTCTCTACCTCGTCCTCGCCGTCCCGAGGAGGCGCTGGTGGAGGAGGCATGGGCCCCCGTGAAGAAGTCGGAACCCGAACATGGCCCCCTGCCTCGCTCCTCTCCCGGAAAGAAGAACCCGTCATGTAAGAGGAGCCGCCCAAGCTGTACCCTGCCGCTCGTGCACGCTCCCGGCCCCGCTGCAGACGCTCCTCAGACACTCGAAGCCGCTCCTGAGAAAGGACTAGCTGAGCCCTCAGGTCTGCCAGCTCCCGCTCATGCACGCGCTGCTCCTCGTGCTCACAGGCACACTCCTCGCGCTCCCGGGCACGCTCCCTCCTCTCCAGCTCGAGGGCAACCCACAGCTCGGCCACGTCCTGAGGAAGCTCCTCCCGCCGCCTCAAAGTGCGCTCCAGCTCTGTGATCCGCTGCTCACGGATAGTCAACTCGGTACGCGCCGCCCGTAGCTGTGTGCTCTACAAACAGGTAAACAAATCATTAAGTTTCGCAGTTCAATAATTTATGAAATGATGCAACACGTGGCTGAAGGTAAATCACTCACCTGCGAGGATGTCGCCTGATGTCCCTCGCAGACGCAAGCAATGGCTGCTCGAAGCTCCTCAGTCTGCAAAATAAATTTCATCAGTACAATGATATATTATCTTTAATTCAATGAGGTTTGAGTTTAGAATTTACCCGTGTGGCGAGGTCGTGCTCTGCCGCCTCGGCCCGTGCCACTGCTCCGGCCAGCTGCTCTGCCAGGGCAGTCGCCTCCGCACTGGGTCCCCTCCAGCTGGAGGCCTCCCCTGTGTCTCTCCTCACTGCTCCCTGCTGGGCACGCTGCATTAATTGAGATCGTCAGTGGCTGATCGTCAGTGGCTAATCATCAACAATTCAACAGAAATTCATTTGCATGTAGAAATAATTTAAACACTCACCAGGGTCTCTAGGTCTGCCCTCGTGGCGGCTAGCTGGTCCTCCAGGCTATGTAAGAAGGCCTGTGCATCCATCGCTGCAATGTCCCGTGCGTCCTGCATTCATTGCATATTAGTTGCATGGCGTATAGACATAAACATTTGCATCTAATTTTGAAATAATTGCATTCGTACATACCCCTAGGACCTTCATCTGAGGTCTGTCGGCGTAAACCTCCCAGTAACGTCGGAGGTACTCGGAGCTGTCAGTCGCGTGGGAGGTGACTCGGGTCCCGCCTCGCCGCCAGTCGGCGTACTGCTCCTCGAACCGTACCCTCCAATCGATCGCCTTGGTGCGACCGCGGGTCTTCTTCCTGATGCCTCGAGGCTCCTCTACTTCAATCCACTCCTGGTGTAGGCCCAGGGTCCTCATCACCAACCTAAGCCGTAACGGCTCGATCTCGCTCAAGCAGTGAACCCATAGCTCATGCCCAAAGCGAGGTCGCCCCGATATGACCCAAGGCTGGCCCTCGTCCGTCATCCCCCCGTATGGCCTCCACTGCACCTGCATTCATAAACATGCATCATTTCATCATAATCAACTCAAATAACCACAAAAATCCCAAAATGCACAACATTCATTCACCATACCAGCGAGGGAGGGAAGTCGCAGAACTCTCTCCGTAGAACCCACAACTCGTAGCCGAGCGGGGCGCCGAAGATCACCGGCAACCAGCGTCGTGCTAGAGGGAAAGCTCCCTCACCTCCAGGCCGTGGGTCGACGCGCCCCATCGGCATGTATAGGTGGCTCCAAACCTGCACACATGCATTACATTAGTGAGGCAATCACATGCATCATAATAAAATAGAGAAGAAACAAAAATGAGAAAAATGCATACCTGAAGAAGAGGTGAGAAGCCACTGACGGTCGTCTCACGCCCTGTCCCTGTAGACAGGTCGGCTATCAGGTGCGCTAGTAGTGCCGCTCCCCAGGTGTAACTGCCGACTGCCTCCAGGTCCTCGAGGATGCCCAGGAATCGGCAGTTGATCACGTCTCCCTTTGTCCCCAGCAGTAGCCTCCCCAGTAGCAGCAGTAGAAACCTCCTCAAATCTCGGTCCGCCCTCTCCCTGTCAGCTGGGTCCTGGCAGTAGACTGCCCTCGTCCCATCTGTCAGCCGCTGTGAAAACTGCTCTAGGGTCTCCCCTAACCTATGTCTAGCATCCCCTATGCCCATCACCGAGGTCAGGTCGGTGCGGAAGATCGTCCTACACTCGCTAGGCGTCTCGTAAACCATCTCCAACCCTAGCAGCCTCTGGGCGAACTCGGTGTAGTCTGGGTAGGTAATCCCACTCACGGCCTCTCCATCTACCCTCAGCCCCGTAATCCTCGCTACGTCCTCCAGGGTAGGAATCGTGTGTCCCCAGGGCATCAGGAATGCCTGGCTAGACCTATCCCAACGCTCCCGTAGAACCTGGATGAGTGGTAGGTCTGGCCTAACTGGCTCTATGCTAAGGAAGCCCCCAAACCCCATCGCATCTACCCTCGCTCTCTGGAAGTCGGAGAGGCCATGGTACGCTGCCCGGACCATAACCCATGAGATGCGTGTCCTCATCAGTCCCTGCATGCATAAAGGAAGAATTTTTGACTTAATTGTTTGATTATTCGTGCTGAATTACATTTTGATTGCCTTGGGTTGAATTTTGGTGTTGATTGAATTAACGACTGATTAGTGTGTATTTTTATCATTTAATTCATGAGTATATGCATTTTTATGAGCTTAATTGATATTAAATATACACTTCTCACACTTATTGTTAATTTTGTATCAAATGTTTATTTTTCTGAAATTAAATAAATTTTAATTACATTTTTATGTATTTATGTAGGCACGTAGTACGAGAAAAGCTCCACGAAAAAAAAGAAAATAAAGAAAATAAAAATATTATTTTGAATGGGCCAAAAGCCCAAGGATTTGTTCAAAAAGAAAAGAAAAATTTTTAGAATAAAAAATAACTTTATTTACTATTTTTTAGAATTGTCTAACTATTTATAGATAGATATATATAGCTAGATAGATATATATATATATATATATTTATATTTATATATAATATATATATATATTAAAAACTAAAAAAAATGTTCAAACATCCCCCCCTCCCCGCCCCCGCCTTCCCGCCTTCGTCGCCCGGGCACGGGCGACGAGGCGGGAGGGCGAAGGCGGAGGGGGGGTCGTGGCGTCGAGCGGAGGCGGCCGAGCGAACGCGGGCGGGGCTCGGCAGGTGGGCTCGGCAGTAGGCGGGCTTGGGCTCGCACGGGCGCGGCACGGGCGCGGCGAGGGCCGCGGGCGGTTCGTGCGGCACGCGGGCGCAGCGTGCGCCACGCGCACACGCGGCAGGCGCAGAGAAAGCGGGCGCACAGGGGTCCACCGAGCTGGCCGCCTAACTCGGTCGGCCGTTCGGCACGTTGCGCCCGCAGAAAGAGAAAGAGAAGAAGAAAAAGGCCAAAAAAATGCCAAACAAATTCAGAAAAATCCGAAAAAAAAATGGCAAAGTGGGCAGAACCTACCTGCCTACCATTTTAGGCTAAAATTGGGTATAAAACCTTTGGAGCTGCCCCCTGCGGTCGCACCGGCAGAGCGTCTGGCGTTCGGCGCTTCCCCCGTGGACCTCTCTGTTCCTGCTGCACTCTCAGTTGACCTGGTCAACCTGCCCCCCACCATTGCTCTGCTTCCTACCGGAGATTGTTTGGCACCCAGCTACCAACTTCGCTCGCTCGTCCCTGGACTCCTAGCAGCTTCCTCTGGAGCTTCTCTTCAATTGGAACTCCCGGACGAGGGAGTGTCGATGGTGGGTGTGCCCACCCTGCCGTCCTCTAGCTTCTCCCCATCTGCTGCGGGTGCAGGCCTCCTTGGCCCCCCTCCCGTGGCCACCTCCTCTGCTGTCCAAGGGCCCCCCCCCTCCTCTCGGGGTGTGCTCCCGCCCCCTTCCGCAGTGGGGCGCCCTCGTCTGCATCTCTGGAGCTTCCTGTTGGCGATGCACCTGCGGTCACCTGCGCTTCTGTCGCAGCCCCTCCTGCGCCTCCCTCGGAGCCTTTCCCTGCTGGTGTACACACACAAGCCCGTGGACTGGAGGGGCCCCCTGCCGCTACTAAAGTGCACCCTGTTGCTGTGCGTCCCGGTATCCAAGTGCTCTCTGTGCCAGGATTGGAGCCCGTTTCTCACTTTCCGGACTTGCCGGCAGCACATGCGAGATTTGTTGGCCTCGCCCCTCCCCCGGTCACCGGTGATCGTGGTGTTTGCCCCCCGTCTCCTCCGACAGTGGGCATCGCGTCCCCTCACCCCTCCGGGAAGGGCGATCCCCTCCCGTGCTCAGATGTGCCCGCGGGAGTCCCTCCTGCGGCCCGAGTGTCCTCCTCTTTGGTTCTCGGCCTCCCGGCGTCGAATGCTCATCCTCTTGGGGGACCTTCCTTGCCTCATGCTCGGCTTAACGCCGGTGCGGTAGCTTGGTCCCCAGGGGCGCAGCTCACATCCCAGGCGGCTAGTGTTGAAGGATCTACCTCCTCTTCTCCGACGGCCGCCCCTCATCTCTCCTTCGCCCAAGCTTTGAAGAAGAAAATCAACCGGGCCCCTCCTGGGCCGATCGTCGACTCCGCCACGCTTCCTGCTCCAGTGCATCCTGTGGGTGCCTTGCCCCCCCCGGATCTTGGCATGCCTCTCAGGTTCCCCTCACTCGTCCAGGCTCTCCATGTCCCCGGGCTTGAGCCTGCTTCGGGGATTCGCGACCTCACGGCGGCCCACACGGCCTTCGTGGGCACCTCTGGGCTGGCCCGCTCTCGGCCACCCTCGAGGATGGACGTTGGAGCTCCTCGACGTTCCTTCCGGCGTTCAAACTCCACCTCCTCCTCGCGTGATCGGATGTGTATGTTTGAGGACGCTGGTCTTCTTCCCCGTCGTTCTCTCCGGCTCCAGTCTTCTTCGATGGTGCCCCCGCCGCCGGTCGACCCTTCCTCCTCAGACGTGTTCGACCCCGACGGTTCGGAGGCTGATGACTGGCCTTCCTCTTCGGGTCTTCAGCGTGGTGTCCGTTCTGTGTTCTCGTCTGACTCTGAGGGGGTCTTCGACGAAGACTCCTACTTGTAGGGGCTGGGTCTCTTCTGTGGGCGCTCGGGCTATTGTTTCTGCCCTAGCTTGGGGTTTTTGGTGCCCTTTATGCTTTCTTGGGCCTTGGGCCTTGTTCGCTTCTTGGCCCTCTTTGGGCGTTTCCCCTCCCCCCCCCTCTGTACCCCTTTCTCTTTCTTGCTTTCATATATGAAAATCGCTTGCCTGGTGGCCGGGATAGTGGTTTCATCGCCTTCCGCAATGAAGAGATGAACCTCCTCTCCCGTCTCCCCCCTTGCAAGTATCAAGCTTAGTTAAAAAAAAAAAAAAAAACCCCTATATAAAGGGTGCATTGGTCTTGAATGAGGGGAGTTAGCAAGTTAGTTAGCAAGTAGAATTAGCAAGATGGCAAGGTTGAGTAGGGGGAGAGCTAGCTTTGGTCACTTGTAATGTAAGTTGTTCTTTACATTTCTGAAGTTGTTGAGTGCATCAAGTTGTATTTTCAAAGCTTTTGAAGTCAAAGTTGTAAGTTGTTCTTATTTCAATAAAAGTTTCATTTTTGAATTCAGCCTGTTCTTAGCCTTATTTTGCATGGTTGTAATCTTTATTTCAATTTGAGTTCTTCATAAAAGTTATTCCTTTTTAAGTTTTCTTCAACTTCTCTATTTAGCATTTCTTCAAATTCGTCCAAATTCATAGAGTTAATACCCATTTTCTTAAGTGTTGTCCTGTGCATTTACTGTTCATCCGTGATGATACCTTCTTCTATTCATTCATTTTGAAGTCTTTCTAGTCCTCAAATAACTCTGAGTTCTTCATAAGAGTTGTTCCTCTCTTGTATATCTAAGTTTTATTCTTCTTGCACTTTGTCCAATTCTGTGTATTTTTAGAGTTAGAATTAATTTTTTAAGGTACTGGTTTTCTGTCAATTACTGTTCATCCGAACCAATAGGTCATAATTTTTCAAGTTTTTCCTTATCTTCCTTTCATTTTCTGTTTCTGTGTTCTTCATAAAAGTTCTTCCTTTTTCAATTCTCTACAACTTTCATGTTTTACACTTCTTCTCATTCTGTCTATATTTGAAGTTATGCATTTTCTTCCAACCCCTATTTTCACTTGAATTCTATTATGTTTTCCAATTTAAGTTTTCATAATCGCACTCCAAATTCCAACAATTGATTTTTTTCAAAATACAAGAATATTTTCCAACTAAGAAAAATAACCAAATTCCTTCCCCGTGGGATCGACCCGTACTTACCATTATACTCATGTTTTCAAATCCATAAGTGAGTGAGTGCGGTTATAAATATTTGAAATTTGTGTGGCACGGCAATTTTAACAACGACTGTCGAGCATACATCAAATTTTTGGCGCCGTTGCCGGGGAGTGAATTATGTTGATAGTTGGATATTCTTGTGTTTGGTGTATATATGTGAATATTAATTTTGCTCTTTTTACTTGTGCAGGAAAACGAAAAAAATTCGCAAATCAAAGAAAGCGGAAGATCGGACATGAAATCCTATGGTTATGAAACGTTGTTGAAAGCCCGGCAGCATTGCTAAAGGGCTGAAATCAAGAAACAGGTTCTATCTTTCCACTTTCTGAAAAAAAATTTTTTTACAAAAATCTGAAAATTTCTTGAAAACTCTATAAAAGTAAAAAATAATCAAAACAAAAGAAAAATTTTTTCATGCTGGTTAGTTAGGTTCATTAACTAAAAATAAAAATAAAAAAATCTTCATTTGTACCAAATAAAAGACCTCATTGCAAGAGTAGAAACTACACTTTCATGCTCTAGGTCATGCATCATTTAGCTTAGAATTTGTCTTTGTTTAATTTCTGCATTGCATTTTGAAGATCGCGAGGGGCAAGGTACGTTCTACTGATCCCAGTCTGGCATTCATTTTTGCATAAAGAACCCCTTGTTTGAAATTGTGGTGTGCATTTCATTTCAAAATACTTTAAGGGCAACACCCTAACAAGATAAGGTGGGGATTTCATCACCCTCCCTTAGCCCGAAAACCATAATTTCCTTGCATCTCTGCATTACCTAGGCCTTAATAAAAGCCAGTAGACGTTGGCCCTAGGATCACACTGTGATTCCTGTGATATTTAGGTTTATCCTCTTATGAAAACTGGTGTCTAAGGCAAGACGGTCGGATGGCAAACGCCTTAAGCGGGATTGTGGTTTTGTATAATAAGGTCCCTACGAAAGTAGGGGGAACCTCCCACTTCCCCACCCTTACCTGGCCGGTGGACATACTGAGGGTGAATTTACGTTCATTTTAATCACTTTGTGAAACCACATTTGTAGGTCTGAGTCGCATCTAGGTCATTAGGATCATTTGTGTTAACTTGTTTGTGTTTGCATAAAAAAGTTTTGAAAATATGAAAAAAAAATATAATTTGAAATACTTAAAAAAATGTAAAAAAAAAATTTCATTTTATGGCCATTCATCTTGGAGGGAAACCCACGCCTATGAAGGAGCATTTTTATCCTTCTTCTTACAAGCCTTCCACCTGTATTCAACTCCCCGATATTCACGTTGATCAATATGAGATTCGCCCTAGTCTCATCCAGATGCTCCCATCTTTTTATGGGAATCTCAATGAAAATTTTTATAGGCATCTAGATGATTTTTTAGAAGTTTGCTCACTGATCAAAATTCAGAATTTTAATGTGATGCCCTTAAATTAATTTTATTTCCATTCTCGTTAAAAGATAAAGTAAAATGTTGGTTAAGGAGTTTTCGAAAGATTATCAGGACTTGGGAAGATATGCAGTCAGAATTTTTAAAAAAAATTTACCCCATAGGCCAAACCAACATGATGAGAAGGGCGATTACATGATTTACTCAACGTTCGGGAGAGCAACTTCATGAATCTTGGGTGAGATTAAAGAGCTAGTAAGTCAATGTCCACATCATGGGTTGCCCAGATGGCAAATTATCTTTACATTTTATGAGGGGTTATCCAATTTTGATAGGCAGATGGTGGATATATATTGTGGAGGGGCATTTTTAAGCAAAAGTGAAGATGAGGCATATGATCTATTTGAGATTTTGAGTGAAAATTCAATAAATCGTGCCTCTATCTCATCTCATCAACAACTTGTAGGACATGTCAAACAGGCGGAAAATCCAATCCACACTTTCATGGAAGTGTGTGAATTCTGTGTCAGTCTCACTCACCATGTGAGTGAATGCCCTACTATAGCCCGACTCTCTCCCGTCATCCAAGCACAGGTCCAAAATTCCCTAGGATTCTCTCAGCTCAAGCATGTTGCAGATGATGATAATCTTGGCTGGAGTAATCACACAAATTTGCCTTGGCTGGATTCAACAATCCAAACCCATTTGTCTACACCTCTAACCCAAGCAATTCACGAGCAGCCCATGTATACTCAACTTCATCTCAACTTATCTCACCCCGATTTCGGACTCAATGTCCATACTAAGGGTGATTCACCGGGCCACTACTTTGAAGCTCAAAGCGTGTACTCTCAGTCTACTTACCATGACCCTTCGTCAATATTCAACCAACCCCCTCGATACGTAAATGATGATGATGATGATCCGATGCCTGGCATTTTGGCTCAAGATATCATTATTGGGAGTGAGGGGGAGTGCACAAGCCATACCATGATGAAGGAAGGGACGGAATTAGGGGATGAATTAAAGAATACAAATGATCCTATTGATATCATCACCCCATTCTATGAATGTTTTGAGATTGAGAATATCACTGAGAAAATTAGTAGCCCAAACAACTTAATTGAGGATCTACATGTCGAGGAGGATTGCTTTATGATTAATAATCATGTTGATTTAGTGGAACTTAATTCTGAATCTTCTCCTCCCTTGGAAGAACTTGATGATGGGGTCTTGTTCGAAAAGTTTATATTTCCTCTATCAACCCCATTGTTGGAAAATTTGATTAAGAATCTTCAGGTGAGTGATGAGTATGATGAAAGCTCCGTCTTTGAAAAATTCCCATTTGATCTTACCTTTGATGAAGGGGCCGAGCTGGAACAATTTACATTTGATCTTCCCACTTCATTATTGGGAAATTTGATTCACAATTTTCTATTAAATGATGAGTGTGATAAAGGGGTTTTATTAGAAACTTTCAAATTTGATCTACCCATTGAGCCCGATCCCCTCATGTTTGAATCATTGGATCAATTTGATTCTGGGCTCGTTCTACCCTTACCAGATGAGCCTCTTCCATATGACATTCTGGGACCTGAGGGGGATGGACCAACAATATTCACTTTTGATTTAACTCCCCATCAGGAAGACAAGTTGATTGGTACCCTTCTAACACATGAGGCTGTTACTGGGAAGACTGTGGCTAATCATGACACTCTTATCCCTAAGCCACCGTTTGATGACCAAGTTCCCAAGGAGGCAGTAGTCAATAAAGAGGTCATCAGGAGGGACGATACAGGTGAAGGGGACCGATGGATTGATATTATGCAAGGGTTATACCTTGATCTTGACAAATTATTGGCCATAGATCATTTTTTGATATCTAAAGCTGAAAACTGGATCGCACACAGGGTTAATGTTACAAACAATCATGTGCGAGTCCTGCCTCTTTCTAGCCCCGGTCCATACATGTCTACTCTTGTCTTCCAATGGATTAAGGGCTGGAATTTGAAGGAAGATAAGATCACGTGGTGGCTCATTCTGAATGCCACGCGTTGGTTAATGAGCTAATGAGCTACATGGTGTCTGGCTGACGACATAAAAGTTAGCGCTTCTTAGGAGGCAACCTAAGTGATTTTTGTGTGGTAATAAATTGTTGTGGGAAATTAGATGTGTTTAGGGATTCGAGAGATAAGGACAAACGGAGAGCCAAGCAAAAAGTATTTTATTACACACAAAAGCAAACAAAGAGATTACATCGGAATCCACCTTCTTTCTTCACATTGCCGCTCTCTGGGGCAAGATTCTCTAGAGGGTATTCCCAAGCCGAGATCAGCGGTATTACTACCGCACTATGGACGCCGATCTGAGGGGGCAGCAAAGAAGCTACTGACACGAAAGCCACGCTCTCGTGCTCTTCGATAACGTTCTTCGCCATCCTTCAGCCATTGCTCGGCTAGGCCGAGACTAGTCCTCAATTCAAAAAGTTGGGCCTCCAGGGCCCTCTTTTCCTCTTTCTCGGCCGATCTCTTGGCTTTCTCTCTGTCTCTGTCCTGTTCTCTCTCAGCCCGTTCTCTCTCTCTATCTTCTCTTTCTAATTGAAGGGTGATTCTCAACTCCACAGCGTCCCTTGAAGAATCCTCATCTGGACGACGCTGTAGTTCTTCTTCCAGCTCCGTTATTCTAGCTTCCTTCTTAGTGGCATTTGCAAGTGCCTCTTGTGTTTCTTTCTCCTGCCACACATTTCATCTCAGGCAAATAGCAATACTTGAATAAGGGATGTTAAATGGTGAAATCCTCACCTGTACAGAAAGCATCCCTTCTGCCTCTGCAGCCCGTTGTGTGGCATGAGCAAGTTGCTCGTGGAGTTGATCCAGCTCGGATGTGGGAATCCATAGACTGGAAGAAACACCATCTGCTCCCATTGCCGAAGAAACTGCATCAAGCTGAGCACGCTGCACATGTGGTGACATTAAGTGGTTAGCGCCCTGAATCTCAAAGCCTACCCGGAATCTGTACTGAAATACTTACTGATGAACCTAGAGCCGCTCTGGTATCACTCAGCTCTTGCTCCGTGTCCGCCAGACGAGCTCGTAAGTTCGTTATTATAGTATCACGAACATCCTACAGTTATGACTTTTGAGTTCACAAACAAAGAAAAAAAAAATTTAAAAACAACAAAATGTAGAAGATACAAACATGGTTTCCTTACCTCTACAAGCCCTCCAGGCTGGAGCCTTTCTGCATACATTGCTCTGTAGAGGCGTAGGTAATCATCGCTATCTTGTGCTTGAGATTCCACGAGTGTGCCTCCCCGTTGCCAATCTTCATATTGTTCGGGGAAGCGCACTCTCCAATCAACACAGGTGGCTGGACCACGCGTTTGCCTTCCGACGCTAGGTGACATGGTCATATCCACCCATTCTTGAGCCAGCCCTAAGGTCCGCATAGCTAATCGCAGCCTGAGGGGCTCAATTTTATTTAAGCAATGGAGCCAGAGGTCCCGTCCAAACCGGGCGCGGCTTCCAATTACCCAAGGCTGGTCAACATCGACCATGTTCATGAAAGGCCTCCAGTTCACCTTTAATGGGTTGCACGTATCTTCTCAGTTAAAAAAATGAAATAAATGACAAAATAAAAAAATTGAGAAAATAATTATCCTACCATCGTTGCAGGGAACTCCTGCAACTCTCGCCTGAACACCATCAGTTGGTAGGGTAAAGGTGCAGTGCTCATGATGGGTTGCCACCGTCTCGCTAGAGGGACCGTCAGTGGTCGACAGTGTCGAGCCCTCCCCATTGGAAGGTAATAGTAGCTCCACAGCTACACCATCATGTGTCATTGATGAAAACACAAACAAAAATCAGAAAATAAAAATAAAACAAAAATTTTCATTACCTGGATTAAAGGCGTAAACCCATTTAGTGTCATCTCTTTGTCTGTCCTTTGCGACAGACTTGTAAACAGATGTGCCAGCACAGCAGCTCCCCAGGTGTATTGTCCTACTCTTTCCAAGTCTACGAGCAGTTCTAAGAAATGACAGTGGATACTGTCTCCCTTGGACCCCAGCAACAACTTGCCTAATAGAAAGAGGAGGAACCTCCTCAGATCCATATTGGTCCGCTCCCAATTGCTGGTATCCATACAATACATAGCACGGGCACTTCTTTCTGCCCTTTTCATAAATTCTTCTATGGACTCATCATCACGCGGACGCATGTCAGTAAGCCCTAAAGCTTCCATGATCGATGCCCTGGCTACTGACCTGTTCTTCCGACTATCTAAGTCCATCCCCAACAAGTTATGGGCACCTTCACGGTAATCCGCGTAGGTGACACCAGTCACTGCTTCCCCATCCACTTTGAGGCCCGTGATTCGGACCACATCTTCCAAGCTGGGTACCATATGCCCCCACAGCATCAGGAATGCCCTACTTACCGGGTCCCATCTTTCACATAGAGCTTGGATCAGGGCAAGGTCGATCTTGATTGGCTCAATTCTGAGAAAGGGACCGAATCCCATCACGTCCAACCTCACTTTCTGGAAGTCCGGGAGCCCTCGATATGCAGCCACGACCAGCTCCCACGAGATGTGTGACTTCATCACACTCTGCACATACGCCAGAAATGAGAAATGGGAAGCTTTCCAAAGAAAGAACAGAGAAGAAAAAAGGAATGAAAGGCATCACTTACAAGTTATGGAAGAGTCCTTTCACTTACAAGTCCTTCAACTTCAGAGAATCTCCTGGCACTACTGCCCGATCTACTCCTCTTCGAGGAGCGAGACGACTCCCCTTCAGCTCTGAAGCTTGATTCACCCTCCATTCTGAACCTTGAGCAACACTCACTACTCCCCTTTGCAACCTTTTCACTCGACTCTACTCTCACAACTTTGATGTTCTCCAGTCGAGTGGGAAGGGGGAGTATTTATAGGATTGGAGAGCAAGTGATCTACATCTCTCATCATCACCCCTAACCATAGCCTTTGCGACACGTCATCATCCCGTTAATCTCGCACCCACTCTACTATGTGGAGTGGTCAAGTCGGAGACGTGCTTTATTGACTTTCTCTCTCTTGTTGGTCCAAAGATTCGTTATGTTTATTGTCCCGTTGTGGCCACCTTTCGCATAACACACGCATTGAGGGGACATTTCTGCGGGAAATCCGGCTCTGTAACTCACGTTGCCATCATTGGTCGATTCCTTTTGAAATACATGAACATTGGGTCCCACTCCTTGTGTTAATTCCTGGCTTCTGATATGATTTCTTGTTTTAGTATGTTTATTTTTCAGTTGTCAGGCCAAGCTGCACCGACGCCCTCGTCATTTTACCCCGCCATCAGGTTGTATCCTTCCATCCCAACTATATTATCTCTTTACATGTCCTCTAATCTTTCTACTGTTTATGCCATTGAGGACAATGGCATTTAAGTTGGGGGGGAGATATTCAAAAAATTTATTTCTAAAATTTTCAACAAAAATTTTTACTTTCTTGAATTGTCATGTGAAACAACAGTTTTCCCCGAGTTGCATTTCTTGATTCATGTCGCATGAAAAGTGATTCTAGAATGGAAATGACTAGAGAATCAGATGATGGATAATTTATTTACTCTAGCCATGGAAAACTGATTTAAAGAATCTCTTTAAAAGTTCAGATGCACTTAAAATAAAAGCACGTTGCACACTAATGAAACAAGAAGGACAAGCCTTCTGTTATTGGAGACAGACTGTCTGATATTCTACATTTTCTGAAGAAGAGATATGTTAGAAGCTTTCTGCCATAGAAAAGTATGAGAAAAAAATAAAGCACCATGAAAAATGCTCCGATTCTGAGTAACCGGGCCTACTTCACCTAAGACGTGTTGAGGTTCGCGTCAAAAGGAAAAGGGAACTTTGAACTGTGGCACCGGACCTACTTCACCTAAGACGTGTTGAGGTTCGTGTAAAACAGTGAAGGGTAGTGCAACATCATGTGTGTAAAGAAAAAAAAAGGGAAAAAGAAAGTAGAAAAGAAAAATATATATATAGTGATCCCAAAAGGGACATATCAATAAGGCAGACAAAAAGCTAGTGTGCATTGAACGCTCTAAGTAAGAAGTGTAGAATTGAAAGGCATTTGTTCAGAATAGCAAGTGGAGGATGCAATTGTCTTCACTGTGGACTTAGCATTACACATGCACAAGTGTTACTGAATTTTGATTAGATTCTTGATCATGTACCTGAATTTCCGACATAAGGCTAATCTGTGATAATTACTCCAGATTCCTGATCTTTAGTTGACTCTATGAAAGATGAACTGGAAATGAGGCCTGAATATCTTTAAACTATTGTTAGTCCTAAATTTTTCATTAATTGCATTGCTAAGGGACTAGCAATGAGTAAGTTGGGGGGTGTGATTAGTGTGTATTTTTATCATTTAATTCATGAGTATATGCATTTTTATGAGCTTAATTGATATTAAATATACACT
Source organism: Amorphophallus konjac (assembly GCA_022559845.1). NCBI lineage: Eukaryota > Viridiplantae > Streptophyta > Magnoliopsida > Alismatales > Araceae > Amorphophallus > Amorphophallus konjac. Next base: position 548,308,604 of record CM040121.1, on the reverse strand, counting down.
TCTCACACTTATTGTTAATTTTGTATCAAATGTTTATTTTTCTGAAATTAAATAAATTTTAATTATATTTTTATATATTTATGCAGGCACGTAGTACGAGAAAAGCTCCACAAAAAAAAAGAAAATAAAGAAAATAAAAATATTATTTTGAATGGGCCAAAAGCCCAAGGATTTGTTCAAAAAGAAAAGAAAAATTTTTAGAATAAAAAATAACTTTATTTACTATTTTTTAGAATTGTCTAACTATTTATAGACATATATATATAGCTAGATATATATATATATATATATATATATATATATATATATTAAAAACTAATAAAAAAATGTTCAAACATCCCCCCCCCCCCCCCCGCCCCCGCCCCCGCCTTCGCCGCCCGGGCACGGGCGACGAGGCGGGAGGGCGAAGGCGGAGGGGGGGTCGTGGCGTCGAGCGGAGGCGGCCGGGCGAACGCGGGCGGGGCTCGGCAGGTGGGCTCGGCAGCAGGCGGGCTTGGGCTCGCACCGGCGCGGCACGGGCGCGGCGAGGGCCGCGGGCGGTTCGTGCGGCATGCGGGCGCAGCGTGCGCCACGCGCACACGCGGCAGGCGCAGAGAAAGCGGGCGCACGGGGGTCCACCGAGCCGGCCGCCTAACTCGGTCGGCCGTTCGGCACGTTGCGCCCGCAGAAAGAGAAAGAGAGAAAGAGAAGAAGAAAAAGGCCAAAAAAATGCCAAACAAATTCAGAAAAATCCGAAAAAAATGGCAAAGTGGGCAGAACCTACCTGCCTACCATTTTAGGCTGAAATTGGGTACACTTGTTTGTATTGATGGAGTGTTTTTGTAACCCCTATATAAAGGGTGCATTGGTCTTGAATGAGGGGAGTTAGCAAGTTAGTTAGCAAGTAGAATTAGCAAGATGGCAAGGTTGAGTAGGGGGAGAGCTAGCTTTGGTCACTTGTAATGTAAGTTGTTCTTTACATTTCTGAAGTTGTTGAGTGCATCAAGTTGTATTTTCAAAGCTTTTGAAGTCAAAGTTGTAAGTTGTTCTTATTTCAATAAAAGTTTCATTTTTGAATTCAGCATGTTCTTAGCCTTATTTTGCATGGTTGTAATCTTTATTTCAATTTGAGTTCTTCATAAAAGTTGTTCCTTTTTAAGTTTTCTTCAACTTCTCTGTTTAGCATTTCTTCAAATTCGTCCAAATTCACAGAGTTAATACCCATTTTCTTAAGTGTTGTCCTGTGCATTTACTGTTCATCCGTGATGATATCTTCTTCCATTCATTCATTTTGAAGTCTTTCTAGTCCTCAAATAACTCTGAGTTCTTCATAAGAGTTGTTCCTCTCTTGTATATCTAAGTTTTATTCTTCTTGCACTTTGTCCAATTCTGTGTATTTTTAGAGTTAGAATTAATTTTTCAAGGTGCTAGTTTTCTGTCAATTACTGTTCATCCGAACTAATAGGTCATAGTTTTTCAAGTTTTTCCTTATCTTCCTTTCATTTTCTGTTTCTGTGTTCTTCATAAAAGTTCTTCCTTTTTCAATTCTCTACAACTTTCATGTTTTACACTTCTTCTCATTCTGTCTATATTTGAAGTTATGCATTTTCTTCCAACCCCTATTTTCACTTGAATTCTGTTATGTTTTCCAATTTAAGTTTTCATAATCGCACTCCAAATTCCAACAATTGATTTTTTTCAAAACACAAGAATATTTTCCAACTAAGAAAAATAACCAAATTCCTTCCCCGTGGGATCGACCCGTACTTACCATTATACTCATGTTTTCAAATCCATAAGTGAGTGAGTGCGGTTATAAATATTTGAAATTTGTGTGGCACGGCAATTTTTACAACGACTGTCGAGCATACATCAACGACCATCCTTAGGTCGTGGTTTGTTGAATTCGCGCCCCTGAGGGGGGCGTGGTTCTATTTGTGCTTTAAGTTAACGACCTTCCCCAGGTCGTTCTTCATCTTTAAAACGCCTCTGTGTTGGGCGTGAATCTGTGGTTAATTTCTAAAAATTCCTAAAGATATTTTCAAATCACGCCCTTGGGTGGGGCGTTTTCCATTTGGGTCCGTTAATTTAATCAAGAATTAATGAATGGACGACCACTGGTTTGGTCGTCTGTTTTTAATTAACGCCCTGGTGTGGGGCGTGGTTTCCAAATTTTTCAGAAAATGAAATGAAAATAACAGCATGCGAATAATTCATGGAAAATAATTAAAAGCATGGAAATGATAAATTTTAAAAGGACGACATGCTGTAGGGCGTGTTCTAATGGGGTTAATTATTTTTCAGGGAAATAATTTGATTTACGCCCTTGGGTTGGGCGTTTCATTTCTAAATCGTGACGCCCCTGAGGGCGTCTTCTTTCTGGGTTGCAGGGTTTATGCCCGAGAGCTATGGAAATTCCAGGAAAAATGACATAAAATAAAAAAAATGGAATTGAGTTTGGAGGCCTACCTTCTTGTGCTTCGGTTCTTGTGGACAAGGTCGTGGTTGCCTGGGTCACCGTAGTTGGCCGGCACGGGGAGGGGGCGCCGCCGAGGGCGGTGGCCCGTCACCACCTTCTCCACCTTCTTCGCCTCCTCCTTCCTCATCATCTCCACCTCCTTCATCGCCGCCTTCGCCTCCTTCAGCTTCTTCTTCATCACCAGCTTCCTCTTCATCTCCTTCAGCTTCGGCCTCGTCGCCGGTCTCCACGGCGTTTTCTTCTCAAGCCGCCACAGGCTCCTCCATGGCGTTTTCTTCTCCGGTGGGGGCGAGCTCGTCCCCACCCAAGTAGACCACCTCCGGGGCCGATACCCTCTGTCGCTTGAGTGAGCCACCGCCTGCCATAGCCTAGGGCTAGGATTAGTGAGGGCAGAGGGAGAGAATGAGAGATGAGAGAAGGGGACGGGGAGGTTTCGATTAGGGTTTTGCAGAAAGAGGGCAAATGGACGAGGGAGGAAGAAGAAAGGAAGAAAAGAGGCTTTTTAGCATTCGAAAAGAAGACACGCTCTGAGGAAGGGCATTTTTGGTAAAATAGACGCCCGAATATGTGGGCGTGTTTCTGATATAGGACGACGTTGTCTGAGGCGTCAATTTCTTTTGCATGGGGAATGATAACCGTCGTCAGGCGCATTGAATGGGGATTGATTGATGTGAGAGCAGTCATTATTACGGTTTTGATTAACGTCTGAGTTTGAGGCGCTACCTTGATGAAACGTGGCTTTGCTGAGGGCGTTACTTTTAGAATTTCAACGAATACTTTTGGGGAATTTGAATCAATTCACGCCCTGTTTTAAGTCGTTTTATAATTAACGCCCATTTGAGGAGGCGTCAAATTTGTGAGCTGGAACATTGGAGGCGACGTATGCTGAGGCGTCCTTTTATGAAGTAACGACATCGTTTGAGGCGTTATTTGCAACAGAATCGCAGAACGTTGGAAGATCTAATCAGAAACACAGTAATTGGCTCAATAAGAAAGCATCATTGATTAATTTGAAAAGATTACAACATCTAATGAGCCACTTTGTGCCTTAGTTTCCTCAGAGCTATTACATACAGTTTCCGCTGCTCTCTGTCTTCATCCAAGCTTTCTACAGGTTGATGGGTTTTGTTGATGTTCCACAAAGCTTGGACTGACGTGCATTCTTCACCGTCTTCGTTTCTGCTGAGATTCCGTGTCTTGATTGGAGGAAGATGAGATGGGTCCTCAAGGACTTGCCGTGGAAGCCCAAGTTGAGGTAGGCATCGATGTGAATTATATAGCAAGAATTCTGAAGCGCCTATAAGACGAAGGTCTATCCCGGGAGAGAATCTTGCACGGAGGTCTTGAGTCTTGAGTATTCCCGGGGCGCAAGTAAAGAGGTTCTTTGGCATTATCTTAAGGTGCTCTCTCCATTCCACTCTCTTCTTGACTTGAGGAATCCGGTTCGTCACTCTATTGCTTATCCCAAGTGAACCGGTCATATAAGAGAGTGGGCTTTTTGAGAAGATTCTTGAGGATTGTTGGGCCTCATTACATGGATCGAACTTGAAGTAAAGATCAACCCAACTAGAGAGTGCTAGCATGCATCCGTAAATGGGCCTTCCCATTGCCGCTGAGGTAAGCCCACTATAGAGATAGGTTAGAATAGCCGGGCCAACTCTATCTCCTTCCCATAAGCTTACTACGGCACTTAATTGGGCCTCCTCTAAGAAATCCTCCGTGCATGGGAATAAGATCGCTCCTGCTAAGCACACCACGAAGGCCTTTGCTACCCGCTCTATCTCTCATCTTCTTTGGCTTGATCTGCTCTCTTGTACACCCATGAAGCGAGCTTTAGAAGATTGATTCCCTTGGTGGCTTTGATTTGATTCACTAGGTTGGGGCTGGGAATCAATGTGGTTAGTAGCTCATGAGAGGAGATTGGTTTTGGCATGATAGCCATCTTTTCCTCATCTCCTTGCTTCATTCTCTTCAAACCCAAGATGATCTCCAATTCCTCTAGTAAGATGGTGGCTTCAAAAGTTGAGAAGAGGAAGGTATGGGTAAGAGGGTGCCATGTTTCAATTAGAGCTCCTATGGCAGCCCAATCTAAATGGATTTGGTCATGGTGTTTTGCATGGGTAACTAAGCCCAAGAGATGCCATCTTGCAAGATAGACTCTCATATCTGAAGAGAACTTAGAAATGATAAGGGGGAGCCACTTATTTTTGGTAAACCTTCGAGCTCTTGGCACATTCGGATAATCCTGTGAAAGAAAGAAAAGAAAAGAATGCACAGAAAAGAAGAATAAGTGAGTATGCAGAAGAGAAACGGGTTAAAACAGTTTTGTTCGATGAAGATATGAAAGAACAGAAGAATCAATTACCTGGTTCATGGAAATCTTGCTGCTTATGTGCCCATTAATCTCAGTTAATCTGGGAGTTGAGGATTTTGATCTCTTGAGCGCCCTCTCCATCGTCAGTTTGCAGGAAGAGCTCGGACGGTTGCAGCCTGCAGAAGAACAGAAGAACAGAGGAAGCAGAACTCGGATGATTGTTTTGATTGATTTGAAGGAAGTACTTCCTTTTATAGAAGCCTGAAGGGTATCAGGGCTGTTCGGAGTTAGGAGATCGATGGCTATTAGGACTGGGTTTAGCTTTCGATTTGGAAACGGAAGCGTGAGGTTAATTAACGCCTTCTATTGGGGCGTCGATTTTGGAATTGACGACTTGACAGAGGTCGTGTTCTATGTAGCGCCCTTAAATGGGTCGTCTTCTTCTTGGACTACCGATACTTTTAACGCCTTTGTGAAGGGCGTGTTTTTTAAGTTGACGACCTGATGTCAGGCGCCTTTCATGATTTTGACGCCATGATGTCCAGGCGTGTTTTTGTGAGCTTATGAGTTTGGTTCCTATATATATATGATTTGATGAACTTAAGTGCTGTTATTTTATTGAAATTATTTTAATTAAGCACTTATGATCATTTTTTGGAAATTGAGGATTATTTCTAATCATGTGAGGACTAATGAGTTTCAAAGTGCAGAAGAGTACAGGTTTTCGAGACGCTTGGATCACTATTGGAGTAACATCATGCTCTCATCTTGTATTTATTTCCTGTAAGCATTGTTACTATATGGTATTCTACGCTATTATAGCATATCAAGGACCTTGTGGTACTGATGAACCTGGAATTTGAGTTCCCCTTCATCAAAAACGGTGATAATTCCAGGGGAGTCTTGATCACACGGATAGGCCGTTGAGTCGTTCAAGGTTTGGAACGATGGTTCCACTTTCTGAGTTGATGCACGGACAAACGGGCTTCGGCTTAGTGTTAGCTCAGAGAATTGGATTCTTGACTAAATCTAGATGGCTTAGCAATATTATCCTTGATTATTTTATTATTTTATTATTTTATTTTTAATTTATTTTAATTTTTCCTTTTAGCCCAGCATGCATCATGTAGGACTTTGAGATTCATAATGAAAATCTTCATATTATGGCAATAATGAAGGTCACTCACTCTTGATTGAGTTGACATGAGATATTCCACTCCAAATCAAGTACTTCATTCTATTTGAAGTAGCTCAGGCTGATTCCTTAAAAGTGTTCCTTTGTTGGATCTCCATCTCAATTCTCTTTATTTTTTCTACAAATCTACCTTGGTTGTAGCACGTCCACGTTGGCTGGTAACTGCTCTCCAATGGTCTTTCCCTGTCGTGCCCGTGCGCACACCTTTTACATTACATTTTTACTTGTTAGTTAAATCTCCTTTATCCAGCAAATCAATGCTTCCTTGGAACCAATCGGAGTTGTTTCATTTTGAATCCTAGAAAGATTTCCAATGCTTAGTGTCTGAGATGTGTCACATCACACCTTGGCGTCTCCTTATCAGTTCATTCCACTTCATTCCGTTTGTTGCATTTCTCTTCATTCCGTCTCACTCCCTTGCAAAGCAGACGCCAAGGTGGGGCGGCTGTAGACACGCCAAAATTGATGCTTCGATGATCAAATCTCATGTCACTATATTAATGCCCCAAGTGAATTTCAATATTTCCATAAAATGAAGTTTTTTTTATTTTTCGTGGGTTTTTACGCATTTTTCTTGCATTTTTGTGATTCACGACCTGAAGAGGGGCATTATTTAAGAAGTGACCTGCTCTAGGGCGTTTTAAAAAGAAAGGACGACCATACTTGTGGGCGTCAAATCCTGGTATTATTCGCTTTCAAAATAAAATGCAATTAATGGTTAACGTCCTTCCTCAGGGCGTGTTTCAAATTAACGTCGTTATCTCAGGCGTTTTCTCATAATTTTCAAATAAAGAAAGTTTTATTTCCAAATTTAAATCCAGGAGTTGACGCCTTTGTTAAGGTCGTGTTTTGATTAACGTCTTTAGGTAGGTCGTCAATTCAAGTTTCGACGCCCTTCTGAAGGTCGTGTTTTACCTTTTGTGTTCTGCTTAAACTCCCCTTTCCAGAAGAGTTCCCTACCTCCGTTAGTCACCTTGCTCGATCTGGAACTAGAGTCCTACCTCCGTTTGATCATTGTCCGTTCTTATCATACCAAGTTTGAGTCTATCTTTGATCTGAAACCCTATATTAAGGGGCCTTGATCGCTCGCGCGCGAGGTGAGGAGGCAGAAGCAGAAAGGCGATTAGCAGTTGTTAGAAGCAGTGGTTAGAAGCAGTGGTTAGAAGCAGAGCCTTCTTCCTCCTGTGCGATCTCTTTCTTCAAAGGGCTCTTCTGCTTCCTTCCTCTTCTTCCTGCTGCACAGTTCTCCCTTTACTGTTTACAGGAACAGAGGGGTCTTCTTTTATTTCGTTTGCTTTGTTATTTTTGCATCACATCATATTATCATCATCTGTCGCACAGTAGTTCTTTTTCTTCTTTGCATTAGCATCATATATCCTCCCTTCCCTATTTCTTCTTAGGGGTTTTAAAAAACAAAAAAAGAGGTGCGCATGTCTTGTTCTCTTTTCATCATATCATCTATTTAGGATTGATACTACATTCACTTGGCTAATCCACTTCTATTTTGCTTGTTTCTTTATCTTTTGCAAGGGTAATCAACAAGAAAAACCCCCTTCATCGGCCGACCGATTGAAGGAGGAGGAAGGAATTCACAATCCATCCCGCATCCAATTTTCCACCAGGTATTCGCGATCTTCTTTGTTTATTATTGAGGTAACCCCTCTGGCGATCACTCTCCTTTATAGCACCACATGCTTCTTTGTTTCTTCATATCATCTCCCTACTTATATATATTTTTCTCATATTTAAAACTCCCCATGTGTGGATTTATCACAATCTACAGTCCCCTAGGTGATCCCAATTCCCTCACCAAGCAGAAATCTTTCATCCTCACTGCAACGGAATACTTCACCAAATGGGCCGAAGCCGAAGCTTACGCGGAAATCAAGGTATCAACAGTCTGTAAATTCATCATGAAGAACATCCTCGCCAGGTTCGGCGTCCCGAGCACAATCGTCACCTACAATGGGTCACAGTTCATCTCTTAGGACCTTCAGGACCTCTGCAAAAGGTACGCAATTGCATTGCATCATTCATCACCATACTATCCCCAAGGTAACGGCCAAGCGGAGGCCACCAATAAAACATTGCTCAAAATCATCAAGAAAACCTGCGAGTCTAGTAAGTTTTCAAACTGGCCAGAAAAACTTATAGAAGCTATATGGGTCTATCGCACTTCAATCCGTACCCCCACCGGGCAGACTCCCTTTGCCCTCACTTATGGTATGGAAGCGGTAGTCCCGTACGAGACTCTGATCCCTTCTCTCAGGGTACAATTGGATGAGAAATTTCCACTCGACGAACGTCCTAATTCACTCCTTGCCCAGTTGGAACTCTTAGATGAGAAACGACTGGCCACTGCCGAACACGCGCGTGTGTATCAAAATAGGCTCGCTCGCTTTTACCAAAAGAAAGTCGTTGAGAGAAAATTCAAAATCGTTGAGATGGTTGTCAAAAGAATTTTTGTCAAGCCTGGAGGGCCGCGTTCTAAGCTCCAACCCAATTGGGAAGGACCATTTGTAATTCAAGCCGTATACCCTGGCAACGCCTACAAGCTAATCAACGCCGAAGGGGCCGAGTTGGCCCACCCTTGGAACGGACTTTATCTTAAAAAGTACTATCCTTAGCATGGTATCAAAACATAAAAAATGATAAAAAGACAGAAAACAACAAAAACAACAAAAAGTTTTAAAAACCACTAAAAATATGAAAAATTCAAAATGCCGATGTCTGGTGGTCACCATGTGGTTAAGTCCCTGCATCTGACCTTCATGTTAGGATAGGGCCCATTAAGGCTTGGTAGGCACCGGATCTTGGTCTGCCAGAACCGCGGAGATCCCTGTCCGGCCACGTCGGCCTATGCTCGCTCGAAGGAAGCCAACATGTGCTCATTTTATTCAAAAAAAGTCGGTAGCATTACCTACGGTGTGTTGTGCCCCTTGTGCTTTGTTGATGATGTGATGTTTTAATGATAGCAACATGAATGAGTCACCACATTCAATGATAGCAACATGATTGTTTATAACTGATATACTATGTGGTTAATGCATTTGACTGTGACTGGTATATTATCTGGAGAATGCATGTGTTCTGTCTGCATAAGTCTATACACTGTATGGACTTGCATTTCACTGCAGGGTAAATCCCAAAGTCTAGGCATTGCTGCATTGCTTGCATTTCAGAATCTGTACATTGGTTTTGTCATGCACATAGACTTCCAAGTCTATTCATTCCTGCATCAGTGTGCTTCACACTTTGTTCATGTCTATACACTCGTCTCCCTCATGCATTTCACAGAAGTCTTGATTCATTAACCTTTTCGTTTGAGTTAATTCCTGATGTAAGACAGGAACAGGGTCGACGCTAGAGCTTATGGCGTCCAAGCACCAGTGAAGATGCATCCACGGATACTCTTCACAACGTTAACTCAATGCAAGGCTGCGTCAACTCAGCCACTCAAGAAGCAAAGGCCTTTTCAGAAATACTCCATCGCATCAACGCAGCAGTGGAACAGCGTCGACGCAACAGTTAAAAAGTCTAGGCTGTTTGTTCACTGGAACGTATCAATGCGTTAACGCCATTGCTAGACAACGTCGACGCAGCCATTGAGTCTGATAGGCATCTAGCTCGGCGATAGTTTAGAAGGTTGATGCTGGGAGCTTAAAACGTCCATGCATCAGTTGACAAAGCCTTCACGATATATTCCACTGCGTCAACGCCACAATGGAGTAGCGTCGACGCAGCAGTTAAAGGAGGATTCACTTTCACAGGCTATTCCACTACGTCAACGCCACAATTGAGCAGGGTCGACGCAGCAGCTAAAGAGACGAAGCTAATGGCTTACTGGAATGCCTCACTGCGTTAACACCATTGCTTGACAGCGTCGACGCAGCAAGTCAGATTGCTGTCATTGAGCACGTGAACTGCGATAGTGTCTGACACGTGATCCGAGGGACTGCATAGGCTAATGAAGGGCACGTGATCCGAGGCACCTGGCTCGTGATCCGAGGAGGACAAGGTATTCAGATAAGGACGCGTGTACTGACAGTCTGCTGGATGCTGCCACGTGGTCTGAATTTTTAGCGCGGGAAATGTGGAAGCCACACGCGCCCGGTGCTGCTGCTGCTATATATACGAGTCTTCATCCTCTGTAGAAGACTGATCGAAGAAGAAGCCTGGAGAGCAGAAAGCCCATCGATCCAGAAAGAGAGAAGAATAAGAAAAAGAGCAGAAGAAGAAGAGAAGAGAAGAGACAGAGAGAGCCTGCGAAAGAAGAAGAAAAAGAGTGGAGGAGAAGCCGTGAAGAGAAAGCAGAGTGGAGAGAAGCTGTCGATCCAGCACAAGAGAGGAAAGAAAAGAGAGAGAAGAGAAGAGCAGAGAGTGAGAGATTAGCGAAGGAAGAAGAAAAAGAAGAGCAAGAGAGAGATTGAGAGCTCGAGCTGAGAAATAGAGAGAGTTTGAGGTTGTCTGGATTTTGGATCAAATCCAAGCTAGAGCTGCTCCTTCGAGAGCTATATTTGTGCTTCATTGTTTCAGCTTTCCGTTGCTGTCTTATCTATCTTCTAGTTTTCATTTTACATTTTCTTCAAGCTGTTAGTCAGCGGATGTTGCAGAGGTGGATTCCTCTAGACGGGTAAGCTGTAATCCCCAGCGGTTTGCAGAGGTGCATCCTATGGACAGCAAGCTGTGTTGCTCAGCGGGGCGAGGAGGATTCCTCGGACGGCAAGCTGTGTTGCTCAGCGGGCTCAGCGGTTGTATGGCAAGCTGTGATGTCCAGCTGTTCAAGCTGTGAGTCAGCGGAATCCACACTCTGGTTTGAGTGTGGGGTGGATGTAGGTCTACTGGACCGAACCACCTAAAAACCTCTGTGCAGTGGTTTGATTTCTTCATCTGTTTTATTGCTTCCGCTAGATGCTTGCATAGGGGCGCTTCGGTGTTTGCTTCCAGTTCTACAGAGTTGATTAGCTGTGCACGCTATCTGTTTGACACTAGTACTGTCTGTTGCTTGAATTGTCTAATTGCTGAACTCATTAGATGTCTGCTTAGGAGTACTTTGCGTACAGGTTCTGTAAAGGAGTTATTCTGTGTTGTTGAGTGAGCAAAATTGTATTTGGTGAAAAGAATGGTTTTAATGAATGCTTAAGTGCGTTTTGCTTGGGTTGCTCACTGTCTGTTTGTTGAATTCCGCTAATGCTAATTAGTCTTTTAGATTTGATAAATCTATCTAGTTAGCATTCTAAATAGTTAGTGAGCATAACATTTTAATTGGGCGAAAGTTTTTAAAGGGCTATATTCATTCACCCCCCCCTCTGAATACTTGCACCGAAACCAACACGGTGGGGCCCCACCCAGAAGATCCCCAGAAGCTGTAATCTTTATTCTTTTCTCTTCGACCAAATGAGACAGTCGGCGCCCTTAAAACGCTGAGCATGAGAAACCGAAACTCAAACCCCAAAGGCGAAAGTAGGATCAATTTTCTCGAGCATCGATCAGAGTACGAGAAGAGGGCAGTGTCCCCGCAGGCATACAAAAGGGAGCTCACAACGTCAAAATGGCTATATCTCCCTCAAGAAAAATAAAATCAAAATCAAGAAAAAAGCCTGGTCGTGACCGTGCCTGACGCGATAATTGGGACCCCTCAAAACAAAAGTTTGGATCCACAAAAGGGGCCATGGAATGTAAATGCTCCGTGAAGAGGCGTTTTCTCGCGCTGTGTCCTGAGCGGGCTGTGGATCACCAGAAGATGAATCTGCAAGATAGGGAAACGTATCAGAGGGCCCAGGGGGATTCCCTGGGGTAAAACCCTCCGATGGCTAAGTCAGTAGAGCTGTGGTGAAAGCGATAATGGGGGAGGAGAGAGCTGATGCGCGAGAATCCTCTCCACCAGAGGGTGAAGTGAATCGTGCTCAGGAGCTTAGGGTGTGTGAATGGATGAAAAGGCCTTACCTGCCACCGGAGGGTATCCCTGGATTATATAGTGCGCCGCCTTTAGGAGTCCTGCAAGCTGAGGGGTTTCTGGCGAGAGTTACGTCCTCAACGTGGGCTTTCATGGCCTTATCGTGGGAACGTTATCTCCTTGAAGTCCGGCGGCGGCTCCCCTGACTCTCCTGCTTGCGGGGGACTCTGAACGGCCGCACATACAGATGATTAACGGCCTTACCGAGCGTCGGGAATGCCAGCCCTGTCCGGGCGATGGGCATGGCTCGGCGAAGGTGGGGTCAGATGGGTCGGCGGGAGCCTGTCTCTCCCGGGCGGGGAGAGGGCTTAGGCCGGACCTTCCTTGGGACCTGACCGTTGTCTCGGGCCCTCCGAGCCTAGAAGGCCGCTGGGGAGAGTTGGTTCCTCAAGTCTTGTTCATTGGGATTTTCTTCCCTAAGTGGGCCCTGTGGGCTATCACTGGGATGGGCTCGCCTCGTTGGACCCTGTGGGGTCTTGTTGGGCTGCCTTTATGGTGGGCTGTGGAAATCCCCCTGTCCACTTGTCCCCCTCCTACTCCCGAGCCATGGAGGCTCGGATGAGTAGTTTTCGAGGCTTTGGACCGGCGTGGCTCAGGTGGGTGGAATTCCGTTGGCGTTTATGGAGCCGCTTATAGCGGTTGCCAAGGCCCGTAATGATGATCCTGACGGACTTGAAACGAAGGGGCCCCCCTTTTCTCGGAGCACAGAACTACGTGCCGCCATCCTCAAGGGTTTTTATAGGCGTGGGGCACTGTTCGTCGCTCTAGGCTTCCCAGGGTTTTGGGCTTTCCTTGGCTTCTTGATGCGCCGTGAGAGCACAGCGGAGACGCGGAGTCTTGCGGCGGCGTTCGAAGAGTTGGCAAGGATAACCGCGGAGGCGGTCTGGCAACTTCCTTCTCCCCCGGAGTCTTCGAGTTCGCACGAGGAATCTTCTTCCGACTCGATGGCGGATCAGTGTTCGGAGCTTGAGCCGGCGAGGCGGGAGCCCGTCCCCAACTGCAGTGAGTTGGGGGAAGCGGAGGTGCGGAGGCTGGAGCATCGTTTTCGCATGCCTCTCCAGTACAGTTTTACTGTCGCCGCTCCACACGAGACGAGTCTGGATGATCGTACGGAGCACATTTGCACCTTTCTCCTGGCTTGGAAGAGCGGATTTCATCTTCCTTTCGATCCCTTTGTGTTGCAGCTTCTCGAGTTTTTCCGGTTGGCGCCCATTCAGTTGGTGGCCAACTCATATCTCCTGCTCTCTGCCTTTCAGATTCTTTATCATCAGCACGACATTTTTCCTTCCTTGGACCTCTTCCATTTCTTTTTTGAGTTGAAAGCGCACCCGTCGGCGGGGAAAGGCTTCTATTTCATCCAGGCGCGGAGGAACAGGAGCTGCATCTCGCTTGCAGCGAAGGACTCCTCGCACAAGGGGTGGAAGACCCAATTCTTCTAGGTGAAGGCGGTGGCGATGGACGAGATCTGGAGATGCTTGACCTTGCCCAACTTTCATCCGACTCTGCCTCCTCGCCAGGAGGAATTCCCTCCTCACGTGGAGCAGCAGGCCACCCGTCTGCTGGAGAACCGCTAGTCAACCGAAGAGCTGGTGACGCCGGAGAACATCGAACGGTGTCTTCTCTCGTGGTTGACGTCGACAGGTATTGCTCTTGAGGCTCTTTTTCTGGGGTGGAAATTGTTGGATACGGACTGAATAGATCTAGAGGGGGGGTGAATAGATCTTTCCCCCTTTTTGATAATTTACTAACTATCGACCAGATGAGCTACTGGTAATTAATGAATTATAGAACTAATGCGGATAGTAAAGATGCAAGCATACGTATAGGAAATCAAACACACACAAGCACACCACAAGAGAGGATTTTTAAGGTGGTTCAGTCTCTTCCTGAGACTTACATCCACCCCTTGCTTAACTCAAGCAAGGCTTCACTATGAGAAACTCTGATCTCAATCAAAACACAGCTGACACACAGCTTGTACCTGCTGACACACAGCTTGACTCTGCTGCCTCACAGCTTGACAATAATTGTAATCACAAATGGAAAGATGATAAGAACAGGTGATGAAAGACAGGACTGAATATTGGCGTGTGTAGAAGAATAGATGTTCAGCCTGGGACTTGATCACTCTTATGAAGAAGCCTAGACTCCCTGTTGATCTTCCAGTCAGTTGCCTTCGATTGTTCTGCTGCTGGAGATCGCACAGTCTTGAGCTAAGTCTTCCTTCTGCAGCAACGAGATTGCCTTTAACCTTTCTGCAGATCTTTGATTGGTGGAGAGCTCCTTCTTCCTCTTCTGTGTATATCTTCCTTGGCTTCTATTTCGTGCTGTCTCACTGCTTCTTTGTTCGTGATTAGTTGCATTATATTCTTCATACCGCCTTTGAAGTTCTTCCCGCGCAATTTTCAGATCGAGCGCCAATCTGCTAGAAAACAGGGATCGGTTTAAATCCAATCGTTAGAACGAGTTTGACCACTTCTAAGCAAGATTGTTTCCTTGATTCCCGTGCGGAATCTTATCTCCTGAGCAGCCCAACAACCTGCAACAACCATCTGCAGGTTTTAAGGAACCTCAACAGAATTCGGTTAGAGTTCGGTTCTGGACGCTATAAAGCCCGTGGTCGACCATGACCCTGTCGCTGGTCGACAATGGGCATTCCCCAGACGGCCGGTTCTTCTGGCTGAAACTCACTTCGCCCGTTGGTCGACCACAGCCTGGTCGCTGGTCGACAAGGAACGAATTACAGATGGCCGTCAGTTCTGTCTGATGTTCTGGCTGTTCTGTGGTCGACCAGAGGTGGGGCTTTGGTCGACAGCCAAGGTGCTTCCAGAAGACAGATGATCTGATGCTTTTCTGGTTGAGTTCGTTGGTCGACCATAACCACTTCCCTGGTCGACAAGCGGCCTTTGACACTTCTTCTGATTTGTTGATTCCACTTGGATTTCAGTGGACCTGAAATTACTTAACTTATCAGAAGTAAATTGAACTATCAGATTTATATTGAGTTGATCAGAAACATTGTTTGTCATCATCAAATGGGCATTAATTCAATGCACTATCTTTACACACATAACTAAACCATTTGCTTTAAGAGACAAGATAGAACTTAGATTAGTCAAACATATCCTATTGTCATCATCAAAACCAAGGGATGCACAACATTCTCCCCCTTTTTGATGATGACAACCATGAGTCATTGTGTCAAACAAAACCATTTGAAATAGCATTCAAGGCTTTCATAGCACAAATTTCATTCAACAAAGTATTTGATGTGCCTTTCAAAAAGCTTTCAAGAAGCAGTATAGCACTACTTACATGAGTGACAAAACTAAAGACAAAACTAAAGACACTAAGGACTAGTTGGACACATCTAGACACACAATGACACATAAGCTTCTCTCTCCCCCTTTGTCAACAGCAAAAAGTGAATCATTTAAACAGTCCTTCCGAGGAGGATGAGGAAGTCTCTGGCTTCACGTTCTCTTCCATGCGATCCAGCTTGTCAACAATGTGGGCATAGGAGAGCCTGAGTTTCTGGATCTCTGAGATAGTATCCTTGTGATACTTCTCATTCTGTTGGGTTGTGATCTCGATACGGATTCCCATCTGATCGGACACTTCACCGAGGGTCCTTACAAGTCTGTTGAACCGAGAACTAGCCTGGTCAGAGTGTTCCTTCTGCTTGATGAACCTGGCCTCCATCTGTTGTTCCAGCCTTTGGACTTTCTGCTCCAAGCGTCCAGTGGCAGCATTGACATTCTCTTGAAATGATTGGAGTTGGGTGGTGAGAGAAGATAACTGAGACGCCATCTGGAGGAGCACTCCATGAGATTCAGGGTGGGAGGTAAATGCTGGTGGTGGAGCAGAAGTAGAGGGAATGGAGGTAGGTGGTACTGGTGTGGGTTGAGCAGAATGTGATGGAGCTTGGGAAGTTGGAGCTTGGGTAGGCGGAGCAGATGGGGATTGAGCTGGAGGGGCAGCAGTGCCTGGCTGCCAGAGCACTATTGAAAGGGACGATGGTGAATGGGCAGCAGTGGGGGTAGTAGGTGTAGCTTGAGGCACCACTGGTGACGGTGTGACAGCAGGGCTAACCTGTATAGGTGAATGAGGTGGAGAAGAGGGTGGCACTGGATCCTTTGCTTTGCCCTTGGAAGGGAGAGTGCGCTGAACATGGTCTCCGACCTTCTTAAATCCCAAGAATGTGGTCACGAAGTGAAAATTGTAGACGTGCCATTTGGGAATGACAATGCTTGGGCTGTGAGGAGAAGGTATGTTGGCTGCTTTCAGAATGGAAGTGATATGGGCAGCAAAAGGAAGAGAATTCAGGGGATAATGTAGGATGCTTCGGAGGGAATTCAAAAGGAGTGTGGTTAGGCGAATAGGCTGGCGAGTGATGAGGCCATGGAGTATAAATAGATGGAGGCGACTTACTTGATCTCTGGCGCCTCCTCGAGGTTGTATGATGGTGGTGATGATGTGGTGAAGCAAACGATGAAGAGGAGGGAAGGTATTAGCATTGAGGTACTTGGGAAGGACCTCAGGGGCTGGCTTGCCAGTGACCACTGCATGTGCTTCTCGGAGGTCGAAGTCCTCATGATTGAAAACAGCTCCAATTCTGGGAGTCTTCAGCGTCATGTGGAGAAGCTTGACGTCGAGTCTGATGACTTTCCCTTGAACTACGGTGTATAGCTGACTGTCCACGACTTGCAGGTTGTGATAGAATTCTTGCACAAGCTGGGGCGAGTACGAATTGTGCACTGAAACGAACGTAGTCCACTCTTGAGCTTCAAAAATTGGCAGTAGATCTGGGAACATCTCCATCAGCTTGTCATCGGAGAAATCGACGATCCTGGGTTGCAAAACTGTCGTGGCTTGAGAGCTCCAGAAACGGGATGCACTGCGGGTTCCTCTGAATCTGCTGATTGTCTGCCTGGACCAGGTGCATCAGCCGTGGTCGACCGGTGAGGGGCCGATGGCGAACCCTGCGCGGCCCGCGACTTGGATCGCTTGGACGGCATCGAAGCAGCGGCAGGGGCCTGATCTCTTCTACGCTTAGAGGAAAGTAGAGCACGCTTGGGAGACATTGTGAAGGGAAGCGAGATAGAGGCGAGAGAGAGGCGAGAAAAGAAATCTGGAGAAGATGAAGTTGAGAGAGGGCTAGAGCTGCGGATGGGAGAATTTCAGGGACCCAGCCGAGACAATTTATAGGGTAGGGCATTAGGGCTGGCTCTTAATTTTTAGGGCAGTGAACCATCGCGATGCAAAGAACGAGCGGTCAGGATTTAATCAGCATAACTCATATTTTGGGAAATTGTTGAAGTGTACCCCCTTTCTTTAATAAGACATTTAAGTAACCGTTCCCCCCTTTCTTAAAGACCACCTTGTGACCAAATCGAGTGGGTCTTGTGGTTCAAAGAATTTGAAAGTATTGCCCCAATAAATTGACTCCCCATATCCACTGTCTTACTCACGGCTCCTTAAACTTATAATATGGTTCATGAGATAATTTTACTAGCTGAACAAGCTGAACAGTGTTTTATGCCTCTATTTGCATATAGTGCATTAGGTCAACCATTTTTGTTGCCTTTTCATTTTGGAATATTTAAAAGCTGTGGTCAGGTTTATCACATGCTTTTCCACACGAAGAGACACGCTTTTTACACGCCAGAAACCCCGGCTACTTAGCATGCCTAACCATTCCACTTTTAACTGGGACACACTTTTTATCCGTGAGGATATACGTTTATCAGACGCCAATATCCCCAGTTACTCAGGATACCCAATTAATAATTTTGAGAGTGGCAGAGGTAGATTGAGTCTTCATGACATACATGTCTCCCACTTAATTTTTCAGCCAATTTTGCTTTGTGATGGAGAACAGTAGTTTCTCAGAACTCAGTCCATTGCTCTACCAAGTAGGCAGAATTATGGCGTATTCCATATACATTCATGCTATAGCTGCGTTTATTTTCACTGTCCAACACAGACACAGGTAGAGAAACAGTCTCATTACTAAAAACATAAGTTCTCAATAGTCTTGAGTCAGAGTCATAGTTATGGTTTGAATTTATTGCAGTAGTACAGGTCAAATTCTCATTACTACACTTAACATTTACTCTCATTGATGACTTTGGTGATTTTCTTGTAAGAGGTGGTTAGGTTGTTCAATGGTTTATTAAGGAATGAGTTTACACTTTTTACTCCCCCTCAATTTGTGAGTCCTTGCTGAAGATAGAGAACAATAAGCTGACCACAAAGAGATATTGAGACACAAGGAATGGGAAGTGAATGAGGATGAGTGAGTGAAGCCAAAACTGAGCTCAGAGTCCAAAAAGTTCAGAAGATTTCCCACCAAAGCCAGCAGCTTGATTAGATCCAATTTCCCTTTTTCAGGTCCTTTGTCGACCATGGAGTGGCCTGTGGTCGACCTTTGTGCTGACACAGAACCTGCCTGTTGAGAAGACTGCGTTCTCACAAACCTGTTGTCGACCATTGGATCGCCTGTGGTCGACAGCTGCGAATTCCCAGAGCTAACTATTTCCTGTCCTGATGCCTTGGTCGACCAGCGCCTTGTCTGTGGTCGACCACAAGAGATGAGCCGTAGAGAACCAGTATTCTTGCTGAAGTTGCACCCGACACAAGACTTTCCAAACTCAAAAACTTGACCAGTACTAGAGACCTATAACTTAGACAGAAATGACAGAATCTATGTAGAGTACACATGAATATGATTATTTCAAGAATTTTCAGGAGAAATTCTACAAATTCCTAACTCCCTTCTTAGAGTTGAAAATCTGTCATTGTTAAGGGGTTTTGTGAAAATGTCTGCCAGTTGTTTTTCAGTTTCTACAAAATGAAGCATGAGATTTCCTTTGGAGACCTCATCTCTTAGAAAGTGATGACGGATCTCAATGTGTTTTGTCCTAGAGTGTTGAATGGGGTTTTTAGACAAATTAATAGCACTAGTGTTGTCACAGAAAATAGGTGCACATCCAAGATCTACATTGTAGTCTTGAAGCTGATGTTTTATCCACAAAACCTGTGTACCACAGCTCCCTACTGCGACATACTCAGCCTCAGCAGTGGAGAGTGCCACAGAATGCTGTTTTTTAGAGGCCCATGATATTAAACATCCACCTAATATTTGACAATAACCACTAGTACTCTTCCTATCAATTTTGCAACCAGCATAATCAGCATCTGAATATGAGATCAAGTCTAGTTTGCAGTAAGTAGGATACCATAAACCCAATTCTTGGGTACCGGCAAGGTAACGAAAGATACGCTTGACAGCCCCTAAATGTGAATCTCTAGGGCTAGATTGATATCTAGCACACATGCATACACTGAACTGAATGTCTGGCCTAGAGGCAGTTAAATATAGTAAGGATCCGATCATACCTCTGTATTTCTTGGCATCTACCATGTTACCTTTTACATCAGCCTCCAATGTTGCATTTGTCCCCATGGGTGACTCTATTGGTTTGCAGCTCTCCATGCCAAACTTTTTCAGCATCTCCTTTATGTACTTGGATTGATTTATGAAGTAGCCTTCTCTACATTGTAGAATCTGCAATCCAAGAAAGAACTGTAAATCACCCATTAAACTCATTTCAAACTCATTGGTCATTAGATTTGCAAATTCAGTACATAATGAAGCTTCAGTGGATCCAAACACAATATCATCCACATAGATTTGCACAATTAGTATATTCTTACCTTGGGTCTTGGAGAATAATGTTTGATCAATTTTACCTCTTGTGTAGCCCTTTTTGGTGAGGAATGAACTCAGTCTGTCGTACCATGCCCTAGGAGCCTGCTTTAAACCATACAAAGCCTTATGCAGTTTAAAGACATGATTAGGAAAATCATCATTTTCAAAACCAGGGGGTTGTTCCACAAAGACTTCTTCCTTTACAAAGCCATTTAGAAAGGCACTTTTTACATCCATTTGCTGCAATTTAATTCCATGGGACGCCGCAAATGCTAACAGTATTCTAATGGCTTCTAACCTTGCAACTGGAGCATATGATTCTTCAAAATCAACTCCAAATTCTTGGTTATACCCCTTAGCTACCAACCGAGCCTTGTTCCTCATAACAACTCCTTCTTCATTAAGCTTATTTTTATAAACCCATTTGGTTCCAATAACAGGATGAGATGAGGGTCTGGGAACAAGTTTCCAAACCTGATTTCTTTCAAATTGATTTAATTCTTCATGCATGGCATTTATCCAAGATTCATCTCTTAAAGCTTCCTCTACATTTTTAGGCTCAACTTGAGATACAAGGGCTAGCTGATCTAATTCATCAACTGTTTTAAGCTGAGATCTAGTTTTCCTCGGTTCATTAATTCCTCCAATGATGTTATCTAGAGGATGATCTCTGAGAAATCTCAGATTTTCAGAATTGTTACCTGGGATGATCTCTCCTTCGGGTTGATCATTGGAATCACCTTGCTTTGGTTCTGCTTCAGTCTCCATTGGTTCCTCTTTGCCTTCCAGAAATTCCCCATCTTCATCTTTGCCTACCTGTCCAGTTTTGTCAAAGTCATTATTTTCATCAAATGTGATATGTGGGGATTCTTCAACTAGCTGATCTTTGGTGTTGTAGACTCTATAGGCTCTTGATCGGTCAGAGTATCCCAAGAAGATTCCTGGGTCACTCTTTGGTTCAAATTTGTCCAATGATCTCTTGTCATTGTTATGAATAAAACACCTTACACCGAAGATCCTAAAATGAGCTAGAGATGGCTTCTTACCTTTGAACACCTCATATGGAGTTTTCGTACTAGATGGTCTTACCATTGCCCTGTTTACAATATAACATGCTGTATTGACCGCCTCAGCCCAAAATCTTCTTGGAAGATTGGCTTCAACCAACAAGGTTCTGGCCATTTCAACAAGTGTGCGATTCCTTCTCTCTACCACTCCATTTTGCTCTGGCGTCCTTGGTGATGAGAACCTGTGATTTATTCCTTTGTTCCTGCAGAATTCATCAAACTCTGAATTTTCAAATTCTCCCCCATGATCAGATATTATTGAACACACTTTGGACTTTCCATCCTGCTTCATCCTTTTGTAAAATTCCTGAAACTCAGAAAAGGCATCACTTTTATGAGATAAGAACATGACCCATGTAAATCTAGAGAAATCATCAACAAGTACATAACCGTACCTCTTACCACTAAGGCTAGCAGTTCTTGTTGGGCCAAAAAGGTCCATGTGCACAAGTTCTAGTGGTCTAGAGGATTGACTTTCAGTTCTACCTTTGAATGATTTTCTTGTTTGCTTACCTTGGGTACATGATTCACATACTTTGACATTTTGAGCAAACGAAATTTCAGGTAAACCAGATACCATTTTATTCTTAACCAATTTGTGCAGCACCCTGTAGCTAACATGCCCTAGCCTTCGGTGCCACAACCAAGTCAGGTCCTCCTTCTTGGCGGTGAGGCACAAGTTGGAGTGGGCTGGATCATCCAAGTCTATCATGTAGACATTATTTACTCTCTTGCCCATAAACTTAACTTTAGCCGAATTTGGTTCAAGAATTTTACAGATTTTAGAATCAAAGACTACTTGATGGCCTTTGTCGCATAGCTGACTGATGCTAAGAAGATTATATTCAAGGCCATCCACTAGCAGTACATCTTCAATGTTATTTGTAGATGTCTTACCTACCTTACCTTTCCCAATGATCTTGCCTTTGTTATTTCCTCCAAATGTCACATGTCCTCCATCTTTTGAGTTTAGCTCGGAGAATTTTGCCTTGTCCCCTGTCATATGTCTTGAGCAGCCACTATCTAAGTACCACTTGTTGTGTATAGCTGCCAAACACACCTGCATCACAAGTTACACAGAAACTTTTGGACCCCAATGGTACCCGGGTCCAAGATGACTTGTAAAGTTATGAAATTGCTGCAGTAATCCTTTGGGAACCCAGATTCTGTTAGAGCAGTGTACATTTTTATTTTTGAACTTGTTCAGATTGGGTTGCTTTTGTTCTAAAGTTTCTTTAATCTGAGTCCACCTTTGTGTATTCAAGTTTTCATTTTGTTTTACCCGAGAAAACCTGTGATTTCTGTTTGCTTGTCTGGCCATGGTCGACTTTTGGTATGTCTGTGGTCGACCATCGCGTCCCCAGAACTCAGCGTCTGTTCTGGCACCACCTCTGGTCGACATCTGGTGTACCTGTGGTCGACCACTGCTTCTCCAGTAACCAGCGCCTGTTCTGGCAGATCCTCTGGTCGACAGATGAAGGGTCTGTTGTCGACCAGCCTGTCTCCAGACATCTTGTTTTCCAGATTTATGTCCTTTAACTTGGTTTATTTGGTGATTTCTGTGAATTTGGGTTTCTTGTTTATTATTTTGAATCTTATATTGATTGACTGTTTTCTCTTTAAAGTTTCTCTCTTCCTTGGTGACATTGTTCCTTTTGGAGGAGCATTCAGCTACATCCTCTTGTTTATCTTGGTATAGATTAATCAGGGGCCTTTTTCCTTTTGAGTCAGCAATCCCATTTACGGTTTTTATTTGGAATTCCTTTTTAGCCGTAGGATTGTATCCTAACCCTTCTTTTTGAAAGTTTACTTTTATTCCCAAGACAGCATTTAAGTTTTCTTGACCCTTGGTCATTTTTTTCAAGGCTTCCTGTTTATCTTCCAATTCACCTTGGATTCTTTCTATCTCTTTTAGAAGCTTACTGTTTTCTTCCTTGAGTGAATTGTTTCTTTCTTGACTTAACTTAGTTTCCTGTTCATATTCTTGAGTTTTTAGTTTTAGCTCATCAATGTCGTTTTTTAGCATTTCATTCTCTTCGGACATTCTCTTGTGGTTTTCTTCATCTAAGTCCATTTGATTCAGCTTGTTTTTCAGAGACTTGATTTCCATTTCTAGTTCAGTTTTGTTTTCCATTGAATTGCTGTCTTTATTCAGTTGACTGATCTTCTTCTTCAAATGTTTATTTTCCTTTCTTATTCTTTCATAAGTATCAAGCAATTCTGAATATACTTCTTCCCAATCCGAACTAGAGAAGTCTTGAAATGGGGAACTTACCTCAAGATCACTGTTGTCTCCCTTGGCCATCAGACAGAGCTTTCCTTCTTCTTCCTCGGAAGTTGTTTCCTCTTCACTGCTCTCTTCCTCCTCACTCCAAGTGCTAATCATCGCCTTGGGTTTCTTGCCTTTCCACTTGAAGCTTGATTTCTTAGGAGCTTCTGGACATTCAGCCTTCATATGTCCAGGCTGCCTGCAATTGTAGCAAATGAGTTTATTAGAAGAAGTCTTATGTTTATCAGATTTAAACTGGGATGACTTCCTTACCATGCCCTTTGGATTTCTGAATCCTTTACCTTCCTTTCGCAGGAATTTCTTAAATTTTCTTGTAAGCATGGCTAGCTCACCAGATTCTTCACCTGAGCTAGATGAGTCTTCATTGTCAGACACCTCAGAGGTGCTTGTCTTAGTCTTTAGGGCAAGTTGCTTCTTTTTCTTCCCCTCATCTTCCTTTCTCTTCAGATTGACCTCATAGGCCATCAGGGATCCTACTAACTCATCCACTGTCATTGTTGTGAGATCCTTTGAGTCCTCAATGACTGTGGCCTTGGTATGCCACATCGATGTGAGAGACCTTAAAATCTTCCTCACTAATTCCTGCTCTTTGTATGTCTTCCCTAAGCTCTTCAAGCCATTAGTCAATTGTACTAATCTGGCATACATCTCAGAAATACTTTCATCATTTTTCATCCTAAACATCTCATATTCTGAGACTAGCATATTTGCTTTTGTCTCTCTTACCTCGGAAGTACCTTCGTAGATTACCTTTAGACGATCCCACATTTCTTTGGCTGTTGCGCATTGGGAAACTCTTGAGAATTCTGTGGGGTGTAGTGAGCACTGCATTACGTTCATGGCTCCCCAGTTGACAGTTGATTTCCTGACCTGTTCTCTGGTCCAGGTTTCTTCATCTTCCGGTAGCTCAAAAGGTCCGCGGCTCACTACCCTCCACATCTCGTGGTCTTGCGCACGTAAGAACACCTGCATACGATTTTTCCAATAAGAATAATCAGTTCCATCAAAATATGGAGGTCTAGTTACAGAGTGCCCCTCAGCTATGAGGCTTTTAGAGTTCAGTCCGCCCGGTCTCTCCTGGTTGTTAGACCACATTTTTGGAGAACCTGCTCTGATACCACGTGTTGGATACGGACTGAATAGATCTAGAGGGGGGGTGAATAGATCTTTCCCCCTTTTTGATAATTTACTAACTATCGACCAGATGAGCTACTGGTAATTAATGAATTATAGAACTAATGCGGATAGTAAAGATGCAAGCATACGTATAGGAAATCAAACACACACAAGCACACCACAAGAGAGGATTTTTAAGGTGGTTCAGTCTCTTCCTGAGACTTACATCCACCCCTTGCTTAACTCAAGCAAGGCTTCACTATGAGAATCTCTGATCTCAATCAAAACACAGCTGACACACAGCTTGTACCTGCTGACACACAGCTTGACTCTGCTGCCTCACAGCTTGACAATAATTGTAATCACAAATGGAAAGATGATAAGAACAGGTGATGAAAGACAGGACTGAATATTGGCGTGTGTAGAAGAATAGATGTTCAGCCTGGGACTTGATCACTCTTATGAAGAAGCCTAGACTCCCTGTTGATCTTCCAGTCAGTTGCCTTCGATTGTTCTGCTGCTGGAGATCGCACAGTCTTGAGCTAAGTCTTCCTTCTGCAGCAACGAGATTGCCTTTAACCTTTCTGCAGATCTTTGATTGGTGGAGAGCTCCTTCTTCCTCTTCTGTGTATATCTTCCTTGGCTTCTATTTCGTGCTGTCTCACTGCTTCTTTGTTCGTGATTAGTTGCATTATATTCTTCATACCGCCTTTGAAGTTCTTCCCGCGCAATTTTCAGATCGAGCGCCAATCTGCTAGAAAACAGGGATCGGTTTAAATCCAATCGTTAGAACGAGTTTGACCACTTCTAAGCAAGATTGTTTCCTTGATTCCCGTGCGGAATCTTATCTCCTGAGCAGCCCAACAACCTGCAACAACCATCTGCAGGTTTTAAGGAACCTCAACAGAATTCGGTTAGAGTTCGGTTCTGGACGCTATAAAGCCCGTGGTCGACCATGACCCTGTCGCTGGTCGACAATGGGCATTCCCCAGACAGCCGGTTCTTCTGGCTGAAACTCACTTCGCCCGTTGGTCGACCACAGCCTGGTCGCTGGTCGACAAGGAACTAATTACAGATGGCCGTCAGTTCTGTCTGATGTTCTGGCTGTTCTGTGGTCGACCAGAGGTGGGGCTTTGGTCGACAGCCAAGGTGCTTCCAGAAGACAGATGATCTGATGCTTTTCTGGTTGAGTTCGTTGGTCGACCATAACCACTTCCCTGGTCGACAAGCGGCCTTTGACACTTCTTCTGATTTGTTGATTCCACTTGGATTTCAGTGGACCTGAAATTACTTAACTTATCAGAAGTAAATTGAACTATCAGATTTATATTGAGTTGATCAGAAACATTGTTTGTCATCATCAAATGGGCATTAATTCAATGCACTATCTTTACACACATAACTAAACCATTTGCTTTAAGAGACAAGATAGAACTTAGATTAGTCAAACATATCCTATTGTCATCATCAAAACCAAGGGATGCACAACAGAAATCTCTTTCCTTCTCCTGACCGGGTCTTCTTCTCGTTGCAGACGTGAGGCGGGAGCCTCTGGAGGAGGCTGCCGAGGTCATCGATCTGGGAGATGACTCGGCGGCCGATGAACCTGATGCCTCGGCGGGTCGCGCCCAGGCCGGAGATAAGGGCAAGGGGGTGGCCCCCGAGGGGTCTTCTCGATCGACCGTCTTGAAGCGCAAGGATCCCACAGCGGGAAAGTTGCGGGAGGCCGCGAAGGCCAAGAAACGGGCCAAGAAGGCCGGCCCTTCCACCATCGTCGGGGGCAATTCTGGCTCGGCGGCACTCCCCTCTCGGGGGTAAGATGGGGCCGACCCCTCCGGGCTAGCTCCCCCATCCACCAGGCGAGAGGGGGCCGAGGAGACCAGGGGCCCCTCAGAGGGCGGTGATGGGTCAGCTCTCCCCTCCGCGGGGGCAGAGGGGACCGATGTTGGTGTGGCCGGCGCTGGGACCGAGGGACCAATCGGCGGGGATGGGGGTTCGCCCGTGGGGGCGTCGCGACCCCAAGCGCCTGAAGTTCCTGGTGCGGTCGATCCCGCGGTGCCGGTCGAGGCTGGGGGTTTGCCCGGGGAGGCGTCGCAACCCCAACCGACCGTGGCGCGCGGGGCGGTCAGCTCCGTTACCCGAGCAGGGTCTTCTGGCGGGGTGCCCAGGGTGGAGCGGTCCCCTCTGCCGGAGCCTTTGGAAAGGCTCGGTATCACGGGCGACCTGTACCGGATCTGCCGGTCGATCGCCGAGAGGACGAGGGGGGGAGAAAGGCGCAATACCCCCTCTGGGGTCCTTGATATTCTGATGGAGGGCGGCCTGGTCATAGCTCGATCAACGGCTGTGATGGCGGAGGCGCACGCCCGGACGGAGGCGGAACGGTCGGCTCTCGCCTGGACCCTGGGGGAATGCGAGAGGAAACTAGCCCGGCTCGAGGGGGAGCATGAAGGGCTCCAACGGGAGTTCCTCGCACTCAGGGAGTTGGCACGGTCGAGCCGACGGGAAGCCAAGGTGCTGGCCGAGCAGCTGACTAGGGCCCAAGAGTCACTCGAGAGAAAAAGCAAACGCTTGGAAGAGGAGCGCCAGCATCACGTCGAGCTGGATGGTCTATGGGAGCTTGAGCGCGGCGAGCTGCAGGATCGGGCGGAGGCAGCGGAGCGCTTCCGTTCTGAGGTCGAGGCAGACCGAGCCCGGGCGGAGGGCCGGTCGATCGAAGCAGAGCGGAAGATGGCTGAGCTAGAGGAGCATCTGGCGAGGGCGGAGGAGCGTGCGGCCGAGGCGGAGCGGGCTCGGGTCGAGCTTATCGGAAAGGCAGGGCAGGTCGAGGCGATCGAGCTCTACAGAGGCTCGAAAGCTTACTCGGCCGACCTGGTTGAGGCTGCCCTACCCTACTACGAGGTAGCGCTTCGCCGGGGTGCTCGAAAGGGGTTCAAGAAGGGCTATCGCCGGACGATGAGCTATGCCAATGATCACCTTGCCGGGGGTGATTTTCCTTACGGCCAGAGCTATGACTCGGATGAGTCAGTTTCTAGCTCCTTATCGTCGGCCGGGGAAGATCCGGAGGAGTCACCTCCAGCGGGGTCACCGACTCCGGAAGCTCCGGGAGGGCTCACGACCGGGACAGTTCTCGCACAGGCGAGGTCAGTGTCCGGGCCGACCGTCACCGAAGGTACCGAGGGTGACGCGTCCCCTGCTGCCGTTCCTGAGCTTCAAAGTGGGCTCGAGGCCTGATGTATTTTACTTTATTTTGTCCCTTCCCTTTCTGTCTCTCTTTCCTTTTGTTAGAGAACTCATTTATGCGAGGTAATGAAGGACTTACTTTGTTTGATCGCTATCTTTGCCGTGATTTGACTGGCGTATCTGGAATGGTTGGAAAGTGCCGATATGTTCTGCGCCGTTTTCGCATGCTGATTCGGGAGACTTCTGGCGAGGCATCCTTTCGTTCCATCGTGCTTTGAATGTCAAGGCGCTTCGCGAATCTCGCTGGGGCGGGGACCGAGGAGTTGGAGGTGACCTTCCAAGGGAGGTCCTTTAGCGTGTTTTCGAGGGGGGAACTCATTTAAGGCGCGTGGCCTCCCTTGGCCTATAAGAGAGACCGAAGGGTGCTCCTTCCTTCTTAACACTTAGGACTCTCGCCGGCGGTCTATTCTTACTCCTTCGTCTTCGCTCTGTGTTGCGCCACTGGGATCGAAGCATGGAGGATTCTGCGGAGGGTGGCGCTGTCGATGATGGGGAGCAGCTGGTTCCCGCTGTCCTGGAACGTTGGTCGGGTCCCACGGTCGCCGCGCGTGCATGAGACGGGTCCGACGGTCGCCGCGCGGATCTGGGGAGGACTTCGACGTGCCGGGGCACGCTGCTTGTTCTCCCTGAGTTCCGGCGAGGCTTCCGGGCGGGGGCCGAGATGGAGGGCAGATGGGGGGATTAGGGATGCCTGCCGTCACTCCCCTCCGTGTGAGGGGAGGAGGCGACTCAAGTTCCCTCCTCACCTCCGTCCGTAACCTCTTTCTCTCTCTTTTGTTGATGTGACACAATATGCAGCGGAGGACAATGATACTAATTTGATGTGACGCGACTCCCTTGGACCTAGGATAGCAAGCAACACACGAGTTCGGCAACGTCACACTAGCGGACTCACTCGCGTAGGCACACTCGGGTCTGAAGGAGGACCGACGATGGCGGTGAGGGTCCGGGGGTTGGACCTCAAGGTCCCAAGGGTTTGGCTAGCTAGGAAGGGACCCCAATGGGCCAGGGATGCCCGATTTCAAGGGCGGCCGGCACGCCGAGGGCGTGGGATGCAATGGCTCTCTCTCAACTTGCTCCGCGGCGAACACAAGAATTGATTGAATTGCGGGTCGGTCGCTCGTCTCACTTCCGACGGGCAACTAAGAGCGATACTAAGCTAGCAATGGTAATAACAAGCAGTGAAGAGTGGCCAGGAGCTCACCTGATCGGCGTGAAGACGCCGATCCCGGTCGGAGACGAGGGCGAGCGGGGAAGTGTGCTCCCCGCACACTGCGCCGGTGAAGCTTCAAAACCTGTTCAAGAGTACAATTACTACACCTCGCGCAGGAGGGTGATCTCGGGGGTGGGAATTGGTTAATTACAAACAAACACTACCACCACGCAGGGTGGGGCGGTAAGCCGGCCAGGCGGGGATGGGAGGACGGACCGAAATGGTAGAAAGGAAATCAATGAGGGTTCAGCTGCAATCTGGACTGCTGGACAGGGTGCCATTGTTGGCTCTGTCCCGGGCTCGTCCGGACTCCAAATTGAGCGAAACCACCTCGCAATGCTTCCTGACTTGAAGCCGGTGTTGTCTGAATTTTGGGGCGGCCTGTGGAGGCAGGGACTAACGGCACTGGCAACTAATCCGGGACAGCTGGTGTGGTCTCTGGCCGGACCTGTTCTGTAGAAGTAGGTTGCAGATGCTGTCACGGGCGATCCCTAACTCCGAATGGCACGAAATCAGCGGTGTCGTCTCCGTGGTCGAGGTAGATTTCATATGGAGTCGATGGGGCTGCGATCCAAGGCCGTGGACTGTTGGTGTGCCCTAAAGAGTAGGCACTGGTCGCTGCAGACTGCAGGGGGCAGATCCGCGCAACAGAGGGATAAAATTTGTAACTCTGGCTCCTGGATGCCGAATGTCATTCTGTTTCTTGCGTCTGGTCGTGGACAGATGGAGGAAGAAGTTTGATGAAGGGCCGTGGGTCTGAATCCTCCACGATTAGCCGTGGTGCAGCGACGAATCGGGTTGCAGACTCTGGCCGCAGCGGCTACCAGATGCGAACAGTGGATTGCAGAAGTTGTCCCGGCCGCTCCTGGATGCCGAATCACGAACCGTTGGAGTCGATGGAACCGTGGACAAAGCCTCTTCTCATAAAAACTGACGACAACACGTTCTGAGGTTGGGGTGGACAGGGGGACGCCGACGAGTGGGAACTGGTTGCTGCAGACTACAGGAGGCAGACCCGACCAGTCGAGGAAGAAAGACCAAAACTCTGACCTCCGGATGCTGAATGCACTTCTGCTTCTTGATCCAGACAGAGGACTGGTGGAGGAAGATATTTGAAGAAGAGACTTCAGCCTGATTCCTTCGCCGTTGGTTGTGAAGCAGCTTCCAATCGGGCTCAGGCTTTCTGCAGGTGGTGTCTGGCGCAGTCGGGGTAGTACAGCTCTCACGGGTGGCCACGAACTCAGAATTGCATGATTCCTTCTCGTCTGGGTAGGGGACTGGACGACCTTTCCAGAAAGGTAAGATACGCCCTCAGATGTCGCCGTACGAACTCAGGGTAGCTTCTGCAAGACGGGCCTTCTTCAGCCACCTGCAGACTGATCAAAGGGGGGGAGAGGGGTGGAAGAGCTTGGTTGGCCAAAGGAAGAACAATGGGAAGGGGGGTTGGGGGCTGTGACCTAGGGAGGTGAAGGGGGGCTGGGAATGAATGTGGTGCAGTCCCAAAGGGAGGAGAATTCGAATTTTAGCTTGGGAGGGGTGAAGGGGGTGCTTGGGGAAGTGAGGGGGTGTATGGGGAATGCCAAGGGGTGCCTTGGAAGAGGGGCTTCCACCTAGGGGTTGGAGGGGGATTAAATGGGAGGTATGGGGAAGGGGGAGGGGTCTTAATTAGGGGAGAATAGGGAGGAGAGAGAGTGAATTTTGAAATTTAGAGAGAGAGAGAGAGATCGAGAGAGAGGGAGAGAGATAGACTCAAGGGGATTCAAGTGGATTTCAAGCTTTCATTCATTCATCAATTACCCTCTTCAAGTGGGGGATTGGGGTCCTTATATAGGAAACCCACAATTTACAATAAGTCCTCACATTGTGGACAACTGACAGAAGACCAAAGGTTGGGGAAGGGGGGGCCCATGGGCCAGGCCCAATGAACAGGCCCAATAACCTACTAAGCTAGTTAATGAAACTTGGACTTAGGTAAATGACTAACTAACTTAGGTAATAGACTCAATAAAGGGAAAAATACATAGATAAGACTCAAGAAAAATGAGAGAACTACATGGCTATACTCAGAAAATGATGGCGAACAAAATGGCGAGCAGCAGGACCATGTGAAGGGGTAAGCGATGTCCCCATCATACTCCCGGGGTGTGGAGAATTCGACTCGGTCGAGTAAGGGCCCACCGGGGAAGCAGCTCAGGGCGACCTGCAATCTCCAAAACCAACCTGCACCTGCGACCAGGGGACGGCTCTTCATCCTCTCAAGGCGGCCCGGACACACCCTCATGCTGGCGGTGGAACCCTGCTCGCATAGTATTGCCCCTCTGTGTACACGTCGGGCTCTCAAGGCTATTTGGTGGAAGCTCTCCAGGGTGTCCCTCTTAAAGGAAGTTATAGGCTCAAAGTACTCACTGGGATTCACCGCGGTGCCCATATGGGGTGCCGGATCAGCCGCATGAGAATTGGGGTATATCCCATGGCCCATTAGTAAATCTAATCCATAAGCCAGGTTGGCCAAAGCCACTTGGAACATGAAAGGTCCAAGTCCTCGTGCCCTCGATTTGGAGGTGGCCCTATGATAGAGTCGTTCCAATGCCACCATCGCGAGGTTACCTCCTTGGATTTCGAAGTGCCACCCGTGAGTTATAGCCCGCTCATTATGATCGTCACTACCCATATTTGGATGCTTGCTTGAATGAGTATACTTTGAGTGATGGTGCGGTGGGGGTGGGAAGTATGTGGTATGCAAAGGGGGACCGGGGCAACCATACATAGACCTATCATTCATGGATGTGATGAGGCATCTTGTGGACTCAGGGGGGCCTGGGAAACCATAGGTGGATCTATCGTGTATAGCTGTGAGAATTACCGGGGGACCTGGACATCCATGTGTGCTCCATTCAAGTGTAAGGGCTATGAAGAATGTGGGTGGACCAACACAACCAAATGTAGGCCAGTTATGCATTGAGCCTAAACTGTGCGTGACATGCATGGGAGGGCTGGACTCATGACCCTTGTCGAATGATGTGACATGCCAAGATGGGTGCTTTCTTCTCCTAGAGATGATGACCATGTGTGTGGGTATGGGGTGACCTTTAAGCTCCCATTTGTAAGGGTCGAAGGGATCATAGTAGGTATGCATCATGGGGTGGGGCACTACCTTGTTCCCTAGGTGTATACTGCCCATGGTCATGGTTCCCTTGGTGTGGGCTGGGTCTAGGACGAGGTGTGTTGGTTCTAGCATGGTGGGTGAGGGTAGGAGGGAGTGGGTGGTGGGTAGGGCGGTCAGGTCCCATGGGTTCATTGTCTTCCATAGGGTGGGATCAAAGGGGTCATGGAATGTGTTACCAAGGGTGAGGTGTTCTTTCACCTCAAGGTCTCCAAATGATGGTGAGTCCTCCTCCTCAAATGTAGTAATTGAACCGGAGTTCGAGGAGGGTTGGTTGGTCATGATTGGAGGGCTTGGTATCCTACCCGAAATAAGTAACTCCAATTCGCGGATAGCATCGGGCTCTTCGGGAATGGGGAGGGATAAAAGAAGGTCGCTAGTGTAGCAACCCACAGTTTAAATGGAAGAGATGGACCCGACACATAGATGTAGGAGGTTAAGACTCCTGGGTTGGTCGGCTACAGTGGTCAACATGCCAGTTAGCTTCATTTGCCAAGTTAGACCCTCAAGAAAATCTCCTAATGTTTCCACCTGATAGGATGATTGGATTGTGGTGTGATAGGTGGATAAGGGTACTATAGGAAGGTTTTGCTCCATGGGTGGGTAAGCATGGACCATGAGATCTCCAAATGGGTTCTCCTTTAGCCAACGTGAAAGGGGTTCTCCTAAGATAAGCTCGGTCCCTATTAAGGAGGGTGGCGTAAGGTTAAGACCACCATGTGAAGTTCCTTATTCTTCCTGGACATGGGTGATCTCTATGGCGGGGGTTGGTGTGTTCACCTTTATGGGGTCGGGTATGGGAATCATGTGTTCCTCTATCAAGGAGGTGAGATGGTCCCGTGAGGGTGTGGTGGTGAGGATAGGTGTGTGGTACCCCCGATGTGGGAGGTAAAGGGGAACTTGGTTTGGGATCGGTAAGGGGAGAAGTGGAGGCCTAGGTTGGGGTTGGATAGGGATTGGTAGTGGAAGATGGATGGGTTGAGGAGGATTGGGTTGGTTGGTTTTAGGGGTGTGTCTCTTTTAGGGGAAGAT
Organism: Amorphophallus konjac; assembly: GCA_022559845.1. Taxonomy (NCBI): domain Eukaryota; kingdom Viridiplantae; phylum Streptophyta; class Magnoliopsida; order Alismatales; family Araceae; genus Amorphophallus; species Amorphophallus konjac. The sequence goes on along the minus strand of CM040121.1, from coordinate 548,275,846 downwards.
GGAGGGGTGGGTTTGGGGACCAAGGAAGTTTGTGGAGTGTGGGTTTGTGGGAGAGTTTTGGGTGGGGTGGTGGTGGCCATCATGGGCCTAGGTGGAGTGGACATGGGGACCACACTGGTTGGAATGGTGAGGGTGGAGTGAGCCATGATGCTTCCTCCACTTGGGATGGGAACTTCTTGGGCTAACCCATGATATTGTGATTCATACTCTTCTTCCCAATCGGGGGAGGCCTCATATTCCTCAACTTCAATCTCATTCCTTTGTGGTGTGGGGGTCTTGCTCTCCAAGGGAGTGGGAAGGCCTTTTGGCGATGGGGTGGTGCAAGTTGGAATTATTTGGGGTGGTGGAGTTTGGACCCTAAGGGAGGTCTTGGGTTGACTGGGAGGGGAAGGGGGAGTGGGAGTGCTCCTCGAGTGATGATTCACAAGGTGGGAGTGGGTGGGTTGGGGAGTGAAGATCTTCCTAATCTCACTCCTCATCTCTTCCAATGAGTCTATGGGTCCTTTGGTTTCCCATCTAAATTCATCCCGAGGTGACCAAGCTCTAGGGTCGTGGTTCCTTTTTGCTTCAAGCCGGTCAAGTCGGGTGGTGAGGGTATCAAGATAGTTATGAATCTTGTTGGTGAGAGTGTCAAATCGGTCCATGGATATTTGGGACATCTCCCTAGGGTGGTCATGCAATGGAGTGATGGAAACCATGATGCAAGGGAGACTCAAATGATAATGCCCAAGGACTAGACTCGTAGAGACAAGTCTAAAACTTGCTCTGATACCACTTGATGTGACACAATATGCAGCGGAGGACAATGATACTAATTTGATGTGACGTGACTCCCTTGGACCTAGGATAGCAAGCAACACACGAGTTCGGCAACGTCACACTAGCGGACTCACTCGCGTAGGCACACTCGGGTCCGAAGGAGGACCGACGATGGCGGTGAGGGTCCGGGGGTTGGACCTCAAGGTCCCAAGGGTTTGGCTAGCTAGGAAGGGACCCCAATGGGCCAGGGATGCCCGATTTCAAGGGCGGCCGGCACGCCGAGGGCGTGGGATGCAATGGCTCTCTCTCAACTTGCTCCGCGGCGAACACAAGAATTGATTGAATTGCGGGTCGGTCGCTCGTCTCACTTCCGACGGGCAACTAAGAGCGATACTAAGCTAGCAATGGTAATAACCAGCAGTGAAGAGTGGCCAAGAGCTCACCTGATCGGCGTGAAGACGCCGATCCCGGTCGGAGACGAGGGCGAGCGGGGAAGTGTGCTCCCCGCACACTGCGCCAGTGAAGCTTCAAAACCTGTTCAAGAGTACAATTACTACACCTCGTGCAGGAGGGTGATCTCGGGGGTGAGAATTGGTTAATTACAAACAAACACTACCACCACGCAGGGTGGGGCGGTAAGCCGGCCAGGCGGGGATGGGAGGACGGACCGAAATGGTAGAAAGGAAATCAATGAGGGTTCAGCTGCAATCTGGACTGCTGGACAGGGTGCCGTTGTTGGCTCTGTCCCGGGCTCGTCCGGACTCCAAATTGAGCGAAACCACCTCACAATGCTTCCTGACTTGAAGCCGGTGTTGTCTGAATTTTGGGGCGGCCTGTGGAGGCAGGGACTGGCGGCACTGGCAACTAATCCGTGACAGCTGGTGTGGTCTCTGGCCGGACCTGTTCTGTAGAAGTAGGTTGCAGATGCTGTCACGGGCGATCCCTAACTCCGAATGGCACGAAATCAGCGGTGTCATCTCCGTGGTCGAGGTAGCTTTCAGCTGGAGTCGATGGGGCTGCGATCCGAGGCCGTGGACTGTCGGTGTGCCCTAAAGAGTAGGCACTGGTCACTGCAGACTGCAGGGGGCAGATCCGCGCGACAGAGGGATAAAATTTGTAACTCTGGCTCCTGGATGCCAAATGTCGTTCTGTTTCTTGCGTCTGGTCGTGGACAGATGGAGAAAGAATTTTGCTGAAGGGCCGTGGGTCTGAATCCTCCACGATTAGCCGTGGTGCAGTGACGAATTGGGTTGCAGACTCTGGCCGCAGCGGCTACCAGATGCGAACAGTGGATTGCAGAAGTTGTCCCGGCCGCTCCTGGATGCCGAATCATGAACCGTTGGAGTCGATGGAACCGTGGACAAAGCCTCTTCTCAGAAAAACTGACGGCAACACCTTCTGAGGTCGGGGTGGACAGGGGGACGCCGACGTGTGGGAACTGGTCGCTGCAGACTGCAGGAGGCAGACCCGACCAGTCGAGGAAGAAAGATCAAAACTCTGACCTCCGGATGCTGAATGCACTTTCGCTTATTGATCCAGACAGAGGACGGGTGGAGGAAGATATTTGAAGAAGAGACTTCAGCCTGATTCCTTCGCCGTTGGTCGTGAAGCAGCTTCCAATCGGGCTCAGGCTTTCTGCAGGTGGTGTCTGGCGCAGTCGGGGTAGGACAGCTCTCACGGGTGGCCACGAACTCGGAATTGCACGATTCCTTCTCGTCTGCGTAGGGGACTGGACGACCTTTCCAGAAAGGTAAGATACGCCCTCAGATGTCGCCGTACGAACTCGGGGTAGCTTCTGCAAGACGGGCCTTCTTCAGCCACCTGCAGACTGATCAAAGGGGGGGAGAGGGGTGGAAGAGCTTCGTTGGCCAAAGGAAGAACAATGGGAAGGGGGGTTGGGGGCTGCGACCTAGGGAGGTGAAGGGGGGCTGGGAATGAATGTGGTGCAGTCCCAAAGGGAGGAGAATTCGAATTTTAGCTTGGGAGGGGTGAAGGGGGTGCTTGGGGAAGTGAGGGGGTGTATGGGGAATGCCAAGGGGTGCCTTGGAAGAGGGGCTTCCACCTAGGGGTTGGAGGGGGATTAAATGGGAGGTATGGGGAAGGGGGAGGGGTCTTAATTAGGGGAGAATAGGGAGGAGAGAGAGTGAATTTCGAAATTTAGAGAGAGAGAGAGGGAGAGAGATAGACTCAAGGGGATTCAAGTGGATTTCAAGCTTTCATTCATTCATCAATTACCCTCTTCAAGTGGGGGATTGGGGTCCTTATATAGGAAACCCACAATTTACAATAAGTCCTCACATTGTGGACAACTGACAAAAGACCAAAGGTTGGGGAAGGGGGGGCCCATGGGCCAGGCCCAATGAACAGGCCCAATAACCTACTAAGCTAGTTAATGAAACTTGGACTTAGGTAAATGACTAACTAACTTAGGTAATAGACTCAATAAAGGAAAATTACATAGATAAGACTCAAGAAAAATGAGAGAACTACATGGCTATACTCAAAAAATGATGGCGAACAAAATGGCGAGCAGCAGGACCATGTGAAGGGGTAAGCGATGTCCCCATCATTTGTTCTTCATTTCTTTCACTCTTCGGGGGCTGCTTGCTTTCTGCTCGCCTCCAAGGAGTTGGTAGATTGGAAGAGAGGAGACCTTCACGGCGCTCCTTTTTCCAGGTTGTTGCCAACTTGGAAGGTAGCCTTCCTCACGTGAAAGGTGGCCTTCTCCCTGCAGTCCCTTTGTCACCTTTGTCACGGACCACCCGAGCCAACTGGATCGACCATCTCTTGTCTGAGCCAGTTTATGCGCGAGGCAGAGTCAGTGGCTGGACGCGAGAAGGTCAAGACTGAGTTGGTCGAGCAATGGCCTTTTGCAGAGGTGTTAGACGGATTTTTGCTTTTCACTATGTAATGTGCTGGCAGTTGCCTTTCTGATGTACCAACAATTATTTTGAATGAATGCAAAGGGGGTTTTATTTCACCCAATTTGTTTATACAACCTTCAGAGATAAAATCTGCGTAGTGTGGTTGCATTCCATGTCCGGGGAATGGGTTCCCCTTCCATTGTGGCTAACCTGTACGCACCTTTCCCAAGCGTCTCGATCACTCGGTAGGGGCCTTCCCAGTTGGGGGATAACTTACCCGCCGCCTCCAGTGGTCGAGAGGCTTCGGCCTTCCTGAGGACGAAGTCCCCTGGTCGGAATTGTCTGTCTCGGACCTTGGCGTTGTAGTACCGAGTGAGGCGGCGCTGGTATTCCGTTGCTCGGACGTTCACGATCTCTCGGAGTTTGTCCGCCAGGTCGAGGTTCTCGAGCAACTTCTGCTCGTTTGCCTCGGGCGAAAAGCTGATCACTCGGAGAGATGGATTGGCAATCTCTAGCGGAATGACGGCTTCGGTTCCATATACCAGCTGAAAAGGGCTCTCACCGGTTGCCATCCTGGGGGTCGTTCGGTGCGACCATAGTACGCTAGGCAATTCCTCGAGCAAACTACCCTTAGCCTTACCGAGTCTGGTTTTTATGCCTTTTAAGATAGTCTTGTTGGCATTTTCAACCAGCCCGTTGGCCTGAGGGTGGGCGACCGAAGTGAAGTGGTTGCGGATATTTAGGTCGGCGCATCTGTCTCGGAAGTACCAAGAGTCGAATTGCCGCCCGTTATCGCTCACTATCACTCGGGGGATGCCAAAGCGACAGATGATCGATTTCCAAACGAAGCCCCAAACGACTGTCTCGGTGATCCTTGCTGTAGCTTCGGCCTCGATCCACTTGGTGAAGTAGTCGATGGCGACAATGATGAACTTCTTCTGGGATTGAGCCTTTGGGAACGGGCCAAGGATGTCAATCTCCCACCAAGCGAAAGGGTAGGGCTTGGTAAGGGTGACAAGCTCCGTGGTCGGCTGATGGACCAAATGGTCGAACCGCTGGCAACGGTCGCACTGTTGTACGTAAGCCGTGCAGTCGCGCTGTAAGGTAGGCCACCAGTACCCCTGCCTTAGCAGGATTTTGGCCAGCGACCGACCTCCTGAATGCGCTCCGCACAGGCCCTGGTGAATCTCTTGAACAGCTTGGCTTGCTTCGTCGGGGCCGAGACATTTCATAAGGGGCCCGGAGAATGATCTTCGGTAGAGAACATTATCGAGGATGACGAAGCGTCGAGCTTGGTACTTCATCCGGCGGGCTTCCCGAGGGTCGGAGGGCTCCTGGGAGTCCCGTAGCCAGGACAGGTAGGGGGAGCGCCAGTCACCGGGGGTGGCCGAGTCAATAGCGAGGAGCTCCGTGTCTATGCTCGGGCGCTCTAGCTCTTCTAGGAGGACCGATCGTGTACCTTCCGGGTCTAGGGAGGAGGCCAGTCGAGAGAGGGCGTCCGCCCGAGAGTTTTGCTCCCGAGCTATTCGGACTACCTCAAATTCCTCGAACTGCTGGGCCAGGCTCCGGACCAACTGAAGGTATTTGATCATAGGTACCTCCCGAGCTTCGTACTCGCCATTGACCTGGCTTGCAACTAGCTGAGAGTCGGTGTGGATCCTGACTCGCTCGGCCCCCAACCGTCGGGCCATGCGTGCTCCCGAGATAAGGGCCTCGTACTCGGAAGCATTGTTGGACGCCTGAAAGTTGAACTTCAAGGCGTATTACAGCTCTATTCCTTCGGTGGACCTCAAGAGGACCCTGCGCCGCTGCCGACCGAGTTGGATGATCCATCGACGAACAGTTCCCAGGTTGGCCCGGTTACTGTCGGAGGTCTGTCCTCGTCCGGAATGGTGCTCTCGGCGATGAATTCGGCGAGCGCTTGTCCTTTGATAGCTGATCGTGGCCGAAACGAGATGTCGTAGGCCCCGAGCATGATGGCCCATTTGACGAGTCGCCCCGAGGCTTCGGGGTGGGCCAGAATCTTCTTCAATGGTTCGCCAGTTAGCAAGGTGATGGGATGCCCCTTTAAGTAGGGTCGGAGGCGCTTTGCGGAGGTAACCAACGCTAGCACGAGTTTCTCGGTTGCGGGGTACCTCCGCTCGGCCTCGTTGAGCACCTTGCTGGTGTAGTAGACCGACCTTTCGATTCCCGAGTCATTTCTGACTAGGACCGAGCTGACCGTTGATGGCGTCGCCGAGAGGTAGAGCAGCAAGACCTCGCCCGGGACGGGCTTGGAGAGCACCGGGGGTGCAGCCAGGAACTCCTTGAGCTCGGCGAATGCTGTTTGGCATTCCCCATCCCATGCGAACGTGGCAGATGCTAACTTGGGCCCCCTCATCAGTTTGAAGAAGAGCAAGCATCGTTCGGCCGCACGGGATAGGAAACGCCTGAGAGCAGCGACACGCCCCGTCAGACGCTGGACGTCTTTAATACACGTGGGCGGGCGCATGTCCAGGATGGCCTGGACCTTGTCAGGGTTGGCTTTGATCCCTCGCTGAGTGACCAGGAAACCCCGAACTTCCCGAATCGTACTCCAAAGGCGCACTTGGCGGGGTTGAGCTTCATGCTGTATTTTAGGAGGGTGCCGAAAGTCTCGACGAGCTCGGTGAAGTGGTCTTGGGCCCTGGGGGTCTTGACGAGCATGTCGTCGATGTAAGCCTCGACGTTCCGAACTAGCTGTCCCTTGAACATATGGTTGACCAGTCGCTGATATGTGGCTCCAGCGTTCTTCAATCCGAAGGGCATCCGGGTGTAGCAATACACGCCGTAGTCGGTGATGAAGGCGGTCTTCTCGATATCTTCAGGATTCATTCTGATCTGATGATAACCCGAATAGGCATCTAGGAAACTGAGTATCTCGTTGCCCGAGGTTGAGTCAACCAATTGGTCGATGCTCGGTAGCGGATAACAGTCCTTGGGGGTAGCCTTGTTCAGATTGGTGAAGTCTAGGCACATTCGCCATTTGCCTGTGGTTTTTGGCACCAGGACGACATTGGCTAGCCACGTTGGGTACAGGACCGGTCTAAAGAGGCCAGTCTCTTGTCCCTTAGTGACCTGCGCCTTGATGATCGCCTGTTTCTCGGGCGCATGCTTCCTTCTCCGTTGATGTACGGGTCTCACAGTGGGGTCGAGGTTGAGCTTGTGCATCACGGTCTCCTCTGGTATGCCAGGGAGTTGGTCATCGGACCAAGCAAAAACCCGAATGTACTCAGAAAGAAACTCCTTGTATTGCTGCTGTTCCTCAGGTGGTAGGTCGGCGGCGATCCTTACTCCTAGGGCCGGGTCGTCGTTCAGGAATACTGTTAGTAATTCGCCACCGGGCTCGGTGGTTACGATTTTTCCTTCGACTCCCCTGGGGCCCTTATCCTTCCTGTCCGGCCTTGAGGCTTCCACCGAGATATTATAGCACCTTCTAGCTGTGGCCTGGTTACCTCGGACTTCCCCCAACCCGTTTTTGGTGGGAAACTTCATTTTCTAGTGATAGGTAGATGGTATGGCCTTTATTCGGCTGAGAATTTTCCGACCTAAAATGGCGTTGTACGCTATCATACCTTTGATCACTATGAAGTCCACTATGACCGTAACGGTTTTGGGTGGGGTGCCGATAGTGACCGGCAGGCTTAGGGCTCCCTCGGGGTAGGTGGCCAGGCCATTGAACCCGCAAAGGGCCATTCGGATCGGGCGGAGCTTGGATGGGTCTTCCCCCATTTTGAGGAAACAGTCATAAGATAATACATCGGGGGCGCTCCCATTATCAATCAGAATCATGTCTACATTACAGTGATTTATTGTAGCCGAGATAACGAGGGTGTCGTCATGCGGGGTATTCAGCCCTTCCAGGTCTTGGTCGGAGAAGACTATGACCTGGGGCTCCCTCGGCGGGCCTCTGGAGGGCTCTAAGGCCTGGCTGGCCCGCTCGGCATGACGTTTCCTTCCTCGACTGGTGTCGCCGCCCGATGCCATTCCCCCGGAGATGACGTTGATGTGGACCCCTCGGGGGGCGTTGTCGATCTCCTCTGCGGCGTCTCGGTCTTCTTTGCGCCTGGCCGTGAACCGGACTAGGTGCCCCAGACGGATGAGACGCTCGATCTCGTCTTGGAGCTGGTGGCAATCGCCGGTGTGGTGCCCGTGGTCGCCGTGGAATAGGTAATGCCTGTCTCGCTTGCGGTTCTTCGACCTCATTGGCTCGGGCTGGCGGAGGAGTCCCGAGTCTTTGATGTCTTCATAGATCTCGTAGACTGGCGCGGTCAAGGGGGTGTACCGCTCGTACTTCCTCTTGCGCTCTCCTTCTCGATCGCGCTTCTTACCCGAGCCAGGGCTTGGCTCGGAGATCCGCTTCTTGTCCCCCTCCCGACCCGAGCCGGTTGTGTCTCGGCAGGCGCTGAGTACTTCTTCGCACTTGGCGTGGCGCAGTGCCAGAGTCACTAGCTTGACAAGGGTCGAGGGAGGGTGGAGGACAAGTTCGCGGCGGAGATTCTCATCCCGGGTGCCCCCGGTCAGTGCGGTTGTGGCTAAGGCCACATCCAGGCGGGGGATCCTAAAGGCTTCCGATTTAAATCGGTGGACATAAGCCCGGAGCCTCTCCCCTTGCTCCTGTTTGAGAGCCAGGAGCCCCGCTACTGACCTTGGGGGGGCGCTGCCGGCGAAACTCTCCTTGAAGATTCGCCCGAATTGCCTGAAGTCTCGGATGGACCCAGGGGCGAGGGCCCAGAACCATGCCTGAGCACCTTGGACCAGGGTGGCTGCAAAGGCTTGGCATTTGATGGGATCCGGCGTTCCATGCAGGGTCACCAGGGCGTCGAAGCTGTCGTAGTGGTCGGCTGGATCGCCCTGGCCGTCGTAGAGTTTGAAGGTTGGAATGGAGGCTCTGGGAGAGACCTCTGCCTTCAAGATGTACTCGGAGAAAGGGGATTTCTCCTCGTCCTCCGGGAAAGAGGTTTTCTGCAGGGCGCGGAGAGCGCGCTCTTGCTCTGCGAACCATCTTTCGAAATCTCGTAGCCGGAGAGACAACTCTGGCTGTGGTCGCGCCATGGGGCTGGGGGGGGGGGGGGGGGCGTCGTGGCGATCTCCCGGAGCACTAGTGCCCGGGCGCGGTGGCCTCGCCCCCTGCTTTCCTTTCCTCGGCATGGAGGAAGCCTCTTGCTCCGCAGGCGGAGCTTGCGAGGGTCCTCCGGCGTCGTTGCGGACGAGCTTTCGGCCGCGGAGGGTGAAGCGGCCTCCGGCGATGTGCTGCGTTGCACTTCTTCGCGGGGGACTTCCTGACAGCGCGCGGGATCTTGCGTCCCTAGCCGCCTGGGCTCTCATGAGCTCCAAGAGGACGTCCATCTTCTCGTTGAGGGCCTGGAAGACGTCGGCACCACCGTTGAGGGGTGCCCCTGTCTCCGCCGAGGGGGGGGGGCGGTGGCCTGTTGGTGGGGACGCTGGCGTTGGAGGGGGGGTTCTGCGAGGCCCTAGAGGGGGAGCCTCCCGCCGCCGCCATAGTCTTACCCTTCTCACCGGCGGATCTCCTCCCTGAGCTCCTTCTCACTATCTTGGCTCTTCGTGCGTTTCCCACAGACGGCGCCAGATGAAGAGGCGTTTTCTCGCGCTGTGTCCTGAGCGGGCTGTGGATCACCAGAAGATGAATCTGCAAGATAGGGAAACGTATCAGAGGGCCCAGGGGGATTCCCTGGGGCAAATCCCTCCGATGGCTAAGTCAGTAGAGCTGTGGTGGAAGCGATAATGGGGGAGGAGAGAGCTGATGCGCGAGAATCCTCTCCACCAGAGGGTGAAGCGAATCGTGCTCAGGAGCTTAGGGTGTGTGAATGGCTGAAATGGCCTTACCTGCCACCGGAGGGTATCCCTGGATTATATAGTGCGCCGCCTTTAGGAGTCCTGCAAGCTGAGGGGTTTCCGACGGGAGTTACATCCTCAACGTGGGCTTTCATGGCCTTATCGTGGGAACGTTATCTCCTTGAAGTCCGGCGGCGGCTCCCCTGACTCTCCTGCTTGCGGGGGACTCTGAACGGCTGCACATACAGATGATTAACGGCCTTACCAAGCGTCGGGAATGCCAGCCCTGTCTGAGCGATGGGCATGGCTCGGCGAAGGTGGGGTCGGATGGGTCGGCGGGAGCCTGTCTCTCCCGGGCGGGGAGAGGGCTTAGGCCGGACCTTCCTTGGGACCTGACCGTTGTCTCGGGCCCTCCGAGCGTAGAAGGCCGCCGGGGAGAGTTGGTTCCTCGAGTCTTGTTCATTGGGCTTTTCTTCCCTAAGTGGGCCCTGTGGGCTATCACTCGGGTGGGCTCGCCTCGTTGGACCCTGTGGGGTCTTGTTGGGCTGCCTTTGTGGTGGGCTGCGGAAATCCCCCTCTCCACTCTGGATTTGGTCCGAAGTTGTCCAAAAGGAAAGAGTTAAGGGGCCCTTATTTGCTCGCCGGGTTAACAGTTTTGCCGGTCCTCTCAAGAGGTTTATCTCCCCTACACACTTCCTTCTCCCTCTAAAGATGAAGGCGCGATGGAGTTTCTGAATGATGAAACCCGCCAAGGTCTACGACCTTATTTTTTTATATATACACATATGGTTGCCTACTTTGAAAAGTAAAAGCTATCGCTGCGAAGGAGTCTCTGTGTTTCTGGCTGGTCAAGACCCCTGTTTACCGCCCTGATGTCTTCTTATTTAACCTCGGGCTTAGGCCAATGCAAGCGCGTCACCTATGGGTGCGACGGCGTCTGATTCCGGGTCAGTGTTGCGCGGTTGGTCGTTAGGGTTCTAGGGTGTTCCCCCATATACCATCTAGAGTTGTGAGGAAATAGACTCGGATCAGGTAAATCATTTACCTCAAACACCTTTTGGGTGAATCCCTGTGGTCGGAAGCGACTGGGAGCCTAAGCATGGCATGACGGTATTGTCATCAGGGTAAGTCTTAGCCGGCGGGATCATCATTCGAGGGGTCTAGAGGCCCAAATCAACCTAGATGTACACTTAGGATACCTGGGAGGTTAGTAAGAAATCCATGTTCTCATGTATGTTGGGTGACATTTGGGCGCTCGCCAGGCGTTAGCAACAAAAATGAGTGAATGAAGTGTTAAAAACCAAAAAAAATGGAAAAAGAAAATGTACATATTTGCCAACAAAAAATCTTTTTCATGATAAAACAAAAAATGCCGAATACAAAAAGAAAACAAATCAATTTTGCATGATTACGTTTGCGTGTAGCATCTCACTTTTAATATCGCTTGCATTCGTATGCTTGTCTGTCGCATCCATCATCACCGCATCTTTTCCTGGCCTTCGTTAATAAAGGCTTGGCCCCTTGACCAGTTATCAAGGACAATCAAAGTGACCATCTGCCTATTGAGCAAGGGGCCAAGTCAAAACAGATATTTTAACTTGTTTGTTTAAGTGATGTATGCAAGAGTTCAAGGGAGCAAGAAAGAGGTGAAGATCCAAGGACCGAACGTTTTATTCCTTTCCAAAATAAAATTTTTTACATCAAGCTCCACCCTCTCTCTCTGCATCAATAGTCCCACTACTCTCCGGGTAAAACGCCCTCAAAGGTGCTACCCAACTACGAAAAGCGGTACTCCTACCGCTCTGCACTCCCCTTCCTATTTTCGCACCCCGACGATGATCCGCGGGAGCAGCAGCGAAGCTACCAACACGAAAGCCACGCTCTCGTGCCCTTCAGTAGCGCTCCTCACCATCTCTCAGCCACTATTCAGCAAGACCAAGGCTGGTTCAGAGTTCGAACAGCTGGGCCTCCATGGCCCTTCGTTCCTCCCTTTCAGCCAATCTGTCGGCCCTTTCTCTCTCTGCGTGTTTTCTCTCTCTGCCCATTCTCTCTCATGGTCTTCCCTCTCCAACTGGAGAGTGATCCTTAACTCCATGGCATCCCTAAAAGAGTCGTCATCTGGATGGTGCCGCAACTCCCCCTCCAGCTCTGCTATTCTTGCTTCCCTCTGCGCAGCTTGGGCAAGTGCTTCTTCCGTCTCATTTTCCTGCCAAGTGTACCATCTCAGATATGGGGCAAGATGCGCGACAAGGCATAAACAAGGAAAACTCAACACTGAGACTCTTACCTGTATAGAGAGTATCCCTTCTGCCTCCGCGGCATGCTGCGTGGCATGAGTACGTTGCTCGTGAAGCAAATCGAGTTCTAAGGTAGGAATCCACAAGCTGGAAGAGGCATCGCCTGCTCCCATCGCTGGCGAAGCCACGTCAATCTGGGCATGCTACAACCACATGAATTAGCAGCCAATATCTGGGATCTGGGGTTTTAATTAGGAACGCTCACCTACCGAGGCGCTCGTAGCTCTGCGGACATCGCCCAGCCGTTGCTCTGTCTCTGCCAAGCGAGCTTGTAGATTCGCTATCATGGTATCGCGGACATCCTGCAACCATACAGGTCCACATTTCCACTAGAAAACCAAAAGGGGGAAGAAAGGTAAGAGAAAAGGAGGGGAGACCTACCTCCACAAGTCCCCGGGGTTGGAACCGCTCTGCGTACTTGGCCTTATAAAGACACAGGTAATCCTCGCTATCCCGTGCCTGTGATTCCACAATCGTGCCGCCCCATTTCCAGTCTTCGTACTGTTCGAGAATCGCACACGCCAGTCAATGCAGGTCGCCGGTCCTCGCGTCTCTCTCCCGACGCGAGGTGGCGTAGCTGTATCCACCCATTCTTGAGCCAGACCCATAGTCCTCATAACCAATCGTAGCCGAAGTGGCTTGATTTCATTCAGGCAGTACATCCACAATTCCCGTCCGAACCAGGCACGACTCGCTAGAACCCACGGCTGGTCGGCATCGACCATGTCTGAGTAGGGTCTCCAGTTTACCATCGCTGCAAGAAACTCCTATAGCTCCCACCTTAGCACCATCAGTGTAACAGCCCGAGAATCCAATTATCGGGAGAGGCCCAATAACCCGAGACTCGCACCACCGCCCACGAGCCGGGAGGGCTCAGAAGGGCTAAAAGGAGTGTGGAGGCACAAAGAAATAGGAAATAAAGCAGGACAATTCAACAATTAATAGAAATAAATAGCAACTACAGCTATAACAAAGTCCATTCCAACAGAAAGTACAGTCTAAAGTAGTAAAGCGTACCACATGCCAAGTGAACACTCGGCCCGGCAAGCTGGCAACTGAGAACCTCCGCTCCGCACCCTTGAACCTCGAGGAAGAACCGCCACACCTGAAAAGTAGGGAATGAGTCTCCAAAACAGAGACTCAGCAGGGATCCCGCGGAACCCCAACCGGAAACAACGACGGTAGCGAAAAGGAAAGCTACAACTACAACAGGAACAACAAACCGGTGGCCGGTCAAAAATCAGCACTACAGCTACTCCTATTGTACCAGAAACACACCCCGATCTCACAGTCGGGGGCTATTGAACTACACCAGTACCACTTACCGAAGTAAAAACCTACGGCAACCACGCCGTAGAGGCCTGCCTCCCAGGACACGGCCAACCAGGACACCCTGTCCAAAGTGCAACCCCAACCATCCGATCACAGGTACCACACAATAAGACGCAACCTCAGTATAGCCACTAGCACTAATCTCACAGCACGAAACCTGACGCACGTGCCACGGCAAAACAACCAGAACTCAACGGTCAACGCGACCAAAAACCCGAAGGTCGAAGTCACACGACTGACAGTCTGTCAATCTCTGTCCAGTACAGGAGCATCTCCCACCAGAAGAACGACCGGATGCGTCCACTAACGTCTTACACCGCGTCACAAGTGTCTAGCTACGACGCCCTAGGCATGAGACTCAGACACACACACAGTAACCAGTACCACAACAAGGACTAGCTGGGGTCACGCTTGTTAGCGCGTGTCCTAAGCCCCCAACTACGTGTGCACACACAGACCATCTGCTCCAGGTCGGGTCCTCTAGCTAGTTTTCCCCCCCACCGGACTCTGGTGGCCAAGGCAAGGGGCCGACGGAAACCAGCCTAAAAACTGCGTCTCACCTGGTCGCGCTCTCCACCACTCCCAGGTGGGTCTGCACACGCGTGCGCAGGAAGCTACGACTAGTGGAGGGTCACTGAGAGAGTAGACTCTCAAGACAACGGAAAACAACGTCTGAACCCGGCGGAGTATGGGGACAGCCCCACGTACCAGCACTGTCGCACGGTGACCCCAGTCGGGTAAGAAACGGGACTCACAGTCCACGGCCAAACACATGACCCACTCGGAAATCATCTTCCAAGAAGATTCACAACATGCGGGGAAACCCCACCGCACACACCGATACACGGTGACTCGATCGAGCGAGAACACGAAAGCCCGAAACACCTGGGGTCACCCGGACCCACAAAGCCCACGGCACGCTTATCGAGGTAACACGGTACCTCCAGACACCCCGAAAACATGATCCCGAAATCCACAGGGTGTCTGGGAAACTCACGAGGTCAAAGGTCGGCCACTGGGTCACAACTCGGTCGACCGGAGACCAATGCAACACAGTCGGAACGCTAGAAGGTCACTCAGACCCGTAAATCCACTGGCATGCTAATCGAGATGATCGGAACCTCCGGATACCCAAAGACATAGTCACGGAACTCCACGGGGTGTCCGAGACACTCACGAGACCTAAAGTCAACCACTGGGTCACAACCGGGTCGACCGGAGGTCAAAACAACGCCAACGGAAATCGCAACGTGGTAGTGGTCGACCGGGGACCGCGACCAGATGGTAGCGGTCGACCGGGGACCGCAACCATGCAGTCACGGTCACCTCACGACCGTGACCATCCAGGCGTAACCCCGATGGTAGCAGTCGCCCGACGACTGCGACCAAACAGTAGCAGTCATCTCATGACTGCGACCAGCTAAAAGCGGTCTATCGCACGACCGCGACGCTTAAAGGCCTTCTCGACCAAAACACAAAGAATGAATGCGGTTCTCCGAAGACCGTGATCAATGAACGTGGTTACTGGTGGACCGCGACCATTTCGGAAAATCGAGAACGGTGGGAAAACCCTAAAAATCCATGCCACGCCCCCAAACATCCACGGATGAGGGGGAAAACAAAGGGGAAGCTCCCTAGTAGTCCCTAGCATGCATCTATGGCCTCGGATCGGCCTAAAACGCAACGAATCGCTAGATCAGGCGATCACTCCCCAAATCATGGTTTTCCCCAAAATGCCCCAAATGACCTGCTCGGCTCACCACGACCTACAAAACTCGTGGGAAATGAAGCGCACGAGCTGGGGGTCCATCACCCTACCTCCACCGAAGATTTCGCGCACCGTGGACGCCGATCCACGAAGAAACGCCGTTTAAACCCTCGCCGGTTCACGATCCCACGAACCGCCTCCACCATCGTGATCCTCGTCCCGAGCCCATCGCTCCATGCCCCACGAGCCACGCCGCCCCGCCCTCGCCTCCTCCGTCAGCCGCCCGGAGTGAGAGGGGGAGAGGAGAGAACGTGAGAGAAGAGAGAGGGAGGGAAGAGAGAAATGAGAGGGGAGAGAGAAAAGGGTTATATATATAGAAAAATCAGAAAAATTAGAAAAAACCTGAAAAATAGAAAATCACACCCTCGCGATCCTCGGAACGCACCGATCGCAATGGTACCACTCGCGCCCAGGTGAACGGCCCGGTTCACCTGCAACGAGGTTCCGAAGGAATTACCGAAACACACACCGGGAATCGGAAAACACACGCGGAAAAAGCCACGGAACGCTTCCGGGCCACCGAAACAACTCCGGATCGCACCGACCCGAACACAAAAGATGTCCGAAACGAAATTTCAGACACAGCGGAGTCAGACACTCCAAGAAACCAGATCCGAGACCCACGAACAAGGATCCGAAAAATCTGGGGCATTACAGCCCTCCCCCCTTAAAGGAATTTCATCCTCGAAATTCATGACCTAGCACAAAGTCACAGGGGAAGAACACTGAACCAACTGACAACGCTGTCAGAGCCCCAGCACAGAAAACCTCGCTTCTCACAAAAACACTGATCCTGAGGGACACAACCAGACCATAATCACAAACAACGCCACGCTCCGCACACCACACATACATCGGTCACCAGAGCAGGCATAATACAGAGGCGCAAGTCTGGTACCACCTTAAACACAATGGAAACCACTCACGGCATCGCTGCCACCCTCTCGCTCACCGAGGGAACGCAATCCTAGCCACAAGAACCAATCCACCGGCCAACGCCCATGCTCGACCGACCAACCAAACGCCAGCTTCTAAACCCGCTGACCGATCTCCCACCCTGCACCAGGGGCAACCAATCACTGAGCCTCCGCTAGCTCACACCTCTGAAATGGCCACCAAAAGGCCTCGCTTGCACGTCGCTCTCTCCATCCTCGAGCCCTTACAACCAACATCTTCTGTCTCTGAAAAGACCATCCACTGGTCGCCAGCTGCTCGTCAACGGGAAACCTCCGCTTGTTCAGCTTCTTCCTTCTTTCCTGGTCCTCGACCGGGTCTGAAGGAAACATTTTAAACCTCGACAAGCCATCCGTTGACTCTTCACATAGACCACCACTACATCCAGATGGATCCCCGCGCCAACTCTACCCTTCAGGGGAGCACGGCGGGACCCAATGACTCCATCTCCCCTTGGTCTTCACGTCACTCGACTCAGACTTACGGGGAATCCTCCCTTGCTGGTCGTAGACGGAGGATCAATATCCCACGTCAATGTCTCATCAGAGACCACTCTTCGACGCCAATCCCACGAAAAGGCCTCTGCCCACAGGCGTAGCTCTTCCATCTGGTCTCATCAAATCCTTCGATCAATCCAAGTGGACACCTTCCAACCCCGACTCCCGCCCTTATCACAGAGCCACGAGACACACACAACCTCACACGATCCACGGCACACTTCTCCAAGACACGATCTCATCCGCGAACGCAACCTCCAACGCAAGAACAGGGTACTCATGCGGCAACCTCGCCAGCACATTTCCCCATGAACCATAATATCTCAAGCAACGGCACAGCAACATGTCTCACGCCGCCGGAGACAACGCATATCAAGGAACCAATCCTCTGCTGCTCTACTCCTCAAGAAATCCGCCCGCAGCAACCAACACTACGATCCGCGCACTCTGATCCACACGCACAGCCACCACATCGACAACTCGGGATCCACCAACTCGACAACCATCTGTAACCCCGTAGGCTCTGATCCTCCACACCTCGAAAACCACGACACCAACCGCAAATCTTGCGCACACCGCCCAGCCGGCACTCATCCTTCCGGAACAGCGCCAACACCCTTACACATCAGAGAACGGGCAAAGCTTCTCACAGGCAACCACCTTGCCAAAAACATGGAACGCGTCTCACACGGACTTCATGACACACAAGGCCAACCAATCCGAACACACCATGCAAGACGACGAACCTTAGCCCAACATGATCTCTCCAACCAAAGGAGAAACCAAATGCACTTCCGACCAACGGAAGAACTCCACGCTCGACCTGACCTCGAACCTCGCGCATGCTGGAAACAGCACCTTCCAGCACCAAGGAAAACCATTGCTTCCATCAGGTCAGCGCCTCCGACACACTCGGCAAGTGTCACATCGAACCATAGTCACAGCACCTCTCGATGCACGACTACATCAGTTCCTCGAACTGCAACACAGCACGTCAAGAGCCGCAACACGAGCCATAACCAACAACCGTCGACGCTCAACCTCGAGTCCCGAAACTCGCCACGGAACCTCCATATCTCGAGCCAACTCCAAGGCGAACACAACCCATTCGCACACAGAAGCGTAGGAGCGCGAACTTACTGGGACACCACAGCCCAATCCTGCCTCGAGATCCGTAGAGATAACCGGGACCGACACGTCATTTCTGATGCCACAGAGCACGACAAGGACATCAAGCTCGACAAATCAGCAGCTCAACAGAAAACCTTCCACTCACCAGAGCACAATTCTGGACCAAAGCACCCACTCTGCCACCTCAAACCACAACCTTAACACCACAGGGGCTGGTCAAACCTCAAGCTGGAGTGGCCGAACTCAATGATAGCTCCCTCATAGCACACTCACAGCCACTTAACCACGAACAATCTTCTCCAGCCACCTGACCACGCTGCAGATTCCTCGAACACAGCACCGCAGTGACGAGCCTGCCGGCAACCTCTGCCCAACGCAGCACAACTGGGGTCACCACCAATGAGGGAGAAGGCTCTTGACCTCCATTTGCAGAGCCCACATCGGCACAGAAGCCGCAAACAGCAACCACCTCCTCAGCACCGCACAGCGCACTCGAGCTCTCAAGCGAGAAACTAGGCGAAAAACAAACACGAAACCCTATGCCAGCTGCCGACTGTACTGGACCTTATGGACTCTGGTCACTGCAATATCTCGAATTCCTATGTACGTCCACAACCAAAGCTCTGATACCAGCTGTAACGGCCAGAGAATCGATTACCGGGAGAGGCCCGATAACCCGAGACTCGCACCACCGCCCACGAGCCGGGAGTGCTCGGAAGGGCTAAAAGGAGTGTAGAGGCACAAAGAAATAGGAAATAAAGTAGGATAATTCAACAATTAACAGAAATAAATAGCAACTACAGCTATAACAGAGTCCAGTCCAACAGAAAGTGCAGTCTAAAGTAGTAAAGCCTACCACATGCCAAGTGAACACTCGGCCCGACAAGCTAGCAACTGAGAACCTCCGCTCCGCACCCTCGAACCTCGAGGAAGAACCACCACATCTGAAAAGTAGGGAATGAGTCTCCAAAACAGAGACTCAGCAGGGATCCCGCAGAACCCCAACCGGAAACAACGACGGTAGTGAAAAGGAAAGCTACAACTACAACAGGAACAACAGACCGGTGGCCGGTCAAAACTCGGCACTACAGCTACTCCTATTGTACCAGAAACACACCCCGATCTCACAGTCGGGGGCTATTGAACTACACCAGTACCACTTACCAAAGTAAAAACCTACGGCAACCACGCCGTAGAGGCCTGTCTCCCAGGACACGGCCAACCTAGACACGCTGTCCAAAGTGCAACCGCAACCATCCGATCGCAGGTACCACACAATAAGACGCAACCTCGGTAAAGCCACTAGCACTAATCTCACAGCACGAAACTTGACGCACGTGCCACGATAAAACAACCGGAACTCAACGGTCAACGTGACCAAAAACCCGAAGGTCGAAGTCACACGACTGACAGTCTGTCACTCTCTGTCCAGTACAAGAGCACCTCCCACCAGAAGAACGACCGAATGCGTCCACTGACATCTTACACCGCGTCACAAGTGTCTAGATACGATGCCCTAGGCGTGAGACTCAGACACACACACAGTAACCAGTACCACAGCAAGGACTAGCTGGGGTCACGCTCGTCAGCGCGTGTCCTAAACCCCCAACTACGTGTGCACACACAGACCATCTGCTCTAGGTCGGGTCCTCTAGCTGATTTTCCCCCCCACCGGACTCTGGTGGCAAAGGCAAGGGGCCGACGGAAACCAGCCTAAAAACCGCGTCTCACCGGGTTACGCTCTCCACCACTCCCAGGTGGGTCCGCACACGCGTGCGCAGGAAGCTACTGATGCGGGACGAAAATGCTTCACCCCATCAAAACAAATTAAGCTCAATTGGGCAATCTATCAAACATAACTTGTTACCAATTTCTGCTCAAAACTCATAAAACCCAATTCACCAAATATTTGCCTATGCTCACATCAAGATACCATATTGTTTTTCTGACATTCTCACACGATGATTCTGCAGTCGAGACACTGATATTTCTCAACTCCACTGTCAATCAGAAGTTCAACATATACTCAACACAAACAAAAAAATTGATGCATCTTAATCAGATATTTGAGGCTTCAGTA
This sequence comes from Amorphophallus konjac, assembly GCA_022559845.1. Taxonomy (NCBI): domain Eukaryota; kingdom Viridiplantae; phylum Streptophyta; class Magnoliopsida; order Alismatales; family Araceae; genus Amorphophallus; species Amorphophallus konjac. The sequence continues at coordinate 548,256,350 of CM040121.1, read as the reverse complement.
GATGTTAGGTCCCCATTCATATCACCATAGGGATCCCCAATGCCAACAGGTACCGTGTTGAGAGGTTCCTCAGCATTCTCATTCCTCCTTAAACAAACACTTGTTGAAGGCTAAAAAAATGCAGTGGCCTTTTCCAAGCAGTTGCGGCCAACCTCAATACTGTTTACTCAGGATTCTGGCTAGTGACCTCATTATTGCTTACACGTAAATAGCCACATGAAGAGGTGACAGTGGACATTTGAAGTAGGAGGCAATACTAACATAATGGCATACAAGTTCAGTGCGGCTATTAAGACATTGAACAGAGACGTGACAATTTTCCAAGCAAGAAATTCATAACATGACAAAAGAATGCCGGTCTACACAATTTGGGGACTCTTTGATTGAGAGCCTGCCTGATAGCGTGACTTTCCGGGGGACTCTCCCAGGCCCGTTTCTCTGACTCTAGCACAGTTACCTTGTCATACAGAAATCGGTGTGGGTCATGAACGGATCCATGGAAGCCCCGCACAACACCGAGACCGCAACGATCTTCAGGTACCAGTCCAGGAACTTCATCACTTCCGCCGATTCCTGTCGCCGGCGAGGAGGAGGAAGGAAGGGAGGACCAGCGGGCTGCAACTAGGCGAGGGTGATAGCAACCGACAGTGGTGGCGGCAGGTGGAGCCCAGCGGCGGCGGCGTGCCCGACGCTGGCTGGGCTGCGAGGCAAACGACGATGGCGGAGGGTTGCAGCGGGGTGGTCCCACAGGGACGATGCCGGCAGGTGCGGCGGAGGCGGACGACCGGTGGCAGCCGACTGGGATGGGCTCCCTTGCGGCGTCGTTCACTTTGAGGGAAAGGGTTTGGGAAGATGAACAGTGCGTGGGGGATAACTTCGGTGAGCGACGGGAACGACGGGATCAAACAAAAAGAAGTAAAGGAAGTGGGGGTTCGGCTTCCGCCAGAAAGAAATCAGAAGGGGTTTGGCCTCCGCCAGAAGAAGAAGAGGGGGGGTTGGCTTCCGCCAGGGGAGATTACGGCTAGTAATCACACAGAGTTTTTTTCTTCAAATCCTTGTCTACCCTAATTAGGGCTAATACAAGAGTATTTATAATACTGAAAAATTACTGAGACACCCAAAGAAATAACAAAATTACATATTAATTTTGACAAGACAACTCTAAATAAAACAAACCTTAAATAATAACTCTGACCCAACTAAGCCTAAAATAATCCAGAAAATACTTGATAAATATGAAATGACCACTCTAATCTCAAAATTATATCTCCAACTAACAAATCATCATGTCGAGTTGAAAATATGCCAATGTCTTGTCGGACCCGATTCTGCTCCTGCATTAATCTCCCCTTGTTCGAAAAAATTCGACCTCGAATTTTAAAATGATGAAGAAGCACTGAAGTGAAGATGGGAACATCTGGAGCATTCATCACCGAACAGTCCACATAAATATTCAGATCAAATAGTTGGTGACGTCTGCGAATATGCATTTCAACATTGCACCATATCATGTCAAAATCATTCTGAGCCATACAACATTTCATATCAGCACCAATAAGAGAACATGAACTCTGTGGACCTGTGGTGACTGAAGATGAATATAATTCAAACAAGATCTCTGAATGAATATCAAATGATGGGTGCCACTCTACTAGATCACATGCAGAATGAAATGTAGGAACCACCACTGGAGATGACTCATGTGCAGTAGGCACCTCAAACGCAATATCTGAAATCAAATCCAATCCAGACTGAATAAATAACTCGTGATCCCACGAATCAAGAATTAGCTTCTGAAATGAATTCATATCAGAATGAAAATGACCAGCTTCAAATATAGACTCAGCAATCAAATCAAACCCTGCATCAATCATGAGCGTTTGATCCCAAATATCTTGATCAAACATTTTAACCATAGTGACTAAGGGTGAATCTATCTCAAAGAGAAGCTCAAACATCATATTCAATCCAGACTGCAAGAAGAGATCATGATCCCAAGCATCAACAATCTGTGGGACTGCATCCTGAACATTGGTGGCCTCTGATTGGCCATCAAGTGCTGCTAGTGGAAGCTGCTCTAATAACAGATGGGGACTCATATCAGTAAGCTGAGTGGTGACATCAATTGCAGGTAATTCTTGTTGAAGAACTGGAGATGTGGTTGAGTCATCAACCTCTTTTGTCATTTGAGGTTCTGGTGCGGCTGACATAATCAGATCCATAGCTATCTTTGAATTAGCTAATTTATTGACCCTTTGTTGCCCCAATCTTCTCATTTTATGGGCTTTATCAAAGTAAAGTTTACATCTTCTCCCAAAATGAAGAGCTTTCAGTATGTATCTTTCAGGATGAGAATGATCTAACATGCCCCCACGTTTTTTCAACCAACATTTGCCCACAATAATATTGAGCTCATCAGAAGGATAAGGAATTGCCAAAGCATCATCAACATAATTTATTTTCCCAAAATCACGAGAAAATTGCACAATAACATCACCGGTTGGTATAATCTCAATATAATCTGTCTGGGATAATAAATCAACGACAGCTTGAGAAATACCATTAAGCCATCGGCTTTCATCAAAAGTGAGATTCGCCCATTGGCCATTAGGAATCCGCACACTTGTACTGAACATGATGGGATTCATAAAGAGATTTAAGGATCCCAATTTATAAAAATAAATTGGTTCCCTAAGCTCTGATACCAAATTGATGTGGGACGAAAACGCTTCACCCCATCAAAACAAATTAAGCTCAAGTGGGCAATCTATCAAACATAACATGTTACCAATTTCTGCTCAAAACTCATAAAACCCAATTCACCAAATATTTGCCTATGCTCACATCAAGATACCATATTGTTTTTCTAACATTCTCACACGATGATTCTGCAGTCGAGACACTGATATTTCTCAACTCCACTGTCAATCAGAAGTTCAACATATACTCAACACAAACAAAAAAATTGATGCATCTTAATCAGATATTTGAGGCTTCAGTAGATGTTAGGTCCCCATTCATATCACCATAGGGATCCCCAATGCCAACAGGTACCGTGTTGAGAGGTTCCTCAGCATTCTCATTCCTCCTTAAACAAACACTTGTTGAAGGCTAAAAAAATGCAGTGGCCTTTTCCAAGCAGTTGCGGCCAACCTCAATACTGTTTACTCAGGATTCTGGCTAGTGACCTCATTATTGCTTACACGTAAATAGCCACATGAAGAGGTGACAGTGGACATTTGAAGTAGGAGGCAATACTAACATAATGGCATACAAGTTCAGTGCGGCTATTAAGACATTGAACAGAGACGTGCCAATTTTCCAAGCAAGAAATTCATAACATGACAAAAGAATGCCGGTCTACACAATTTGGGGACTCTTTGATTGAGAGCCTGCCTGATAGCGTGACTTTCCGGGGGACTCTCCCAGGCCCGTTTCTCTGACTCTAGCACAGTTACCTTGTCATACAGAAATCGGTGTGGGTCATGAACGGATCCATGGAAGCCCCGCACAACACCGAGACCGCAACGATCTTCAGGTACCAGTCCAGGAACTTCATCACTTCCGCCGATTCCTGTCGCCGGCGAGGAGGGGGAAGGAAGGGAGGACCAGCGGGTTGCAACTAGGCGAGGGTGATAGCAACCGGCAGTGGTGGCGGCAGGTGGAGCCCAGCGGCGGCGGCGTGCCCGACGCTGGCTGGGCTGCGAGGCAAACGACGGTGGCGGAGGGTTGCAGCGGGGTGGTCCCACAGGGACGATGCCAGCAGGTGCGGCGGAGGTGGACGACCGGTGGCAGCCGACTGGGATGGGCTCCCTTGCGGCGTCGTTCACTTTGAGGGAAAGGGTTTGGGAAGATGAACAGTGCGTGGGGGATAACTTCGGTGAGCGACGGGAACGACGGGATCAAACAAAAAGAAGTAAAGGAAGTGGGGGTTCGACTTCCGCCAGAAAGAAATCAGAAGGGGTTTGGCCTCCGCCAGAAGAAGAAGAGGGGGGGTTGGCTTCCGCCAGGGGAGATTACGGCTAGTAATCACACAGAGTTTTTTTCTTCAAATCCTTGTCTACCCTAATTAGGGATAATACAAGAGTATTTATAATACTGAAAAATTACTGAGACACCCAAAGAAATAACAAAATTACATATTAATTTTGACAAGACAACTCTAAATAAAACAAACCTTAAATAATAACTCTGACCCAACTAAGCCTAAAATAATCCAGAAAATACTTGATAAATATGAAATGACCACTCTAATCTCAAAATTATATCTCCAACTAACAAATCATCATGTCGAGTTGAAAATATGCCAATGTCTTGTCGGACCCGATTCTGCTCCTGCATTAGCTACGACTAGTGGAGGGTCACTGAGAGAGTAGACTCTCAAGACAACGGAAAACAACGTTTGAACCCGGCGGAGTACGGGGACAGCCCCACGTACCAGCACCGTCGCACGGTGACCCCAGTCGGGTAAGAAACGGGACTCACAGTCCACGGCCAAACACATGACCCACTCAAAAGCATCTTCCAAGAAGATTCACGACATGCGGGGAAACCCCACCGCACACACCGATACACAGTGACTCAATCGAGCGAGAACACGAAAGCCCGAAACACCTGGGGTCACCCGGACCCACAAAGCCCACGGCACACTTATCGAGGTAACACGGTACCTCCAGACACCCTGAAAACATGATCACGAAATCCACAAGGTGCCTGGGACACTCACGAGGTCAAAGGTCGGCCACTGGGTCACAACCGGGTCGACCGGAGACCAATGCAACACAGTCGGAACTCTAGAAGGTCACTCAGACCCATAAATCCACTGGCACGCTAATCGAGATGAATGGAACCTCCGAACACCCAAAGACACAGTCACGGAACTCCACGGGGTGTCCGAGACACTCACGAGACCTAAAGTCAACCACTGGGTCACAACCGGGTCGACCAGAGGTCAAAACAACGCGAACGAAAACCGTAACGTGGTAGTGGTGGACCGGGGACCGCGACCAGATGGTAGCGGTCGACCGGGGACCGCGACCATGCAGTCACGGTCACCTCACGACCGCGACCATCCAGGCGTAACCCCGATGGTAGCGGTCGCCCGAGGACTGTGACCAAACAGTAGCGGTCATCTCATGACCGCGACCAGCTAAAAGCGGTCTATCGCACGACCGTGATGCTTAAAGGCCTTCTCGACCAAAACACAAAGAATGAACGCGGTTCTCCCAAGACCGTGATCAATGAACGCGGTTACTGGTGGACCGCGACCATTTCGAAAAACCGAGAACGGCGGAAAAACCTCAAAAATCCACGCCACGCCCCCAAACATCCACAGATGAGGGGGAAAACAAAGGGGAAGCTCCCCAGTAGTCCCTAGCATGCATCTATGGCCTCGGATCGGCCTAAAACGCAACGAATCGCTAGATCAGGTGATCACTCCCCAAATCATGGTTTTCCCCAAAACGCCCCAAACTACCCGCTCGGCTCACCACGACCTACAAAACTCACGGGAAATGAAGCGCACGAGCTGGGGGTCCATCACCCTACCTCCATCGAAGATTTCGCGCACCGTGGACGCCGATCCACGAAGAAACGTCGTTTAAACCCTCGCCAGTTCATGATCCCACGAACCGCCTCCACCATCGCGATCCTCGTACCGAGCCCGTCGCTCCACGCCCCATGAGCCACGCCGCCCCGCCCTCGCCGTCTCCGTCGGCCGCTCGGAGTGAGAGGGGGAGAGGAGAGAACGTGAGAGAAGAGAGAGGGAGGGAAGAGAGAAATGAGAGGGGAGAGAGAAAAGGGTTATATATATAGAAAAATCCTGAAAATCAGAAAAAACCTGAAAAATAGAAAATCACACCCTCGCGATCCTCGGAACGCACCGATCGCAACGGTACCACTCACGCCCAGGTGAACGGCCCGGTTCACCCGCAAAGAGGTTCCAAAGGAATTACCGAAACACACACCGGGAATCGGAAAACACACGCGAAAAAAGTCGCGGAACGCTTCCGGGCCACCGAAACAACTCCGGATCGCACCAACCCGAACACGAAAGATGTCCGAAACGAAATTTCGGACACAGCAGAGTCAGACACTCCAAGAAACCAGATCCGGGACCCACGAACAAGGATCTGAAAAATCCGGGGCATTACAATCAGCTGGTAGGTTAGGGGTGCCGCACTCATGATGGGTTCCCACGGCCTGGCTAGCGGCACCATCGCGGGTCGCCAATGCCGAGCTCTCCCCATGGGGAGGTAATAATAGCTCCATAGCTGCTCGGCGCAGGTCATCAGTACCTTTCAAAAACAAAAAAAATAATAATAATAATAAGCAAAACCATAAATACCTGGATGAATGGTGTGAAATCACTCACGGTCATCTCACGATCCGCTTCTTGGAACAGACCTGTAAACAAATGTGCCAGCATGACAGCTCCCCAGGCATAGTACCCTACTCTTTCAAGGTCCGATAGCAGCTCCTGGAAGTGACATTGGATACCGTCCCCTTTTGAGCTCAGTATCAATCTCCCCAACAGGAAGAGGAGAAATCTCCTCAAATCTATGTTGCATCTTTCCCAATTGCCAAAATCTGTGCAGTACACGGCACGACATCCTCTTTCCATCCTTTCCATGAACTCTTCTGAGGACTCATCGTCCCGTTGACGAGTATCAGTGAGCCCTAATGCATCCATGAGGGACGCCCTGGCTACCGACCTATTTTTCCGACCATCTAGGTCCAAACCCAGTAGCTTCTGGGCACCTTCTCGGTAGTCCGCGTAAGTGACTCCGGTCACTGCCTCGCCCTCCACCTTAAGGCTCGTGATTCGGACCACATCTTCCAGGCTAGGCACCATGTGCCCCCAAGGCATCAAGAATGCCCGACTCAGTGGGTCCCATCTCTCACACAAGGCTTGGATCAGGACCAGGTCGAGCTCGATCGGCTCGATCCGAAGAAAGGTGCCAAATCCCATCACGTCTAGCCTGGCCTTCTAAAAATCCAGGAGGCCCCTGTATGCTGCTACTACCAACTCCCATGAGATCTGCGATTTCATCACACTCTATAGGAATGGAGAGGAGATTTGGTCAGAAGAAAGAAAGAATGAAAAAAAAAAGAGCAGGAAAGCTCAGCTTACGAGTCGCGATCGGATCCTTTCGCCAAAGTACTCTTCGAGATCTGAGGGTTTCCTGGAACTGCTACCGCTGGACCTGCTCCTCTTCGAGGAATGGGAAGATTCACCCTCCATCTCAACCTCAGAATTTGGAGTTCCTCCTCTTCCGTGGGAATTTGTACTCTCCGAGTTGGCTCTCGATGACCCTGGAAGAAAAAAAGAGTAAATATTTCTAGAAATGGGAAGAGTGCGGAACAAGATTGCCTCCGATAGCCCTTGCGATAAGGCACCTACCATGTGGTTCCATGTGTTACTTCACCGCTCGCGCAAGGTGATTGATTGGAAGGGAGGCCCTATCATGTTTTAGAGGTCGTCTGCATAGGTCGAAAGGTCACCCCGGAAGAGGGGCTAGAGCCGTCTTTGTTGACTTCTACAGTAGATTTCTATAAAAGGTGATTGGAGCGAGATGCGATTCTCAGTTCTAGGGCGGGGTTCCGTCAGACACATCACATGGAAACAGTGCAAAGGAAGCGTAGGGAAGAAGGAATGCACAAGATGACAAACAAGCAGCATAAAATCAAATCACTCCACTCAAAAGTTTACATAAGCTATCACAATCATAAAGAGGAGGCGAGTCCACTAGCTTGCCAATCCTCGCCATCACTCGTCCCTCTAGGCGTCCCTCTCCTCCCCTTAAAGGTGAGAGTCCCTCGGAAGCCTCCTAGATCCTCGTACGGTAGCGCCACCTCGTGGCGCCTGCTCCGCAGCAATGACTCGCTGCTCCTCCCCTGGCGTGGCAAAGAAGCCACTAGCAGCAAAGCGGCCGGACTGGCGAAGTCGCTCCCCGAACTCTTGCGCTCTCTCATAGCGCGTCTCCATCGCCCCTAGCCTCTGCACCGCAACCTGAAGGCCTAGATGGAGCTCCCTCACTTGGGCCTCCAAGGCCCTCCTCTCGGTCTGATCTCGCTGTCGCTTGGTCCTTCTCTCCTCTCTGTCTCTCTCTGCCTCTCCCCTTGTCACCTGGAGAAGGACCCTCAACTCCATGATGTCTAGAGAGGGCCTCTCCTCACCGTGATGCCGCAGCTCCGCCATAGCTGCCACCCAGGCATCACGCTCCTCTTCCGCCCGAGCCGCACGGGCCACCACACCAGCGAGTTGCTCCCGGAGGGAGGCAATCTCGAGAAAAGAGGCCGAGGAGCTGGAAGATGCACCGCCGGCCATTCCCACCATCGTTTTCTACTGGGCACGCTAGAGCAAGCAAACAACGGCCGTCATCTAAGCTCCGAACCTAAAACACAAGTGCAGCACGTAACTTACCAAGAGCGACAGTTCTTGTTGAGTGGCGGCCAGCTGCCGTCTAGCCTCCGCCAGATGGGCACGCGAGATGCTGATGTCACGAGTGTCCCCGGCCCGGGGAAGCCTCGCATAACTCTCCCTCTGCTGCCGTAGAAAGTCGGCGATGTCCTGCACCAATACGCTCCCTTGCTGTCTAGGGAGACGTAGGTGCCAGTCCTCGAGCCTCGCTTTGCCGCGACCCTCCTTCCTGACACGGCTCGGCCCATCTGCACTCGCCCACTCATCGGCCAAGTCCGGGATCCTTGCCATACCCTGCATCAAAAGGGGCGGCCCACATCAGTTAACAAGAACGCATCTCCTGTCAAGGACGCGTCCATCATTTGAATGCCGCACTCACCGAGCCCCCTCCACTCCCGATACAACTCACTCCAAACTCAAAGCAAGTCATAAAGGGGAAACCGAAGCACTCACCGAGTCGTGTTCACCCCCGTCCGCGCAATCACGACCCTCGGGTCCCTCGGGTGCTCGAAGCACCCTTCCTCCTCCATGGATGTCGCTCCGTGCTCTTGCGCATCCCTCCTCGGACGAGGAGCCCCTCGTCCCTCTCCACCTTCGTCGTGGTCGGGCCCACCGAACTCCATCAATCAAGAGAAGAGGAAGATGAAAAAGGGGGGGAGTGAGTTTTGGCGGGGGCGGGCTCATTTGCGGGCAAGGCACGGAAGAAGAAAGGCCGTCCGACGCTTTAAATTTGAATTCGAAGGTTAAGACGCGTCCTCGCGCCTGGACGCGCCCAAAAGAAAGCGAAAAAAGGAACAGAATCCCTCCGTGCAAAGTAGTTCCCTCCTGTTCAGGGCAAAAGTCTTGTAAAGCGTGGACAACGTGGTGCAGAAGAAAGTGCGGGAAAGAAAAATGCACACCACACAAAATCTATTTCATATAATAGTCAATAGTACATCATACAGTGAGGAGGGTGGGGTGTACAAGGAACTCTCTAACTCTCACCATCACCCTCCTGATCATCTCTCTCCTCTCTCCTCTAACGGGGATCCCTAGGGGGCCTCTGCGAACCCTGGGAAGCCGTGCTTGCCTCGCCCTGTGGCGACACACCAGCCTCGAAAGCGCGGCAACGCTCCTCAGCTGAAGAAACAAGAAAGCTGCCCATGGAAAAAGAACCAGACTAATGAAGTCGCGCCCCCTGCCCCTTCTCCCTCTGGTACCGCTCCTCGCTCTCTTGAAGCCTCCCCTCTGCCGTGCCAAGACTCAATCGGAGCTCCATCAGCTGGGCCTCCAGAGCCATCCTTTCATCCCAGTCTCGCAGTCGCTCCGCCCTCCTGTCCTCCCTCTCTCTCTCCCTGTCCTCCCTCTCTCTCTCTCTGTCCTCTCTCTCCCTCTCCCTCTCCTCTCTCTCCCGCATCGCCTCTCTCCTCGACAGCTCGAGGACAATCCGCAAATCCAGAACGTCGCGAGGGAGCTCCTCAGCCTCCCGTCGCCGCTCCTCCTCCAGCTCTGCGATCCGGGCATCACGCTCTGCCACCCAGGCGTCGCGCTCCTGCTCAGCATGAACAGCACGGGCCAGGGCCTCTCGGATCTCGGCCACCTGTCAAAGCAAGCATACACCGTCAGAGAGGTAAAGGAAGAAAAGCAAGAAGTCGGGGTTAAGCAGACACTCACTCGAGCCGTGCGGTCGCGCTCGGCCTCCTCAGCCCGAGCCACCACGTAAGCCAGCTGCTCCTGAAGCGCAGAAACCTCCGGAGGAGGGCCCCACGAATTGGAACCCACTCCCCCAGCCATCTTGGCTGCCGCTGCCTGGTGGGCCTGCTGAAACACGTAGCAAACTGCAGTCAGAGGCTAAGCATCGAAACCCAGGTCATAAAAAAAATGCATCGCATAAACTCACAAGGATCTCCAACTCCTGTCGGACGGCTGCCAGCAGCCGCCTGGCGTCTGCCAGCTGGGTCCTCACCTCAGCAATCATGTTATCACGAGCATCCTGCATTGCATATAAGTTAATATTGCATATAGAAAAGGAAAACATTTTCATTTCACACTTACTCCTGCCATACCACCAAGGAAGAGGGGGTCCCCGTACGTAGCCCGGTACCGTCTCAGGTAATCAGTGTTGTCCTATACATGGGACACCATCGGCACCCCGCCCTGCTGCGAGTCCTGGTACTGTGCCAGGAAGCGCGTATGCCAGTCCACGATCTTCGCCTTCCCCTTGGTCTTCCGCCCGATGCGGATCGGCTCGTCTACATCGACCCACTCCTAGGCTAGCCCCAACGTCCTCATCACCAACCTGAGCCGCAGCGACTCGATCTCGTTCAAGCAATGGACCCACACGTCCCGCCCGAAACGAGGAGGACCCGCTACAACCCAAGGCTGGCTAGCGTCGCCCATGCTCAGGTAGGGCCTCCACACCACCTGCATCAGCATACATGCATCATGTTAGTCGCCATTAAGTCGCATGCACAAAAACACCAAAAAAATCATACGCATCATACCATGGCCTCGAGATACTCGCTCAGCTCCCGACGAAGCGACGCCAACTGGTAACCGTGGGGTGCCGCGACCACGACCGGCCTCCACCGCCGCGCCAACGGCACGGCTCTCCTATTCCCATGCCTGGCCCTCCCCATCGGGAAATAGTAATAGCTCCACACCTGCATCCATCATACATCATTAGCACGATAATTACATATTTAACTATGGTAGAATTGCATAAATAAAATGTTTACCTGGAGAAAAGGTGCGAAGCCACTCACTGTCGTCTCCTACTCTAAAGTCTGGGAGAGATCGACGATCAAATGAGCAAGCAGAGCCGCTCCCCACGCATACTGCCCCACTCTGTCCAGGTCCACCAGGATCCCAAGGAAGCGGCAGTGGATGCCGTCCCCCTTCGTCCCCAACAGAAGGCGGCCCAGGAAGAAGAAAAGGAACCTCCGGAGGTCAAGATCCACCAGCTCCCGCTTGCTCAGGTCATACGTAAAAGCCGCACGTGCGCCTCCCTCTAGTCGTGCCAGAAACTCCGCTCCAGTCTCGCTAACCCGCTGACGCGGGTCCACGAATCCGAGCGCCTCCATGATCTCCACTCGGCCGACTACCCTGCTGTCTCTATCAGTCACGCTCATCTCTAACCACAGCAGGTCCAGGGCACTCTCTCGGTAGTCGAAGTAGGTGATCCCGCTGACTGCCTCTCCGTCAACTCGTAGCCCGGTGATCCGAGCTACGTCTCTAGTGTCGGCACCATATGCCCCCAGGGCATCAGAAACGCCCGATTCGGCGTGTGCCACCGCTCTCTCAGTGCCTTGATAAGAGAAAGGTCGAGCCGGAAGGGCTCAATCCTGAGAAAAGCTCCAAAACCCATGGCGTCCACACGCGCCCTCTGGAAGTCCGGCAATCCACGGTACGCTGCCACCACTAGGGACCAGCTAATCCGGCTCTTCATCACGCCCTACACACCACAAAAACAAACAAAAGAACACATCAACATAATGGATAGTAATAAACAATAACATTGTATATGCTACTTATTTATTTTTATTTTATTTTAAAAATATTTATGTTTTTTAGAGGCGTCTAACACCTTGGACGCCTCCTCTTTATTTTCTTTATTTTATTTTTAAGAAAAACCCAAAAACAAAAACAAAAATAAATAGAATAATATATATTATAATGGAGGCGTCCCAAGCCTTGGACGCCTCCTTATTTTTAATCCTATTTTATTATTTACGTAAAACCATAAATAAAAATAAAAAGAAAATATGGAGGCGTCCAGGCCCCTGGACGCCTCCTTCCCTCACTCTCCGGCCCTCACCACATAGCCTCTCGTCCGCCTATCTAGCCTATTAAACCAACAGATTGAATTTCCGAGGGGCTTACCGGGTCGTGATCGTCCTCTCCCGCGTCGCCAGCACCCGCAGCAGCCTCCATGGCCAAAAGAGGCACCTCCACCTCCGTAGCAATCTCCTCTGCCACTGCACCCTCCTCGGCGTGATCTCTCGACCTCCTCGGTCGATGAGCCCATCGTTTCCGCTTCTCTCCACCCTGGCTCGGGCCTCCTTGCTCCATTGGGACTAAGAATGGGTCGTCTGGAATAGCTGGATCTTCAGAATGAACAGTATAAGTGAGCAAGGGGGGGAGGCCCCCATATATATAGAGAATCAACCCTATTTGGGGCGTCCGGGCGCCTGGACGCCCCCACTCTTTTTATTTTTTTCAAAATTCAAAAAATTAGGGGCGTCCAGGCACCTGGATGCCCCTAAAACAAAAACCAAAAAAATTAAAAATAAAAAATTAGGGGCGTCCAGGACCCCGGACGCCCCCAAAAAATAAAAATTCAAAAAATAAAAATAAAAGCTTAGGGGCGTCCAGGACCGCAGACGCCCCTATAATAAAAATTTCAAAAAAAATAAAATATATAATAAAAAAGAAAGAAGAAGAAAAGAAAAAAGTATTCCAAACAAGTGTACGTATATAATCAAACAAAAGCACAAATAAAAAGCATAAAGAAAAATAAAAATCACAAAAAATAATAATTAAGGGAACAGGGGTTCCAACATCCAAATGCTAGATTTTATTGCATCAGAGAATTCCTCCCCCACATGTGTTTTAGGCCTTAACTTCCCCAGTTCGGTTACATAAGCCCTCCACAGCTCGCATTCCTCCCCCACATGTGTTAAAGCCTTTCCCGCAACACTTGTCTTCCAAGGAGCCTTAACGGCCTTTGCTTCCTTCGCGTCCGCTTCAGTACCCAACTCCCTTTTCTTCAAAGGGACGATGCCAGTCAGTAGTGGGAATAAATGGCGCGGAATGCCCATCTGGAGGCAGCACCGATGCGCAATGTAAAGGATGAACTCGGTCGTGCCGATCAGTTGGAGATCAACTTCAGGAGAAGGCCTCATGAGGAGCTCAAGCGAAAGTAAACATGCCGGTACGCAAGTGAAGAAGCTTTGTGTCACGGTGCGGAAGTGAGACCGCCAGTCTTCACGTTTCTTCAGCCACGGAACATGGTTCACTACAGTACCACCGAAGCCTAACACGTCGGCTATGTGATGAAGAGGGCTTTGTTGGAAGAGCTTCGAAGCAGTTGGCATTCCCTCACGGTGGTCAAATTTGAAATGCAAATCAAGCCAGCAATTCAGGACAAGTGCGTAACCGAAAGGATGCTTACCCATGCTCGAGGCAGTAAGGCCACTATAGAGGTAGGCAAGAACGGCGGGTCCCACCCTCTTTCCACTCCAAATCCCGCGGATGGCACTCAGTTGGTCCTCCTCCACTATGTTGTCGGTATAAGGAAACAAGAGAGCACCCGCCAGATAAATAGTGAACCCTTTCATGATTCCTTCCAGGTGGTCATCAGCAGGTGACCCTCTCAGGGCATCCATGACCCACTCCGCGAGCTTTTGCAAATCAACCCCTTTTTGATTACGCACCTTCCTGGCCGCGTCAGGCGGCATGAAGCTTCCAAGGACGCTTTTGGAAGTCCCCCGTGTCAGCATCCGCATAGTCTTCACCATCCCGTCACTCTTGAATTTTTTCAATCCGAGCAGAAGTTCCACCTCCTCGAGGAGGATGGTCGCCTCGAAGGTCGGAAGATAAAAGTGTGGGTCTGGGGATGCCAGATCTCCACTAGTGCGCCCATAGCCGCCCAGTCCATACGAATCTTCTTGTGGTGTTTGGCGTGAATAAGGAGCCCCTGAAGGTGCCACTTCGAGAGTATGGCCCTCATGCCAATGGAAATGTTGGAAGTCAACTTCGAAAGCCATGGCAGTTTGGAAAATTTCCTTGGGCCTTCGAAGAGTGGATATGGCTGAAAGAGAAAAAGAAAGAAGGATAAAGGAAGGAAGTGAGAAGGAGATTCACGTGGAGAAATTCTGAAATAAATCAGCTTACCATATGCGACATGATCATCCCGTTGAGATGACCCTCGAGGTCAGAGAGTCGCTTGATCTCGCGGCTGGGCCTGCTCCTCTTCATGACACGGGAAGACTCTCCTTCCATCCTGAGATCTCTACTTCTCCTCCCCTTCCTCTCCTGAGCTTTCAAAACTCACCTTGGTGCATTTGAATGAACTAGCCTAAGGGGATACTTATAGGAAGGGAAGGGCGCTACAGGACGGAACATGTCACGTCAATGGTCATTTGTCAGAATTTTGTTTAGATCTCCTTTGTATTGTGGTGCAATTCTGTTGCTATTCTACTGCTTTCTGATGTATCTAATCTGTCATGATCTGTGCAGGTTTTATTAATGAACGTCTTTGTCCCATCTTGTGTGTCGCCTTTCGGTGGGTGGCCCCACCATGTCATGCATCATAGTATATGATATATACGCTACTAGAACATGTCAAGGACCTTGCGGCCCGAACGAACCTGAGATTTGAGTTCCCCTTCACCAAAAACGATGATGGTTCCAGAAGAATTTGGGTTGTACGGATAGGCCGTTAATTTGTGATAGCATGGGGATGACGGTTCCATTCCGTGAGTTGGTGCGTGGATAAATCGGCCCCAGCCCAGTATCAGCTCACCGGATCGGTATCCTGACCCGTTCTTAACAAATTGACAATATTATCCTTAGCTATTTTCTATTTTTAGTTTGTTTTAAATTTTTCTTTAAACCCAGCATGCATTCATATATGACTTTGAATTTATTGCGGAAGATCATTCAAGTTATTCGGTTGTGAAAGCCGTTGTGTTCCAATAAATATGAGATATTCCATTCCAGATGAAATACTGAGTTTCTTGAAACGGCCCTATGCTGCTCTTCCAAAGGTGACCCTTATTTGGAAAGACCCTCAGATATTCTTTTGCTTTGTTTGACCCACCTTGGCCGCAGCACTTCACATTGGCTGGTAACCCCTCCCCAAAGGTGAAACCTATAGGTTTGTGACCCAGGTACTTCCACACCGAGAAGTTGGTCGCCTTTATTTTCGTGCCTGAGTGCACATCTCACCCTCCCTTATTTGATCCCTGTCCAAGCAATCGTCAAAATTTGAAAGACCTTCCTCAAGACCGCCTCACTGAAATTACAGGAAAGATTCCAAATAGTAACGTTAAAAGCGCGTCTCATCACACCTTGTCATCAACTTATCAGTCCATTCCCACTCCATTTCACTCCACTTCGATACCGCTCCATTACGTGTCACTCCCTTGCAAAGCAGACGCCAAGGCGGGGCAGCTGTAGACACGCTATTCTTGACACCTCCTGAGAAAGTCTCATGTTACTATACGACGCCCCGCGACGGCTTTCGCATTTTGAATCGCTTGAGTGCTTCCTGTTCTTGAGTCTTCTTCCGCCTTTTCGGCACCCGGCAATCGTCTCATCGCGGCATTCGGACGACATCAACATCAATCGGACACACCGGATGGTTCCGAAACCAGGAAGAGTGTCTGCCGGAGAGCTGTCGATGCCTTTTCAAGGGACCCGGGGGGACTTCATGGAGGCGTCCAAGCTCCTGGACTCCTCCATTCCTTTAATTTATTTTTAAAAGACCAAAATACATAAAAAATATATATATTTATGGAGGCGACCAGGCTCCTGGACGCCTCCATGAAAACAAATATAAAAAATACATAAATGCCAGTATTGGCATAAAATCAAAACAAAAATAAAAAAATATTTTATTGGAGGCGTCTAGGACCCTTGACGCCTCCATCAACTTGGCCACGGGGCCCCGCCCACCGATCGACGGTTTATCGTGTATGAAAAAATTCAAATTGTGGAGGCGTCATGTCAACTGGACGCGCCCATTTCTGAATCACGAGATGCCACTCACAAAACCACGCGTTATGTCAAACCGCGTGCGACTTTCGGCGGAGTTCGGTGGGCCTTTTGGAGGCATCCGGGACCCTGGACCCCTCCATGAAAATATTCCAAAAAAATGAATAAAAGTAGAATAAAATATCTTTTTTACCCTGATGAAGGTGTCCAGGGTCCTGGACGCCTCCATCCACCGGAGCCCTATAATAGAGGCCCACCCCCTCAGTTCTGAGAGAGCTAAGCAGCGATCCGATAGGCTGCCGGAGCCCAGAGGCTACCGGAGCTATTTCTAACCTGTGGGTTCTGCTGTAGGAGGAGGTTCTGCCGGCTTCTCGGGTGCCCAGGCTCGCAAGAGGAAGGTCATCTTCGTCCACCGCGCTTCTACGTTGTCCCTGCGCTGCCGGAGCTCTGCCGGATCTCACCCTCGGCTCATCCAATAAGCCATTTCTTCCCCTTTTTTTCTCTATAGTTCTTTACATTCATCATTTCGCATCCTCTATCTCCCTTCACAAGGGCATCTTCTCCTCTACATTTCTTACATTTCATCATCGCATTTTCCTCCTACTCGAGTCCGAGAGGGGTTTAAAACCACACCAACCAGGTGTGTGTGTCCTGCCATGATCTCGTTATTTCCATCACAAAGGATTGATACTACACTGCTGTTTTCTAATCCCGTTCATTTATTATCTATTATTTTGCAAGGGTAGCCGAGGAAAGCCCTCCCCGCCGGCCGGCCAGAAGGAGAGGAAGAAGCAACCCGCCATCTCCCGCTCTTGAGGTAGGCGCGATCCCTTTTCTATTTTGGGGTCCTCGACCCCTGACGATCACCATATTCTCGAGGCCGCGGCGAGTTACTTCCCGCAATGGCTGTTTAATTTTTGTCATCTATATTCTGTCTTATCCTCATACTTGTCTGCTAGAATTTCCATATTCTCGAGGCCGCGGCGAGTTACTTCCCGCAATGGCCGTTTAAATTCTTGTTCTTTATAATCTGCATCACTCTCATATCTATCTCTTATCTCTGTCATATTCTCGAGGCCGTGGAGGGTCATCTCCCGCAATGGCCGTTTAAATTTCTGTCATTATATTATCTGCTGTTCTTCATATCTGTCTCTTATCTCTGTTATATTCTCGAGGCCGCGGAGGGTCATCTCCCGCAATGGCTGTTTACATTCCTGTCATTCTATTACGTGTTATTCTTCCAACTGTTATACTCTCGAGGCCGCGGCGAGTTGCTTCCCGAAATGGCCATTTCAATTTCTATTATTTGATTTTATGCATTATATTTGTCCCGCTCGCCCCGCCGGAGCAATCTCTCGTGGTGGCCCCTTCCCTCTTCTCTCTTGATCTCTTTGTGTTGCAGCTTAAACCACCAGGATAAAAGCAAAAGAGGAGCCCGCGCGCTCTGCTCTCTCCATCTTCAATCTCCAAACCGCGTGACATCGCTCACACATGTATGGAGAAATTTTAACTTAGAGCAGGATAGTGTAGCTCCCCCTATGTAAATACAATAAGCATGAAATGCTCCCCCTGAGAGTTTGACATGAAGCACACTTATCAAGACTCAGATGCAACATTATTTAACAATAGAGTATTCGGTCATAGAAATTTCAAAAGAAGGGGTTGAATAGCATATAATAACATGCAAGCATACAGTGGAGATATGCATATGTAATGCAAAATAAAAAGATATGCAATTTCAGTTCTTGAATTGTTGGCCCCAAAGATATGAGACCAATTGTTGGAAGTATTCATTTTGGCATTTATACAACATGAAATATGTAAAATGATGCATTTCAAAGTATGCACTATATGTATGCTGAAAATGCCAACTTTACAACAAGACACACCATGAGCTTCATCTTCCAAAAGCACTTTGTGAATGATATGCATAGAGTGATATGCAAATATGCAATGTGATGAAAGATTTTAGATTTCACATGACACTCTATATGCACCTAATGCAACTAATGCATGACACTCATTACCAATTGTTAAAATGTGATGACACAATTTTATTCTGAAAAGAGAATTCAGAAAATTCATTCAAAGCATCAAAATCATCACATGTGAACTTTTCCTTGAAAACATTTGCTTTTACCCAGAAGGATGAGTGGCACATTGGTAAAGATCATGGAATATTGATCAACTTCAGTCCTCAAAATGTTCAGCCACAGAACAACATCATCATGCTGAGAGAATAGAACAAGATCATTTTTAAAATTTTTAGCATGCAAAACTCCCCCATAATCAATGCATGATTTCAGAAAATTCATTTAAGTTAGATGCCATATGCATAGATGATTCATGGTACCGGGTGAAGACATATTCTCACGCATGGTGATAGCTTTCAGATAGGCTTAACCTGCCCTTCCACATGTCACCATTTTATATACCATGTAATCATTAAAGTGATGATCAGAAACAAATGTATTCTCATTTGACCTCGGGGGTTTAGCAAAAGGGCATTCAATGGCTACACTCTCATATATACTCCTCAGATGTTTCAATACCATTCAGCGAACTATTCATCATTCACATTGTCAAGAACAACCAAGGGGTATTCAAACCTTCACAATCACTATCTGTCAAGTTATGGCATTAACATCAAGACCATAAAACTTCAGCCAAACACTTTATTTTCTCACCTTTGCCTTGTGTTATCTTTATTGACATCTTCAAATTGTTTGCTTTATTTTGCTTATGTAATCTTCATCAACATGCTCCTTTCTTTCTCTCCTGCAAGAAATATATCGATATTAGCCAAAGGAGTTCCATTGAGACCACAAATTCGCATTTCATATAAGGCAGCACATAAGGATATGACAAGATCAAGAACCCCATGCCAAAACCCTTCCAAAACCCCTCTAGGGTAATGGGGTTAAAACTCAAACCAATCGGACCTCAAGATGGGTATTTCAAAACCCAAAGTGTAGACCTATTCTAGATCTAGGCACATGGTGATACATTCAAACGTTTGAATTCTTACCATGATAAGGGTTGATGGTCATAATCAAACCTGCACTGTAAAGAGCTCAATTCATGTCAATAGTAAGCCAATGCATATGAAGAAATTAACTTCAAGACTTTTCATCACACATGACTCTCTCTCTCTCAACTTGCAATATCATAGACTCAATTTCATGTCAACCTCAATTTAGTACAAATGAGAAAATCAATCTTTGTGCTTTTCTTCCACAAGATAATCTCCTATGAGATACAAGTGTGAATGATGAGCTTCAAGTATCAACTCAGGGACAAGCCCATGTTCACCAAGACATCACACCAGAACTGGCCAAGTCGACTTAAAGCCTTCCTCTTGGCCTCAAGACAATCCTGTAACAAAGTTCTCATTTGGTTGTTTTGGGTACCCAAATCTTCTTGGGTCCCGGATGGTTAGTTACACCACTAGTGGGTGTCTTCTACAGTTTTGGACATGCATATCATCAAAATACATTAAGGAGCAAACATGCATGATATGCCCAAACTCACCACAATAATGACAACAACCAAGAGACTTCACAGAATTCTCATAAACATGATAATCAAATCTCTGTGATTTAGCATGAATGTTATCATTATAAGCATGGAAATGTCTCTTCTTCACAACAGGATGAGCATGAAATTTCTGTGGGTTGGCAAAAGTATAATTATTTTTGACTTTAAAATTCTTT
This sequence comes from Amorphophallus konjac, assembly GCA_022559845.1. Classification (NCBI taxonomy): domain Eukaryota; kingdom Viridiplantae; phylum Streptophyta; class Magnoliopsida; order Alismatales; family Araceae; genus Amorphophallus; species Amorphophallus konjac. Next base: position 548,236,517 of record CM040121.1, on the reverse strand, counting down.
CTTTCATTTTCTTTCCAACACTGTGACACACGGTGTCCTAACTTTTCACATTTAAAACAAGCAACCCTTTTTCTTTGGGAAACCAGTTCATTTTTACATGCTTTCAAATCATCTGATTTCATAATGAAACAATCATTCATCAAATGACCATGCTTACCACAATAATGACAATTGGCATTTGTTGATTTTGGAGCATAGTTTTTGTGACTTTTGTGAGCATGAATCCTATTGCTTCTAGGTAGAGCCTGAGCCTTGGGATTTGATTTCTCAACACAAGAAGCATTTGACTTATTTGAGGAACATGAAGCATGCATAAAAGATGTTTGAGTCTTTAGCCCAAAAGCTTTCTTTTTGGTGGGTTCATACCTAAGGCCTTCTCTTTGAAAGTTTACATTGGTCCCCAAAATCTTGTTCAGATTCTCTTCCCCATTCACAAATTTAGACAAAGAAGCATTCAGATCAAGAATTTCCTTTTCAAGTGATGAAATATGCAATTCATAGGAAATGATCTCATTGTCACAGGAAATGACTTTTTCATTCAATTGGGCATTGATGGTTTTGTAGCTCTCCATCATTTGTTCTAGCACATGCATCTTTTCAGAATCATCAACAACCAAACTTTTCCCTTTTTCAAAAGTAAGTAATTTTTTAGACATGGTTGTGTTTAGATGTTTAGTTTTTCATTTTCAGATTTTAACAAAATATTTTCTTTTTCAAGAAACTTCATGCTGCCTTCAACCAGAGATGTCTGAATCAATATAGCATTATTTTCCTTTTTAAGTTCTTTATTTTCATTTGTAAGTTTATCATTCATAATCATTGCAAATATCCTAATCAATTGAATTTGATTCCATTTTGGTTCTTAGATCTTTTTCAGTTTTCTCCAATTGATCAATTATGTTCTTGAGGACATCATTTTCATTTCTCAAACATACAATGATTTCTTTGTGACATTCAACATCATGTTCTAAAAGTTTATTGAAGTTAACAAGCTCAGAACATTTATCACAAGAACCATTTTCATGGACCAAGTTTTTAGTTTTTTTTTAATTTTCTATTTTCTGACTTGACTTGCTTATATTATTTTTCCAACTCATCATAAGCTTCAACAAGATCATCAAGAGTAAATTCTTCAGAATCAGAATTTACCTCTTCTACACTTTTGTCACTTTGTTGATCAGCATCATCGGCCATGAGACATTTTTGCCTTTCCTTTTCTTGAGCTTTGATCAATCGGTCCATAAGCTCCTTTGTCGTCCTACAAGAAGATACAAATGGAAACTTGTTAGTACTTACAGAAGCTTTTAATATACTCAAAGCAGTAGCATTATCACGGTGCATCATTTTATCTTGATTAGACCACTTGGTCTCATCTAGAGGTAATGTGTGTGGACCATGATAAATCAATTTCCAAATACTAGGATTAATAGCATTAATCACCATACACAGCTTGCCTAGCCATGAATCAAAATTCAAACCAGTGAAGATTGGCAAACAGTTCATTGATATATGTTCAGTAGAAAAATTCATGATTGTGGAATGCACTGGGATCACTCTATAGATCGCAAGATCTAGGGACAACACAGTCTCGCTCTGATATAAATTGTTGGGTCCTGTAGTGCAGGAAAACGGATCTAGAGGGGGGGTGAATAGATCCTACTGCTAAAAACTATGTCCAATTAAAAACACAAACTAGCACACATCGGAATTTACCAGATTGATAGGATTGAGGAAATTAATCTAAACAAGTTTAAACTTGATTCACTCAATCTCTCCGAGCTCACACGATAGCACAAACAGATATGATAGTGAACATACAATCACAAGAATCAAACCACGTGACACGGGGATTTTTAAGGTGGTTCGGGACCACGACGGGCTCCCTACGTCCACCCCTCACCCAACCGGTGAGGCTTCACTACACGCTACAAAATGTAGCAACACGGGGACGAACCCCAACACATACACGCTGCTTTCACAACAAAACACACACACGAGGCCTTGCCTCAACCTGCTGCCATAGCAGCACACACACACACACACACACAGGGGAACACACCCCGAACAAATTCCTCACACGTAGTCACAGCTCCGTCCACACACACGTAGGACAATGCCTACTCAACCACACGGGAGAAAACTCCCAACAAAAATACACACGTGGATATACTCCACACAATCAACACACATATAACAACACACACACTCGGAGACCCCCTTCTCCGAACACCCACACAAGGTATTATCTCAAATGTATATGAATCAAAACATATATATGCTATGACCCTTCAATCAAATTATAGAGATGAAAACTAGACAGATGTGTCAAGTATAATGCTCCCCCTTCTTCAGCAAAATCTGATTCTCCTTGCTTGTTGACGGATGATCATGATTTAGACATCATCTTCTTCGTCTCCTCGAGATGCACGTCTTTACCTTCTTCTAATTTCTTCTTCACCCGAAAGAATAGATAGAAATGATAAGCTCCAAATAAAGCATGTTTACATCAGAAAATTGATTAGCCTCATAAACCCCTCTACTCTCATCCTTGTGGTAGCACTCCTCCTTCTTCTTCTGCAAGAGAAAGGAAGGCATTAGTTCATCTTGTTGCTTAAGATGAAAACACAGTACTAATAAGAGGGCAATCAATAGATGAACAAATGAAAATATATATATATATATATATATATATATATTGCACCTCTTAGATAATCATTCAAGACCTTGAGCAATCTCAAACAAAAACACAGAAGTGAAGAATCAGGACAACTCCCTCAGATTTTCGATGAAAAGCTTCTACAGGATGAGGAACCGTTCTTGAAGAAAGATGATCGATTCTTGCATGAATGATGCTTGTATCTTGATTCTCCACGTTGCTTCCAGTAGAGGATCGATTAGGGACTTGAATCCACGTTCTTCCCTTCACATACAAGCTCAGAGCAAGGTGGAAGAGTGATGTGACACAACCTAAGACTTTGGCAAGCAAGCACATTCGCAATCTAAATGGGCCAATTTGGGCCGCCGCTCTCTCGTCGCTCACCCAAGCCCGGGGTAACTTGGCGATGCCAAGTGGAGGATGTGGGGTAAGACCCTTGCTGGTAGAGGGCCAGCAAGACCAAAGTTTGATACCCAATGGATGTGGATGCCCAATTCAATGGGGCCGACAAAGTGCCGAAGGCACCGGATGCACTCTTCCCACGGTGATCACTCAAGGCAACGGGGCTTGAGGATCGAGCTCTCACTCTCATGACCAGTGGAACTAGAACTAATATTGAAAGACAAGCACTAAATGGAGTGAGGTGTGAGCACTTACTCGATCGGTTTGAAGAAATCGGTCCCGCTCGGAGACGAGGGCGAGTGGGGAGGCGAGTGGATCCCCACACGCCGCGGCGGTGTAGCTTGACCTACCCAAACAAATTACAACACTACACCTCTCGCAGGAGGGGGATCTCGGGGTGGGGTTAATAGAGATTACAACCAAAACTACCTCCGCGCCGGGAGGGGCCTTCAGCCGGCCAAGCGGGGAGGGGAACTTGGACTAAAGATAGTGAAACGAAGATGAAGCGAATCTGCCTACTTTCTGCGATACGCGATAGGCAGACAGAGTTGAGGCCGCCTAACTTGATAGGGAATTTTGCTTAAGACGAGACCAGTGGGGAAATCTTCGTAGCTGGGAAGGGAATGCTTCCAAATTTCGTTGATTTCTTCTGTCGCCGATGCTGGTCTGGGTGAAGGCCCGAACAGAGAGGCAGACTCTCGGACTGGCAGCTCCTGATTTCCAATAGCAGGTTGCAGAGGATGCCCCGACAGATCCCGAACTTGGAATCAAGCACCGTCGGAGTCGTTGGAACCGTGGACAAGCCCTCTTCGCAGAAAAACTAACGGGGAAGCCAAAAGATGCCAGAGAAGACCAGGGGACTCCGAAAAATGATGACAGGTCGGTGCAGACTGTGGGTAGCAGAACCGCGTAGCTGAGGGAGAAAATTGGTAACTCTGGATCACGAATGCCGATCGAAGTTCTGCTTCTTGATTCCGAAAGTAGATAGGACATGGAAGAACTTTGAAGAAGAGCTCTTGAGCTGATTCCTCTGAGGTTCGTCGTGGGAGAGCTTCTAATCCGATTCAGGTCCTCAGCAGAGGCAGCACTGTGCAGTTGTGGGAGAACGGACCTCTCGGACGGCTCGGAGCTCGGATGGGGACGAAATCACTGCCGTTGCGAAGAAGACAAGTAGACGCTTCCGTGGTTGCCTCTTGGACCTTAAGACTCGCTGGGATGTGGTCTGAGTCGCTGCTGCAAGTTGCTGGTCATCTACAGGTCTTCAACTGCGAACTAGGGTTGAGAGGTGATGGAGAGGAGCAAGGAAGAATGGTGGAGATGAGAGAGAGGGGGGGGGGCGACCCTAACCAAAGGGGGAGGGGCTTGGGCGACCTAGGGCTGTGGCGGGGAGGAGAAACTTGAGTTCAAATGGCCTTGGGAGGTAGAGTGGTGCTTGGGGTAGTGGGAAGGGTGCTTGGGAAAGTGGGAGGGGTAGTTGGAGGTTGGGAGGTGAGGTGAGGATTGGTGGAGGGGTCTTGAGAAGGGGTGAAGTATTGATGAGGGTTGAGGGGAATGGGAAGAGGCTTTAATGAGGTATGTGGGGAGTGGAGGTGGTTGGGAAGTGGAGGAGAGAGAAAAAAATCAAAATTTGGTGTGGAGGAGAGAGAAAGGGGAGTGAAAGAGAGAGATTAAGAGAGGGATGGGTGGGGAATCCCTCCCCTAGGGTCTCTCACCCAAATAATAGAATCTCTCCACTAGATAAGAAGTTTAAACTCTCAAAATGGTAAGTTTTTCATTCATTGATTCATTAAGTTGAAATGGGGGGGAATGGGGCCCTATATATAGGCAACCCACATTTTACAATAAGACCCTGACAATTGACTTAATGACAAATAACCGAGGGGGTAGGGGGGAGCCCTTGGGCCAAGCCCAATGAATTGGGCCCACTAGTTAACTAGATAAACCTAATGACACTCAAACTTAGGGAAATAAACACAAGACCTAGGGACATGACTCAAATAAAAGGAAAAATACATCAAATGACTCAAATAAAAATTACATAGGACTCAAAATTAAATAATTAGACCATGCCGGATGCAACCGGGGCGAGGAGACGAGCTGTGAACGTGGGCATGGGAGGTGAAATCCCCATCATACTCCCGGGGTGCGGAGAACTCGACTCCGTCAAGTAAGTGTCCTTCCCTCCTCGGAGGGTGTAGAAGTGGTACTGCCCTCAAGTCTTCCGAACGAGACCGATCCATCCACCTGCCGAGATAGCGCTCGTATACCTTGCTCCTGGTGGTAGTGACATGTTCATCCAATATGCGTTCAATGCGCTCTCGCTGGGCTCTCTTGGCTGCTGGACTCTCCTCACGGGTGGGTGCTCTCTCAATGGAGGGAATATGATGCGGGACGAGACACGGACACGGCAAGCTCGCGATCGTCCCTTAACGAGGGAAGCGTCGGACGTGCGCGGTTGTGAAACCGGCAAGAGCTAGGGTGGTCGATTTGCACTCTCGTGCCAGGATCGGGTCACGGGACGGTCTCACACTCTCTCGCAGCAGCAGTGATATGAAAATAAAGCGAGCTAGATATCCCTACACATGCTCTCTAGTAGCGGCATAAACAAGCATATATAGAAATAAGCGAAATGCCAAGCAAGGAGCGTATACGATACCTCCACGCGCTCGGCGTGGGGACGACAGACCCGGCCGATCTCGTACTCCCGGGACAGTTAATACATAAAGATTACAGCAATGATTTAAAGCCCACTCCACGCAGGGAGGTAACGGGCTACACGAAGGAGCCCGAGAGGACCGATTTCGGGTTGACGGGCGGCTTTCCGCGTAGCTTCGGCAGCACCCGAACTAGTGACGGTGGGGCCCACGTGCTATAGTGATGGATGCCGTGTGGGACCCGGTGGCACCGCTGTAGTGATGGATGCCCGGAGGATCGCTCCTTGGGATGGCGGGGCGCTGGAACGCCGGCCGGAGGCCCGGCGGCTCCGTTCGGCACCGGTCGGAAAAACCGGCCACGGACCTGCACTTTCTGATTTTCAGCGCGCGCTCGGACGGGAACGGGCACTGCGATCAGCCCCGACGTCGGATCGACACGAGACTGGCGCCGTTGGAAAGCTAACTTCAAATCCTTCAATGTAGGATTGGAGATCTAGCCTGGATATTCACGGATCTGGACTTATGGAATTTACAACCTCCCGTTGTATAGTAACTGAACACTCGATCTACAGAGTTAATATCTGATAATTGCCGTTGACCGCTAGGAAGACCTTGGATTCAGACTTCGACTTCTTCATGAAAGTTGTAGGATTTTGAGTTGGAAAGATAGAAAAATAGGTTTGGACACGTTTCGATGTGTCTATGAATTTCTATGATTTGTTTACTGGAAAAAGGTCAGATCTGGGATCTGGCTGGAAGTACTGCAGCTCCGGTAGAACATGAATTTTTAAAAATAGGTAAAAGACTCAAAAAAGATTAATAAAAATGGTGATGGTAGGGAAACATGGATAGAAACCCCAGTTAAATTGGGAGGTCAAAAGAAATTCAAAAGGGTGGTAGAAGGGGAAGAACGCAAAGGTTCTGTCACTGTAGACAGAGACAGATCTGATCTGAGTTTGGGGAATGAACGAAGTGGAAACACTATGAAACGGGAGAATTTGGACCTGAATGTTTTTGTGGAGAAGGGGCTATAAGATATAAACCAACCCTCAAAATTTCACGTCGATTGGAACTCGTGGCTGGCTTGAGGAATTTTCGAGCTGCACCTATGTCCAGCAGGACAGAACACCGAAGACGATCCCGTGGCGGCTCGAAGGCGGCACGAACAGCGGCGGCGGCGGCACAAACGATCACCGGAGGTTGAGAGGAGATGATAGAAGGTAGAATCACTCTAGAACTTGAGGTTGGAGGAGAAGAACACCAGGGAGAGAGAGGAACAAGGGCACACCCTTCAATGGCTCAAGCCAATTTTACAATTTTTTCTTCATTAATCTCTAATGACACTATACATAGGCTTATATAGAAAATGGCAAGGGGTGGGGGGCTGATAATTTCGTGGGAAATATGTCATTTTCATCCCCCATGTGGTCAAAACTCAAAATAAATAAATTACATATGAATGGGGCACTCCTTTGACTAGGTAGGTAAGGTAGGTGGCCTACCTTTGAAATTTTAACCCCTTTGTCTCCCATGTGGTCAATTAGCATTCAAACCTTCTAGATGGCCACCTAGGATGGTTGACCAGCCCCACATGGATGAGGTGGACCAATGGGGAAGGGGAGGGGGCCCCCTAGCTGGACCTACTACACATTTGCACAAAAACCCACACAATCCAAGGGAATGACGCATTGGCTTACAAAGCCATACAATTGCGCTTATACTTTCCCATGGATATAAAAATAAACTAAAGGACACAAATGAAAAATAAAATGTACATGCTCGGCGTCGATTCCCATCAACTCTCCCCGGGTGGGAGGAACTCGACCCCGTCGAGTAGGGTACGCTCCACGTGCCAAGTAACGCGGGTACGCTCCACTCCAAGCGATCGTCACCTGCTCTGATACCAAATTGATGCGGGACGAGACACGGACACGGCAAGCTCGCGATCGTCCCTTAACGAGGGAAGCGTCGGACGTGCGCGGTTGAGAAACCGGCAAGAGCTAGGGTGGTCGATTTGTACTCTCGTGCCCGGATCGGGTCACGGGACGGTCTCGCACTCTCTCGCAGCAGCAGTGATATGAAAATAAAGCGAGCTAGATATCCCTACACATGCTCTTTAGCAGCAGCATAAACAAGCATATATAGAAATAAGCGAAATGCCAAGCAAGGAGCGTATACGATACCTCCACGCGCTCGGCGTGGGGACGACAGACCCGGCCGATCTCGTACTCCCGAGACAGTTAATACATAAAGATTACAGCAATGATTTAAAGCCCACTCCACGCAGGGAGGTAACGGGCGACACGAAGGAGCCTGGGAGGACCGATTTCGGGTTGACGGGCGGCTTTCCGCGTAGCTTCGGCAGCACCCGAACTAGTGACGGTGGAGCCCACGTGCTGTCCGGAGGGGCCGTGTGGGACCCGGTGGCACCGCTATAGTGATGGATGCCCGGAGGATCGCTCCTTGGGATGGCGGCGCGCTGGAACGCCGGCCGGAGGCCCGGCGGCTCCGTTCGGCACCGGTCGGAAAAACCGGCCACGGACCTACACTTTCTGATTTTCAGCGTGCGCTCGGACGGGAACGGGCGCTGCGATCAGCCCCGACGTCGGATCGACACGAGACTGGCGCCGTTGGAAAGCTAACTTCAAATCCTTCAATGTAGGCTTAGAGATCTGGCCTGGATCTTCATGGATCTAGACTTATGGAATTTACAACCTCCTGTTGTACAGTAACTGAACACTCGATCTACAGAGCTGATCTCTGATAACGGCTATTGACCGCTAGGAAGACCTTGGATTCAGACTTCGACTTCTTCATGAAAGTTGTAGGATTTTGAGTTGGAAAGATGGAAAAATTAGTTTGGACACGTTTCGATGTGTCTATGAATTTCTATGATTTATTTACTGGATAAAGGTCGGATCTGGGATCTGGCTGGAAGTACTGTAGCTCTGGTAGAACATGAATTTTGAAAAATAGGTAAAAGACTCAAAAAACATTAATAAAAATGGTGGTGGTAGGAAAAAATGGACAGAAACCCCAGTTAAATTGGGAGGTCAAAAGAAATTCAAAAGGGTAGTAGAAGGGGAAGAACTCAAAGGTTCTGTCACTATAGACAGAGACAGATCTGATCTGAGTTTGGGGAATGAACGAAGTGGAAACACTATGAAACGGGGGAATTTGGACCTGAATTGTTTTGTGGAGAAGGGGCTATAAGATATAAACCAACCCTCAAAATTTCACGTCGATTGGAACTCGTGGCTGGCTTGAGGAATTTTCGAGCTGCACCTATGTCCAGCAGGACAGAACACCGAAGACGATCCCGTGGCGGCTCGAAGGCGGCACGAACGGCGGCGGCGGCGGCACAGACGATCACAATTTGGTGTGGAGAAGAGAGAAAGGGGAGTGAAAGAGAGAGATTAAGAGAGGGATGAGTGGGGAATCTCTCCCCTAGGGTCTCTCACCCAAATAATAGAATCTCTCCACTAGATAAGAAGTTTAAACTCTCAAAATAGCAAGTTTTTCAGTCATTGATTCATTAAGTTGAAATGGGGGGGAATGGGGCCCTATATATAGGCAACCCACATTTTACAATAAGACCCTGACAATTGACTTAATGATAAATAACCGAGGGGGTAGGGGGAGCCCTTGGGCCAAGCCCAATGAATTGGGCCCACGAGCTAACTAGACAACCTAATGACACTCAAACTTAGGGAAATAAACACAAGACCTAGGGTCATGACTCAAATAAAAGGAAAAATACATCAAATGACTCAAATAAAAATTACATAGGACTCAAAATTAAATAACTAGACCATGCCGGATGCAACCGGGGCGAGGAGACGAGCTGTGAACGTGGGTATGGGAGGTGATGTCCCCATCAAAGAGGCCCTTGGAGCAGCTACCTGCAACCTGCACTCACAAGTGTTAGAACTAGAGGAAAACACTTCAAATCTGACCTCTCTAATTAGGGTTTCGACCCAAGGAGATGGTTTTATATGTTTAGAGTGGTCAAGGAACACTCTAGGGACCAGATCCACGAATTACAGAGTGAATGGAGGCGGAAGGACCAGATAGGTTTGACAAAATGGCCGTGGTCACAAAAGTCCAAAATCGCGGCTGCACAGTGGTGTCGACACCCAGTGTCGACACCAAGATCAGGGTCATAGTAGAAAACTGTCGGCCAGTTCAAACCACAGATGGTGTCGACACCTGGTGTCGACACCAGGACATGGCCTATAGCAGAAAAGTTGCTGGCTAAAACAGTTCACAGGTGGTGTCGACACCAGGTGTCGACACCAGCTCTAGGCCCATAGCAGACAGCTGCTGGCTAGTACAAGGACAAATGGGTGTCGACACCAGGTGTCGACACCAACCTCCTGACAGAAGAAAAACTAAAACGGCAGAATGACATGAAATACACGATGTATAGACTTCGTGTATGCAGCGATGTATATATTTGCTGGCTGTATAGACTTGCTGATGTATAGACTTGTTGGCTGTATAGACTTGCTGGTTGTATAGACTTGCTGATGTATAGACTTGCTGGCTATATAGACTTGCTGATGTATAGACTTGCTGATGTATAGACTTGCTGCTGAAGGATGTACAGACTTGTTGATGTATGGACTTACTGATGTATAGACTTGATGTGCCTGCAACTAATGTATAGACTTGTTAAAGGATGTATAGACTTGATGCAGCAATGTACAGACTTTGCGTCTAATGCCTGAAGCACATGATGCAATTTACAGACTTGGAAATGCTGAATGCACATGATGCAATTTACAGACTTGGAAATACTGAATGCACAAGATGATGTACAGACTTAGTCTTACGACCACGGCTGTACAGACTTTGAAGAAATGCATGCACAAGGAATGTACGGACTTGGTCTTGCAATGTATAGACTTTGTGTGCTTGAAATGCAGACAACAAGTGTACAGACTTGCCAGCATGCAATGTATAGACTTGATGTTGCGAACTGTGCACATGCATGAACAATGTATAGACTTGATGTTGCGAACTGTGCACATGCATGAACAATGTATAGACTTGGTGGCCTGCAATGTACAGACTTGCCAGCATGCAATGTATAGACTTGATGTTGCAAACTATGCATATGCTTGAACAATGTATAGACTTGGTGACGTGCAATGTACAGACTTGCCAGCATGCAATGTATAGACTTGATGTTGCGAACTATGCACATGCTTGAATAATGTATAGACTTGGTGGCATGCAATGTACAGACTTGCCAGCATGCAATGTATGGACTTGATGTTGCGAACTATGCACATGCATGAACAAACCACAACGTGTAGACTTGGCGAATGTATAGACTTAATATTGCGAACTATGCACATGCATGAACAAACCACAACGTGTAGACTTAGCGAATGTATAGACTTGATATGCAAACATCTCTCTGCGATGTATAGATTTTACCTATGGACATGCAAAGGCTGTATAGACTTTATGTGTGGATGACCAGACAATGTATAGACTTGCACATATGCAGACAAGACCTCATATGCAATGTTTGTGCTAACCTCAAAGCACGTATGAGCCTCGAAACCTCAAAGCACGTATGAGCCTCGTGCTAATCTCAAAGCACGTATGAGCCTTATAAAATCATAATGCATCCACATGATGATAAGCCTTAGAGAAATAGTTTGTGATCATTTCCACAACCATTTCAACCTTCATACACATGAAGACATGAACAACCATTCTCGCACACGACCAAGCAACAAAGGCATTTTGTAATCACCAAAATCATAATGCACAACAACGGCCATGGCCCAAGTGCAGTTCTCATCGGAGGACACTCCGACGATCGACCGTTGCCCCCACGACGTCGGCCTTGACCCCGTAACGGGCGAGCACGCGCCATGAGCGTCATAAGACTCGCCTAGGGACTGGACAGCGCCGGGGCTATCACCCCCCAACGGGAAACTCCCGCCAATATAGCGGGAGAATGTTACTCTACTAAGTGGATCCTTCCCTCTCAAAAGATGAGGTCCCTCGCTCCAGGACAGCCCATATAAAAGGGACATCGACAAAAGAGAAGGGACAGTGGATACTTTCACCATAAGAGCTTCCCACTGAGAATAGAGCAATCAGATGTAACACGACTACATAGAGGCTATCCGCTATGTCCAGAGAGAATCCTCCTCTTGCACGGCCTTACCACCCAGCGAGCACTCTCCGAGTACCCACTAGGAGTGGCGAGCCCGCGTGCAGAGGACCTACACGTCTCTCGGATCGTCTACTGCAAACTCTACTTCTCTCACACTTTGCTCTTCGCTATTGCTCATTGATCCCTTGCTGACTTAAGCATCGGAGGGTTGTCCCCTGGGGTAACACCTGGGACTCCTTCTGACGCCTCTCTGGTTTCTTGGTGTTTGCAGGCCTCCATGGACGCGAAACGACTTCCCCAACAAATAAATAGAGAAGGTGGTACGTGGCATAGGAACCATTTTCCTGCCGCTACACCAACCATCCGTGAACTAACCATGGTTACCTTTAATAAACTAGAATTGAGAAAAGACAATAACACCCATAGTAATCTCCCTGAGAGTTAGAGAGGACCTAATCATGCCCCCCCCTCTCTCTCTCTCTATGCAACCAACCCTTTCCCTGGTGGGTTGCCAGCACTAGAGGGACCCCTATCAATGCATCTCTCTCTCTCTACATGCAACCCCCTAGGCCCCCTTAGGTGGGTCGTAGGTGCCAGGGGGAGACCCCCTCTGGCACCCTCTCCTCTCTCTCTCTCTCTCTCTCTCTCTCTCTCTCTCTCTCTCTCTCTCTCTCTCTCTCTCTCTCTCTCTCTCTCTCTCTCTCTCTCTCTCTCTCTCTCTCTCTCTCTCTCTACATAAAGCAAGGTGGACAAAGCTACCTAGCTCATTGAGAAATCCGACTAGTGTGCCTAACTCTTCCATCACTCACTACAAGAAAATGCATAGTTAATCCCTAACTAATTCATGGTAAAATTATTACCGATGGATTAACGACGGAATAATGACGCATGACCTCCGTTGCAAAAATTTAATCGCTAAGTAGTAACGGACAAATATCCATCATTATTCTGCCGCTTGGTTATGACGTCTTAGAGATGGAAATTTTCGTCATTAATCCATCGCTACCAATAATTTATCGTTGGATAATGTCTATCTTTAATTCCTCGCTAAATAAAGATGGATTAGTGACGGATTTGTAACTTTAATAGGGTGTTTGGGAACATTTTTAGAAAAAAAGTTCTTTTACCTAAAAAAATATTTTATGTCAATTTTTAACCTAATCTGTGAAATTGGTGAAAAAAAGTAACACTCTTTTTGACAAATATGTCATAATTTTTAAATGTTAGATAAACTTGTTTGGTAGATTAGGGGGAGCTTTTTTTCAAACCCCCTTCCATGTCTCGTCCAATTTCATCTTTTTTATTTTTCAGAGCATGCTTGTCTTCTTCATCCCGCGAAGAGAACAGGGACCCCTAGGCGGGGTGTGAAGCCCCGACATGTGAAGCCCCTCCTCTTTCTCTCTCTCTCTTCTTTCTTCTCCCCCTTTCTCCCCTTTCTATTGCCCAATGCAAAACCACACGCAGCAGCTGCCCTCCCCATTCCCTGTCAATGATTCTAGCTCTATATCAACAAACCTTCCACTCTTCTTCTTCATCTTCTTCCTCCCACCTCGTTCCAACACCATTGCAACCCTATCTTGCAACTGCCACCGCCGCTGGAGCCACCCACCACCACTATTGGTGTCCCCATTATGTGCCTCCTGTACCAATAGGCCACCCCACAACCTCAGCAAGCCTGCCTTGGTAGCCATCTTCTACCTCTATCCCCACCATCATCCTCTACCTGCCACCCCTTCGATAACTAGGGTTGCCTCACCCCTCCCACCAGTCAACCCTACTGTAGATGCCACCATCTGCTACTATCCTTTGTCTTCTCCCCTCCAAAGCTCTGCTAGGAGCCCACACCACACTGGCCACCAGCAGCAGCTGCGCGCCCCTACCACCAGCTATCGTTTCCCCTTTCTTCTCCCCTCTTCTTCTTCCTCTCACTATTTTCTTCTGCTCTTCCTCTCAGCCACAGCTACACAAAGGTCATGCATGCTGTCGAGCTCCCCTGCTCCGCCGCCCTCGCCTCATGGGTCACTGCATCGCTGCCCCCCTCAGCAAAGTCACCACTGGATCCCACCATGGCCGTCCAATCCCAAAGACACGGGAATAAGGGAGCCGACATCATCGAAGTGAGGATGAGGATGAGGATGTAGAGAGTACTAGCAAAGCATCGTAGAGGAAGGAGGGGACACAGATGTGGGTTGCACGTGTTGTGACTATTCTCTCAAAAAAATCTCAGCACTTGTTTTTATTTAGAGAGAGGTTATAATAATATGAGATTACTTCCTAAAAAATTGCATAGGGAAACCTTACCAAACATGCTTAAGTGAGTTTCCTATTCTTAATTTTTATTTGAGAGAAAAAAGAGATAAAAATTACAACCAAACACCCCATAAGTATAATTATTCATCGCTAATTTTCATTTGTGTAGCAACGGATTATATATGGACGATTGTCCATCGCGATGTTAATCCGTTGCTATAATCCATCTCTTTTTCATCGCTAAATAGAGACAGATTAGCGATAGCATTCACCGTCTCTAATAGTTTGTCGCTAATTTTAACTTTGTTAGTGATGGATTAGAGACATATACATTTTCATCGCTACTTCGCCGCTAATCTATTGCTAGTTTGTTTCCTGGAGTTAAAATAGTTCATATGACTTTTGTCCTTCTTCTTGCCACTCTTCCCATGACGGTGTTTGAATGGCTTATCCATCACGGGGCTCGGTGCAATGTCACACCCTTTCATTCTCCTTTGTGGTCCCTTCCTATTAAAACGCCGGCTATTCTGACCGACATTTGCAGTAGTGTGATATAATATCTCTCTTTCAGCTTCTAACTCCACATGACAAGAAATATCCACAAAACTCTTGATATTCTCATTATGAGTTAGAATTTACTTGATCTGGGTCCACGAGTCTAGCAAGGACCTAATCATAGCCTGCACCTGTTGCCATTAGTGAGTTCATGTCTTGCTGTCTTCAAATCACGAATCATGGTTACCATCACCCTAAGGTGTTCAGTCATCATGTAACGTGAGTCTTTCTAGTAATTCTTTAATTTCAACACAAGAGCCCTTAACTGGGTCATAGAAGTTCCACCAAAATCAAATCGTAGTTGGTCCCATATTTTCATAGTAGTAGTGCAATTCTCAAACTCGCCTATCAAATCATCTTCCATGGCACTTAGCATAGTAAATTGCACATTACGATCTCTTTTGAACCAAGTCGCATAGGTTTCTTGGTCCTGACGATGTTGGATACTATTTCCCTCAGGGGGTGGTGACATGGTCCCAATCAGATGGTCGAGCAAGTCATGCTCATCTAACACATATTGGATCTCACGGTGCCAGATGTCATAATTAGTGTCGTTTAATTTTTAACCTCTTGTACAAGAGAAAAAGATAAAAAGAAAAGGAAAAGAAGTCAAGGGAGAAGCTTTACGCTACTCTCTAACACAAAAAGGAAAAAGATAGTGAAAGAGAAGCCTGAGGAAGGGTTGTACACTACTTTCTACCTATAGAAAAAGGTGAAGAAGGGGAAACCTGAGGAAGGACTACACGCTACTCTTCCTCTAACACAAAAATGGAGGAAAAGTGCAGAAGGAGAGGCCCAAGTAAGGACTGTTCGCCACCCTCTAAATGTAAAAATAGAAGAATGAGAAACCATAGGGAGATTAGAACCCCATATCGTGCCCAAAAAAAGAGAGGAAAAGGACCCTTTTTCTCCTCCCTAGGAGAAAGAAAAAAAAGCAAGCAAACAAAAGGTCAATTTTCTTCTCCATACCCAGAGGAGTTTGTAAAGGAATACTTTACCCCTACCAATTATCAACTTTTCAACCAAACCACTATAAATAAGACCCCTTACGGCCTTACCCAAGCAAAAGGGGAGATCTCTCTTGGCAAGTAGAAGCTCGCAAGAACGGTCACCCTGTGTAAGGCAGCACAAGGATCATGCTAAGAAGATACGAAAGAGAAGACAAGAGAAAATGATGGGAATCAACACTGGACACTATCATTTTATTTTTACATTTGTATCTTTTCGCTTGCATTTATATCCTTGGGTTAATAGGGTTGCAAATGTATGGCAAGTATAAGCCAATGGGTTACTTAGGCTAAGTCAATGAGTTTCTTTGCAAAAAGGGCCGCGTAGGCCCCACGAGACCCCACCTCCTTTACCATTTGTCCACCTAGACTATAGGGCCTATGTGGGGCTGGTCCATGGTCCACCTTGGACTTGGACCAAGGAGAGGAGGGAAGAATTCAAAATCTATCCCCATTGTCAAAGGGGCGCCCCCTCCCTTGTCCCCTAGTGGGATTAAACTAATCACCCTTGTCCCCCATTTCCCCATTATACCCCCTTGACCAAGGGTATCCTAGGTCATTTGGCTAGGTCTAGGGTTTGTGTATTTAATGTCTCTTGTGTCATTTGGACAAAACTTAATGAAGAATTATGTTGAAGAATGCCATGGGCGCACCCCCTCTCTCCCCTCTTGTTCTTGAGTGTTCTTCCCCTTCTTCCTCCCTCTTCTTCAGATCTAAGGCTGAATCCTCCCAATTTATGAATTCTCTTCCTCTTCCCCTCTTCCTCTATCTGATGTGATCGATCACTGCTGCCGCCGCTGCCGTTCGTGCCGCCATCAAGCCACCACACTCCGGCTTCAATCTGCTGTCCCGAAATTTGGAGTTGTAGGACAACAGCCTGGTAAAAAGGCTGGTACGGGAGGTCCAACCGTTGGATCGTGATGAGATTTTGAGGGTAGGTTCCCCCTATTGTCCACCATTCCCAGTTTCATTTTCACGTAGATCTGATCCCGTTTGCCCCCTTCCCAGCCTTTTGCTTTTCCCCCTCATAGTCTGCATGTTTGCAGATATGCGAGATAGTCTGTGGTAGTCTAATTTTTAGACCCCTCAAAGGTTGTCATAAAATTTCACAAAAATTATGTCCGTGACCACCACCATCGCCCCTATCCACCATAAAAATACCAGTTCCTAAATCTTTCATTTGAGTTTCAGTCAAAGCCCTTGAAAAGGCAGATCTCGTTCTGCCCAATTTGTTCTGAGTTTCAGGTCAGAGAGATCAGTCAGTTTGCAGTCATTTTCATTTCCAATCCAGGCATTGGATGGAACTTAAATTCCAGTATGCCGTAGGTTTTTAAGACCTCTTTCCAACAGGACCCATTGCATCTCAATCTGACGTCGGATCTGGGCGTACCGGCCATTTTTGTGGAGGCGCGTAATTCTGCTCCGAGCTAGGCCAGAAAAGGGGTTGTCGGAGAAATAAAAAAGAAATACGCCGTGGCTGTAACGACCCAAGAATCCGATTACCGGGAAGGCCCGATAACTCGAGACTCGCACCGCCACCCACGAGCCCGAAGACTCAGAAGGGTTAGAAGGATGGTGTGGAAACTACACAAGTATCACAAGTAATTGCAGAAATTAAACAGTTATAATATTAAGCAGGAAATAAATTAACATTTTACATGGTCCACAATAGAGAAATAACAACAACAGTAGTCCACAACTAGTACAGAGACAAGAAAAGAAAGTATAGCTACACGGGGCGTACCCTGGCTCTGACCTCTGGCACTACCTCTGGGCACCCGCACCATGCGGCACTCCAGACGCGCTCCCCTGGGGCGGCGCCTCACCAGAAACACGGTGAAAACACGCAGGGAATGAGTCTCAGAACAAGACTCAGTAGGGATCACTCGAACCCTACCTCGTAAAACGGGGAACCACTACACTAGCGGTAGGAGAGTACCTCGGAAAGGAAAGCCCTGCACTCTACTAAACAAAGGTCTTACGGCACGTAAACCGACACACGTGCCACGGTAAGATAACCAAAGCTCAACGGTCGACAAGACAAACCCGAAGGTCAAAGCCATGAGACTGATAGTCTGACACTCTGTACTCGACAGGAGTACCTCTAACTAGAAGCACAGCCGGTAGCGTCCCTTGACGACTTACACCGCACCGCAGGTGAACTGCCTGACGTGGTAGCTCCTACCAAAGGCACGAACACCGAACAAGAACCACAAACAAGTGACTAGCTGGGGTCACGCCCGTCGACATGGGTCCAACAGCCCCCAACCACGTGCGCACACACAGACCATACGTCCTAGGTCTGGCCCTCTCACCAGTTTTCCCCTGCAGTCGGACTCTGGCTAACGACGAGGGGCCCGACGGAAACAAGTCCAAAACCATCCGCAGGGTAGCCTCTCCACCACTCCCTGGTGGGACCACACGCGTGTAAGCAGGCCATGACTAGTGGAGGGTCACAAAAGGAGTAGACTCTCAAGCCAACGGTAAAACAACGTCCACATCCGATGACGTACGGGGACCACCCCACGTACCGGTCCCATCGCACGACGACCACCGTCGTACTAAAAATGGGGTTGCCTCTCGAGGCAACCAAACACCTGACGGTCCACCCTAGGACCATCACAAGGATGTAACGGTGATGTGAAACCACCTATGGACCTATATTGCAAGCAATCAAGTTGAGCAGCAGACTCACACTAACGAACACGATCGCGTAGCACACACGAGTGCCCGTAGGCGACTTAGCGATGACAGAGAGGGTCCGAGTCTGGACCTTGATACTCCAATGGTTGGCTAGCTTATGGAGGACCCCAAATGGGCCATGGATTCCCAATTCATGGGTGTCCGGTATGCCAAGGGCGTGGGTTAAGTGGTCGCTCTCACAACTCGCCCCGCGGTGGTCACTCAATTTGATGGCAATTTGAGACCGGACACTCTCTCACCGTCGACGGAGCAACTAAAAGCAATACTAAACTAAGCAACTAAATCTCAACAATGAAAGGTGTTCAGGAGCTCACCTGATCAGCATGAATACGCCAATCCCGGCCGGAGACGATGTCGAGCGGGGAGGCGTGGGCACGCACCCGCACGCCGCGTCGATGATGCTTCAAACCTGCGACTTAATAATTACATGAACTACACCCCATGCAAGGGGGGGGGGGGATCTCGGGGTGGGGATTATGAGATTACAACCAATACTACCTCCACGCAGGGAGGGGCCTTCAGCCGGCCAAGCAAGGTGGGGAAAAACTGAGCTAAACGCAAAGAACGGAAGTCGGTGCCGAATCTGCCTCCCTCTGCGCTTCTGGATAGGCACTTGCTTATCTGGACGCTGTGATCACTCCGGATTTTTTTTGAGGATGAAACCAGTGGAAAATTCTTCATGATTTGATCATAATGAAGCCAGAATTTTATTGATTTCCCTGATTGCCGGCACTGGTCGGGGCAGAGACACGAACAGGAGCTCAGGTCACTGGTCTAGACTGTCACAGTACTTTAGCAGCTGGAAGACAATAATGCCATGGGCGCTCTGAAGCTCCAATTCAAGCGTAGCTGGTACCAATGGATTCGTTGTCAAGTCCTCTTCGAAGCGCAAGCAACGGAGATGCCAGATGATGTCGGAGTGGACTAGTAGAACTCGAACAAGGAGGGGAGGTCGGAGCAGACTGACAAGAAACAGAACCAGGCACCAGGAGGAAGAAATTGATAACTCTTGATTCCGGATGTCAATCGGAGTTCCGATTCTTGATCCTGGAAGTCAACAGGTCGAGGAAGAAATTTGTAGAATAACTCTCACCCAGATTCACGCTAGAATGGCCGTGGAAGAGCTTCCACTCAGGTTCTGGTCCTCTGCCTGAGAAGTTTTGCACAGTCGTAGTAGATCGCCATGTCCAAGCAGCTCCGATCTTGGAAGTCGGCGGGACCACCACCGTTGGAAAGCTGACTAGGAGATGCTTCCAACGATATATAGTATGCCCTCTGAATCTTCTAGGTGAAGACGTGGCAACCTCTGCAACTGGGCACTCCTCTGCTGCCTGCGAACTGAAAACTGTAGGTTGAAGATGATGGGGGGAAATGGGGTATATGGGAGGGGAAGTGGGGGTGGATGAGTGTGGGGAGAGCCCTGGCTGTGAGGGGGTCTAGGAGGGGGTGTTCCAAGGTGTGGATGGGGGAGAATGGGGTTTGGAAGGTGGTGTTTGCAGTGGGTGAGAGAGGAGCTACGAATTTGGGCTTAGAGGGAGAAGGGGGAAGGTGAGGGGGCACAAGTGGGTGGAGGGAATGTGAGTTTGAATTTCCCTTAATGTGGGATGATCAATGGTGGTCTTGGGGATGGGAAGGGGTATCTTGGGAAGGTGGAGTGATGCTTGGGGAAGGGAAATGGGTAGTTGGGGGTTGGAGGGTGGGGTGTGGATTGGTGAAGGGTCTCTTGGGACTAGGGGGAAGTAATGATGGCTTGTGGGAAGTTGTAGAGGATTTAATGGAGGTAGGTGGGAGGGTGGAGGTGGTTGGGAGGGGAAGAGAGAGAGTAGGGGCGCCCTTCTCCTTAGAGAGAGAGAGAGAAGAGAGAGGAGAGGAGAATCCACCCCTTAGAGAGAGAGAGAGAAGTTTGGAGAATCCACTCCAATAAGACACTAGAACTCACTTGATTTAAATTGATCATAAAAGGTTGTTACAATGAGAGGGAGGGGAGGCCTATTTATAGGCTCATACAATTTCATGGACTAAAATGACCTTGAACAAACTAACTAATGACTAGCCTATCCAGGGGGGGCGCCCATGGGCCAAGCCCACTAGTTGGGCCCATTAGACAACTTAATTAACTGCATGACTCAAGACTTAGGTAAATGACCCTTATACCTAGGTACTAGACTCAAATAAAAGGAAAATTACATAGTTTATGACTCAAAGAAAGTATGACAATTACATGACTAGACTCAGAAACATATGACTAACACAATGGCGCTTGCCGACGAACAATCCGAGCCCCAAAAAAATGTGGAGGGGCAAGGGATGCCCCCATCATACCCCCGGGGTGGGAAAAACTTGACCCCGTCGGTTATGGGTCCACCGGGGAAGTAGTACACCAAAATGCGGCTCCGAGTGAACCACGATCTCCAAACTCAACCCGCGTCCATAGCCGGGGAATGGCGCTTCAACTTTTTTAAAGTGGCTCGGACACACCCTCATGCTGGCGAAGAGATCTGGCTTGCCTAGTATTGCCGCCGTGTGCTCATGTCGGGCTCTGAGGCTATTTTGTGGTGGCACTCCGAGGGTGTCTCTCACAAGGATAGGTGTAAGCTCAAGACACTCACTAGGATCCACCGCGGTGCCCTTAGAGGGTGCCGGATCCACCACGTGGGAAGTGGGGTGAACCCCAAAACCCATTTGAAAGTCCAATGCATAAGCCGGGTTGTCAAAGCCACTCGGAACTTGGCAAGGTCCAAGTCCTCGTGTCCTCAATTTTGAGGTGACCCTAAGGTAGAGCCATCCCAAAGCCATCATCGCCAAGTTGCCAACTTGGAATTCCAAGTGACGCTTACGATTTTGTGCTCGCTTCTTGTGAATCTCACCACTTGTTGCTTGATACTTGCTTATATGCCATGTACAATGATGCGGTGTGAGTGGGCAATGCGTGGTGTGCAAAGGTGGTCCAGGGCAACCACATATAGACCTATCGTGCATTAATGTTATGAGGACATTGAATGATTTGGGAGGACCGGGGCATCCATAAGTGTCCCTCTTATGAGTGAGTGTGATGAATGTTGGAGGGCCCGGACATCCATGTAGGCTCCTAGCATACATAAGACCAATGGTGAATTGGGGAGGACCGTTATACCCAAATAGGGACCACTCATGCTTCCTACTTGACATGTGGGTGATGTGAATGAATGGACCCGACTTATGAATCATGTCAAGTGGTGCGGTATGCCCAGGCACATGCATTTCTATCCTAGAGATGACTTCCATGTGCATGAATGTGGGGTGGCCCTTGAGCTTCCACTCGTATGGATCAAAGGGATATAAGAAGGGGGATATCATGGAGTGAGGCAATTCATCAATCCCAAGGTGTATGTTGCCTGTGGTCAAGGCTCCCTTGGTGTAACCCGATTTTAGGAAGGGAGGGGTTTGGGTTAACATGGGCGGTAAGGGTAGGGTAAGGTGGGTGGTGAATAAGGTGAATGGGTTACATAGAGATCTAGGTTCCCATAGGAAAGGGTCGAAGGGATCATGGTAAGGGTCACCTAGATAGGGGTACTCCATGTCTTCAAGATCCTCATATGGTGGTGAGTCGCCCTCTTCTAGTGAAGTGGTTGGGTCGGTGTATGGGGTGGGTTGGTTGGTCAAGGTTCTAGGAATCACAATGGTAGGGGAGTGGACCGGGATGGGCTCTTCCACTATGGGGAGAAGGAAAAGGAGGTCACTAGTGTAGCAACCAATAGTGCAAATCGAGGTGATAGACCCAATGCATGGATGGATGAGGTCAAGGCTCTTGGGTCGGTCTGCCCCTAGGGTCAACAAAGAAGTCAACTCTAATTGCCACTCTAGACCTTTGAGGAGATCATCCCAACCTTCTACCTCATAGTAGGATTGGATTGTGGTGTGATAGGAGTGAAGGGGAACAATTTGGGATGGATATCCCAAAGGTGAGAGAGGTGGGGGTGAGCTAGGAAGGGTGGGTCCTCGTTTGAGCCATTGGAGTATGGCCTCATTCACGGTGGGGGTGCCAAGTGTGTGGATGTGTGGCTCTTGAGGAGTCAGACTAGGGAAGAATGGTGGGATTGGGGGCTCTTGAATTTCCACAATGGTGGGAGGTGGATCCGGATTGACATCCTTCTCTACTTGAGTGTGTGTGTGGGCCACAACTTCTAATGCTAATGGGGTATGAGGATCTATGGTGGGTGATTTTGTGAAAGCCGGCGCATGACGCACTCGGGGTGGTAGGCAAGGGTGGACTTGGGTTGGGATAGGAAGGGGAAGTAGTGGAGGCCTAGGTTGGGGAAAGATTGGTGTAGGAAACGGGAGGTGGGTTGGGTGAGGGGGTTTAGGTTGGTTGGCCTTGGGAGGTGCATCTTTCTTTGGGGGTGATGGAGGGATAGTGGTGGGGTTCAAGGGGGCTTGAGGGATATGGGTTTGGTGGGGGAATTTGGGTTGGGGGGTGGTGGTCGTCATGGGCCTAGGTGGAGGGGTGGTTATGGGGCCCAATTGGGTTTGTGGAGCTATGGTTGTGGTGAGGACTTGTAGATAGGGTGTAGATGTGGTGGTCGGGATAGGATAGGTGGGAAGTGGTGGGGAATGGGGGATTAGGGTCTTGGGTTGGCCAGGAGGGGGTGAAGGAGTTGAAGTGCTCCTTAGGCTTTGGTGATTCGAGTAGGAGGGGGAAACATATCTAGCCCTAAGTTGTTCCTTCATGTCCCCCCAAGTGGTGATGGGAGCTTCCCTTCTAAGTATTCTTAACCCGACAATTTGCAACCAATAAGTTTGAGCTCGTTTGGTAAGTTGCATTTTGGCAACCCAAGCCTTTTCATCCTCAGACATGGGATACCAAGTGAAGTACTTGTCCAATGTAGCTTCCCAATCTAAATATTCTCTAGGAGAGGTTCCATCAAAGGCTAGAAGTGGGAGGGGGACCAATCTATTGTCCACCCTTGAGATGGGCCCATTATCACCTAATTGGGTAAGTTGACCTCTTATGCTATCTAAGCGATTGAAAGCATTAGTCATGGCTCCCATGAGGTATTTGACATGGCCATGGAGGTCATGAGTGTTGGTGATGGGTTTCTCTTGGGGTTTTGGACTCATGGAGAGGGCTGATGGGCAAGGTTGGTATGAGGCGGTCATACTAGTGGATAAGAGCGATGCACTAGGAGACTCTAAATGCATATGCGCGCCCTAGGACCAACTTGTGGAGAGATAAGTTATGAACTTGCTCTGATACCACTTGATGTGAAACCACCTATGGACCTATATTGCAAACAATCAAGTTGACCAGTGGACTCACACTAACGAACACGATCGCATAGCACACACGAGTGCCCGTAGGCGACTTAGCGATGATGGAGAGGGTCCGAGTCGGGACCTTGATACTCCAATGGTTGGCTAGCTTATGGAGGACCCAAAATAGGCCAGGGATGCCCAATTCACGGGCGGCTGGTATGCCAAGGGCGTGGGTTAAGTGGTCGCTTTCACAACTCGCCCCGCGGTGGTCACTCAATTTGATGGCAATTTGAGACCGGACACTCTCTCACCGCCAACGGAGCAACTAAAAGCAATACTAAACTAAGCAACTAAATCTCAACAATGAAAGGTTTTCAGGAGCTCACCAGATCAGTGTGAATACATCGATCCTGGTCGGAGACGATATCGAGCGGGGAGGCGTGGGCACGCACCCCCACGCCGCGTCGATGATGCTTCAAACCTGCAACTTAATAATTACATGAACTACACCCCATGCAAGGGGGGGGGGATCTCGGGGTGGGGATTATGAGATTACGACCAATACTACCTCCACACAGGGAGGGGCCTTCAGCCGGCCAAGCGGGGTGGGGAAAAATCGAGCTAAACGCAAAGAACGGAAGTCGGTGCCGAATCTGCCACCCTCTGTGCTTCTGAACAGGCACTTGCTTATCTGGACGCTGTGATCACTCCGGATTTTTGTTGAGGATGAAACCAGTGGGAAATTATTCATGATTTAATCAGGATGAAGCCAGAATTTTACTAATTTCCCTGATCGCCGGCACTGGTCGGGGCAGAGACACGAATAGGAGCTTAGGTCGCTGGTCCAGACTGTCACAGTACTTCAGCAACTGGAAGACAATGGTGCCACGGGCGCTTTGAAGCTCCAATTCAAGCATAGCTGGCACCGATGGATTCTTTGTCGAGTCCTCTTCGAAGCGCAAGCAACGGGGATGCCAGATGATGTCGGAGTGGACCGGTAGAACTCGAACAAGGAGGGGAGGTCGGAGCAGACTGACAAGAAACAGAACCAGGCACCAGGAGGAAGAAATTGATAACACTTGATTCCGGATGCCAATCGGAGTTCCGCTTCTTCATCCTAGAATTCAACAGGTCGAGGAAGAAATTTGTAGAATAATTCTCGCCCAGATTCACGCTAGAATGACCGTGGAAGAGCTTCCACTCTGGTTCTGGTCCTCTGCCTGAGAAGTTTTATGCAGTCGTAGTAGATCGCCATGTCCAAGCAGCTCCGATCTTGGAAGTGGGCGGGACCACCACCGTTGGAAAGCTGACTGGGAGACGCTTCCAACAATATATGGTATGCCCTCTGAAGCTTCCAGGTGAAGACGTGGCAGTCTCAGCAACTGGGCACTCCTTTGCTACCTGCGAACTGAAAACTGTAGGTTGAAGATGATGGGGGGAAATGGGGTATATGGGAGGGGAAGTGGGGGTGGATGAGTGTGGGGAGAGCCCTGGCTGTGAGGGGTTCTAGGAGGGGGTGCTCCAAGGTGTGGATGGGGGAGAATGGGGTCTGGAAGGTGGTGTTTGCAGTGGGTGAGAGAGGAGCTGCGAATTTGGGCTTGGAGGGAGAAGGGGGAAGGTGAGGGGGCACAAGTGGGTGAAGGGAATGTGAGTTTGAATTTCCCTTAATGTGGGATGATCAATGGTGGTCTTGGGGATGGGAAGGGGTGCCTTAGGAAGGTGGAGTGATGCTTGGGGAAGGGAAATGGGTAGTTGGGGGTTGGAGGGTGGGGTGTGGATTGGTGGAGGGTCTCTTGGGACTAGGGGGAAGTTATGATGGCTTGTGGGAAGTTGTAGAGGATTTAATGGAGGTAGGTGGGAGGGTGGAGGTGGTTGGGAGGGGAAGAGAGAGAGTAGGGGGCGCCCTTCTCCTTAGAGAGAGAGAGAGAGAAGAGAGAGAGAAGAGAGAGGAGAGGGGAATCCACCCCTTAGAGAGAGAGAGAGAAGTTTGGAGAATCCACTCCAATAAGACACTAGAACTCACTTGATTTAAATTGATCATAAAAGGTTGTTACAATGAGAGGGAGGGGAGGCCTATTTATAGGCTCATACAATTTCATGGACTAAAATGACCTTGAACAAACTAACTAATGACTAGCCTATCCAGGGGGGGCGCCCATGGGCCAAGCCCACTAGTTGGGCCCATTAGACAGCTTAATTAACTACATGACTCAAGACTTAGGTAAATGACCCTTATACCTAGGTACTAGACTCAAATCAAAGGAAAATTACATAGTTTATGACTCAAAGAAAGTATGAAAATTACATGACTAGACTCAGAAACACATGAGTAACATAATGACGCTTGCCGATGAACAATCCGAGCCCAAAAAAAATGTGGAGGGACAAGGGATGCCCCCATCAAATGGTCTAGGCGAGACCGACACACGCACCCGGCGGTCTAACGCAGGTCGTTACATGGCCAGAGGAACGCAGGGAGTAACGCGCCTGGTCCAGCGCGTTACACGAATGTAACGCGCCTGGCCCAGCGCATTACACAAATGTAACGCTCCTGCTCTGGCGCATTACACACGCCTCACACTCCCAACGTGAAAGCAGGATGTAACGCGCTTGCCCCACCGTGTTACACGAATGTAACGCGCCTGGCCCAGCGCGTTACGCGCCCCTCACACCTGGGATGACCCAGGATGTAACGCGCTTGGCCCAGCGCGTCACGCGGATGTAACGCGCCCGCCCTGGTGCGTTACTCACGCAGACCCCAAACGGTCAAAAACCAACGGTCGAAAAGCCCCTAACGGCCCTGCCCTGGCGCGTCACTTACAAGTGGCGATCTGTCATGGGACCGTCACAGTCCCTGACCCCCAAAGGCTAACAAGGGCATGTGACGGCCCCCTCGAGGCGCGTCACATCATGTAACGGTCCCTGGAAGGACCGTCCCAAGCACCCGACGGCGAAAACGGCGGGAAGGCCCAAAAACTTCAACCACGCCTCCATGCCTCCACCGGAGAGGGGGAAATCAAAGGGGAAGACCCCTTGGGACCCCTAGCATGATTCTAGGCCACTAAAACGTGAAATCATGCATCAAATCCATAGATCGGGCGGCTCTCCCCAAATCATGGAAAAACCCCAAACATGCTCAATCAAGCCCCTCTCGACCTCCCCTCGGCCAATAAATTACGAAAATGAACGGCGGGGAGCTAGGGAACATCACCCTACCTCAATGGAGCGAATGCTCCGCCGGATCGTCCATGAACGCAAGAAATCACCTTGAAAACCTCCATTCTTCCTTGAGCTCCCACGGTCCACGCACGCCACCACACGCACCTCATCGCCGCCGTCGTCACCGCGCCGTCGCCCATAGCCGTCTACAGCCGGAGGGGCTCGCCGCAGTCTCGCCGGACGAAGAAGAGAGGAAGAGGGGGCGCCTCACAGTGGGGGAGAAAGGAGGAAGAAGAAGAAGAAAGAAGAGGGTGGGGGAAGAGAGAGAAATAGGGGGGTATTTATAGAAAATCTGGAAATTCTAAAAAATACCAAAAAATAGAAAATTACGTTTTAGGAATCCTCGGGACGCACCGATCGCAATGGTACCACTCGTGCCCAGGCAAACGACCCGGTTCACCCGCAGCGATGTTCCGAAGGAATTGCTGAAACACACACCGGGAATCAGAAAACATACGTGGAAAAGTCGCAAAACACCTCTGGGCCTCCGAAACAACTCCGGATCGCGCCGATCCGAACACGAAAGATGTCCAAAATGAAATTTTGGACACAATGATGCCGAAAACTCCACAAAACAAGATCTAAGACCCACGAAGAAGGATCTGAAAGGTCTGGGATATTACAGCCCTCCCCCTTAAGGAATTTCATCCTCGAAATTGAGAAAAACCCAAGGGGAAAGAAGAGGAAGACTCACCCAAACAAGTATGGGAACTGCTGACGCATCTCGTCCTCACGCTCCCAAGAAGCTTCACCACTAGAGTGTCGCTGCCACACCCCCTTTACCAAGGAGATGACCTTGTTCCGCAGGCGCTGCTCTTGCCTATCTTCAACGCGGATCGGAAACTCTGGGAGAGAGAGATCTGGAGTCACCTCGGGCTATACAGAAAACTCGAGCACATGAGAGTTATCGGGCATATACTTCCGCAACATCGAGACGTGGACCACGTCATGCACCGACGCCAACTCAGGGGGGTAACTGCAACCGATAAGCAACCTCACCGATGCGTTCCACAATCACGAAAGGACCAATATAGCGGGGACTCAGCTTTCCACGCCGTCCAAAGAGCATACCCCTTCATCGGAGAAACTCTCAAGAACACATGATCGCCCATGGCGAACTCGAGAGGCTGCCTCCTACGGTCAGCATAGCTCTTCTGCCAACTTTGGGCCGCCAACATGTTCTGACGAACCAAGTGCACAACATCCACACATTGCTGCACCAATTCTGGTCCCGTCAAAACACGCTCACCAACCTCAAACAAATCAAGTGGAGTCTGAAAAGGACGCCCATACAAAGCCTCATAAGGAGCCATACCAATGCTCGAATGATAGCTGTTGTTATAGGCAAACTCCACTAATGGTAGGTGATGAATCCAACTCCCCTGCCACTCCAAGTAGCAGGATCTCAGCATGTCCTCCAAAGTCTGAATGGTCCTCTCAGATTGACCATCTGACGGAGGATGGTACGCTGAGCTAAATGCCAACTCCGTGCCAAGGGCTCGCTGGAAGCTGCTCTAGAATCCAGAAGTGAAGTGCGGATCCCGATCTGACACGATCGAAATGGGAACCCCATGAAACGGAACGATCCGCTCCACATATAAACGAGCCAACTTGGACACGCTCCAGCTGACTTTGACCGGTAGCAACCAAGTCACCTTCGTTAGCCGATCCACCAGCAACCAAATACTGTCCTACCCGCTCGGGGTCCTCGGCAATCCCACCATAAAATCTGTGGTCACATGGTCCCACTTCCACGCAGGAACATCCAAGGGCTGGAGAGTACCTCCTGGTCGCTGATGCTCCGCCTTCACCTGCTGACAGATCAGGCACCTGGCCACAAACTCGGCAACATCTTTCTTCATGCCAGGCCACCAGAACTGCCTACGCAAGTTTCGATACTTCTTCGTCGCACCTGGGTGTACGGTGTACCTGCTCCCATGAGCCTCGCGTAACACCACACGACGAATCTGCTCCTTCGCTGGGACGTACAGCCTGTCACGAAACCTCGCAGCACCGTCCTCGCCGAGCTCCAACATCAGCCATCGCCAGAATCCGGGGCAACTCAGGGTCCGCATGCTGAGCTTCTGTCACCTGACGACGGATAGCAGGAGTGACAGTCAGACTCGCAAGCACAGCCAATCCTAGCTCCTGGGAAATCTTGAGCCTGAAAGATACTTTAGGCACTTATTCCCAGAGCCTCCACTTCCTCAACATCAAGGCACTGACCGCGACCTTCCGACTCAAGACATCGGCGATGACATTCATCCTGCCCAGCTGATAAGATAGGGTGAAGTCATAATCCTTCATAAATTCAATCCAACGCCTTTGCCTAAGGTTCAGGTCCCTCTGGGTAAACACATACCTCAAACTCTGATGGTCAGTGAACACATCGAATCTCTCACCGTACAGATAATGCCTCCAGATCTTCAGCGCGAAGATCACTGCCACCAACTCAAGGTCATGGGTAGGGTAGTTCTCCTCGTGGGGCTTTAGCTGTCGAGATGCATAAGCCACCACTCTACCATGCTGCATCAACACAGCACCCAATCCAACGCCGGAAGCATCTGTACACACCACGAAACCTCCCGATCCAGAAGGTAAAACCAACACCGGAGCCGAGGTGAGCAATCCCTTCAGTTCCCTGAAGCTCTGCTCACACTCCTCAGACTAGACGAAAGGCACATCCTTCCGCGTAAGCCTGATCATCGGGGCCGCAATGCGAGAAAAATCCTAGATAAATCGGCGATAATAACCCGCAAGTCCCAAGAAACTCCGGATCTCCGTCACCGAACTCGGCCTCGGCCACTGCATCACAGTCTCGACCTTGGCGGGGTCCACGAAAATACCATCACCATAAATCACGTGTCCCAGAAAGTGCACATTGCTGAGCCAAAACTCGCACTTACTGAGCTTCGCAAATAACTGGTGATCTCGCAACGTCTGCAGCACCACACCCAAATGGTACGCGTGCTCCTTGGCAGACCGCAAATAAACAAGGATGTCATCCATGAAAATGACCACGAACTGGTCTAAATACGGACGAAACACCCTCTACATCAAGTCCATGAAGGCTACAGGGGCATTGGTGAGCCCGAACGGCATCACCAAAAACTCATAATGCCCTCGCGAATTCTCAGCTGATAGTAACCGGAACGCAAATCAATCCGCGAGAACACTCGCGCAGACTGAAGCTGGTCGAACAAATCATCGATCCGTGGCAACGGATACTTGTTCTTAATGGTCACTTTATTCAGCTGTCGATAGTCAATGCACAGCCGCAGACTACCGTCCTTCTTCTTTACAAACAACAAGGGCGCACCCCAAGGGGAAAAGCTAGGACGAATGTACCCCTTGGCTAGTAGCTCCTGCAACTGCGCCCTCAACTCCCTCAACTCAGCGGGGGCCATATGGTAGGGAGCCTTCGCCAAAGGTCCCGTACCAGGCACAACCTCGATCATAAAATCGATCTCCCGCTGAGGAGGTAACCTAGGCAACTCCTCGGGAAAAACGTCAAGAAACTCGCACACCACCGGAATGTCCTCGACACTCGGTTCCATCTATTCAGTCACAACCATAGACGCGAGAAAACCCTGCCAACCAGAATCAAGCAATCGACGGGTTCGAATCGCAGAAATGAGGAATCGAGAAGAGGTGGAACGGATACCTTGGAAATAGAATGTCCGCTTTTTCGGATGCTGGAAGTAGACCCTCTTTATTCCATAATCCACCACTGCTCCATGAGTCTCGAGCCAATCCATGCCTAAAATCACATCATAGTCCCGAAGGTGCAACGCATACAACCTGCCTGGCATACTCTGCCCATCGATCCAAACCGGAACCTGATCGAAGCAATACGGGGTGACCATAAAATCACCTGAAGGTAACTCTACTGCCAAATCACAGGACAACTGGGCCACTTGATGCTCAGCGCGAAATGCTCTGAAATAAACAAATGAGCCGTGCCAGAATCAAACAAAACTCGAGCCGCACAACCTAAAATCTGAACGGTACCTTCCACGAGCTACGACGCCACTGCCTCTACCCTGGTCATGTGCGTGATCTGACCTCAAGCTCTCTGCCTACCTCCCACACTAGCTGACCTGGGTAGCGGCGGATACTGTCCCTGCTGCTGGGGAACCTGCTGCTGCTGAGGAAATTACTGCTGTGGCTGCCTCTGAGGAGAGCCACGCGCCATATGCCCTAGCTGGTCACACCGAAAACAGATGATCGGCGCCGTGCACTGCCTGCCTGGGTGGAACCCACTACACTGTGGACACGGTACTCGCGATCCACCCACTGATCCCTGACGCTGCAAAGGAATTGGCTGCTTTACACTGCCCGATGAAGCCTGCCCCTAATCCTTGGACTTCTTCTTCCGGAAACTCTTCTCGAAGAACTTCTTAACCTTCGAGCCAAAAGACGCAGATCCTGTCACCAACGCTGCCGATGCCGGCACTCCTGAACCACCCGACGCATGCTGGAAGGAACCCTGCTGCTGGGTAGCCAACTGCTGGCTGCGACCTGATAGAGACTGCCCCTAGCTGATCGGTCCTCGAGTCCTCTGCATATCAATCTCCAAGGAAGCCGCAATACGAGACGCCGTCTCTAGATCAGTGGCCACGTTCGCGATCAGATTGTGCCTCAGCTCCTGTCTCAAGCCCTGAACAAACTGCGCGGTCTTCACCCTCTCATGCTCCACGATATGATGTGCATATTGACCCAGCTCGACAAACCGGGCCATGTACTGTAACACGGACATGTCACCCTGCACCAACTCCAGAAACTCCCGCATCCGCTGCGTAGAAACATAGTCTGGATAGTACGTACGCTCGAAAGCACTGACGAAGTCATCCCACCCGACCTGCTCAAGTGGACGAAGCTGAAAAGACGTCTTCCACTCGGAAGACCACCACTTTCGAGCCGTACCCTGCAACTGGTTGTAGGCCAACACCACTCTGTCCTCGGCAGTACTCTTCGCAGAACTGAACCCGCTCCATCTCATCAAGCCAATCACGAGCCGCATCAGGGTCTGCCTGGCCGCTAAAGTAAGGTGGATGGAACTGCATGAAGTCCCTCACTGCTCGGCCTGGTCCACCCCTAACTAACGAGCCCTCACCAGCCTCTCTGCCGAACTACTGAGACATAAGCTGGTACATGCCACAGAAGAAATCCTTGGCCCCCGGAACTCTCGCGGTATCCGCAGCCTCGGTAGCTCCTGGTGGCGCTCTACTAAGCTCCTCCTGGTCCCTCTGGATCCCCTGCTGGATCTCCTGACCTCCAACCGACTGCCCCTGCTGAGAGCGAGAGCTCCGCCTCGGCGCCATGCTCGCTCCTAAAGCACAAGACAGGAAACACAAAAAGGGCAAGGTCAAAACAAACACACAGTGCCCAATGCCAGCGTCACCTGTACATCATTGCGGTGGACTAGTGGACCACTACAATCACCTATGATTCTCGTATAATTCCACAACCGCGCTCTGATACCAACTGTAACGACCCGAGAATCCGATTACCGGGAAGGCCCGATAACCCAAGACTCGCACCGCCACCCACGAGCCCGAAGACTCGGAAGAGTTAGAAGGATGGTGTGGAAACTACACAAGTATCACAAGTAATTACAGAAATTAAACAGTTATAATATTAAGCAGGAAATAAATTAACATTTTACATGGTCCACAATAGAGAAATAACAACAACAGTAGTCCACAACTAGTACAAAGACAAGAAAAAAAGTACAGCTACACGGGGCGTACCCTGGCTCTGACCTCTGGCACTACCTCTGGGCACCCACACCACGCTGCACTCTAGACGCGCTCCCCTGGGGTGGCGCCTCACCTGAAACACGGTGAAAACACGCAGGGAAGGAGTCTCGGAACAAGACTCAGTAGGGATCACTCGAACCCTACCTCGTAAAACGGGGAACCACTACGCTAGCGGTAGGAGATTACCTCGAAAAGGAAAGCCCTGCACTCTACTAAACAAAGGTCCTACGGCACGCAAACTGACACACGTGCCACGGTCAGACAACTGAAGCTCAATGGTCGACAAGGCAAACCCGGAGGTGAAAGCCACGAGACTGATAGTCTGACACTCCGTACTCGACAGGATTACCTCCCACTAGAAGCACAGCCGGTAGTGTCTGTAGACACGCCAAAGTTGACATCATTTTAAGCATATCTCCTAGCGCACTGCGATGTCCCATTTTGACCCTCAAAATGACTTATTTGAGTGGTTTTTCCTCACTTTTCTTGAATACCCAACTTCCCCAAGCTTTCCACATGTTTTTCCATTTTTCTCCAGATTTTTCTGAGCTTTTTCTCCAATTTTTCCGGGGCCTTAAATCAAATGGTGGAAGGGACCCAGGCGTCATTTAAATAGCGCCCCGTCAGGGGGCGTCATTTCTTTAATTAGCGACCGTTCGGAAGGGCGTCAGTTCTTTTCTTCACATTTTGAGCCAAAATCGGATTATTTTTGATTCCACGACTTCATGGAAGTCGCCATTTCATAAAATAGCACCCGCGTGCAAAGTCGTCAATTTCATTGCCATATTTTGAGGTTTTTAATCCATCCGAAACTCGTATTAATTTCTAAATAGCGACCCTGTAACACCCTCAAATATAGCTAAGTTGTACTCTATATCATCGAGGCACCTTTTCAAGTATCGGCTCAGTTCTTGGAAAGAACTCCGAAGTTAAGCGTGCTTAATGGGGAGTAGTACTGGGATGGGTGACCTGCCTGGGAAGTCCCCCATTCTGGAGCTGATCATTGTTAAAAAGGGATAAAACCGTGAGGCCGGTAGGCCAAAGCGGACAATACCTCGACGGTATAGAGTACGGGGCATGACAGAATGGTATCAGAGACATACCCCAGCCGGAAGTGTGGGAACTAAGTGCCATGCAGGGCAAAGTGCTACGCTATGGGAGCCACCTCTTGAACCCGCAATGGGACAAAGTGCTACATAGTGGGAGCCACCTCTTCAGCCTGTAGGGGCCACCTCTAGAATCCTACCTGCCTGGGGGTTTGATTGTGTGCTATATGTGCCCAGCGACGAGGACGTCGCCTATATAAGAGGGGTAGATTGTAACACCCTCAAATATAGCTAAGTTGTACTCTATATCATCGAGGTGCCTTTTCAAGTATCGGCTCAGTTCTTGGAAAGAACTTCGAAGTTAAGCGTGCTTAATGGGGAGTAGTATTGGGATGGGTGACCTGCCCGGGAAGTCCCCCATTCTGGAGCCGATCACCCTTAAAAAGGGATAAAACCGTGAGACCGGTAGGCCAAAGCGGACAATACCTTGACGGTATAGTGTATGGGGCGTGACAGACCCCCTCAAGGTTGCCAATTCTTTTCAAATTTTGGAAAATCCAAATCCGTTACGAAATGCCTCCAAAATGATGACGCCTCTGCGGGCGTTATTTTAAATAGCGACAGCCTGTTTGGTCGTCAATTCTTGTCCAATTTTGAACTCTAGCAGAATCCCTCCTTTATTTATTGTTATATCTTTGAAGCCCTCGCGTCTCTGACGATCACATTCCCCTTAGCATCCTCGCATGCTCCTCTTTTTCTCCCCCTTTTCCCATTCTTCTTTTCACTTTTAATTCTTCTTAATTTTCCTTAAGTGGATTTCTTAGAATCTACAAATTGGCGATCACGGTGGGACTCCTTTTATTTTTCTTTTGATTACCCTTCCCCTTGGGCACCCACATGTGCCATCTCCCCATTTGCACCCACGGTGTGCCTCCCTTTCTGCTCCACGTAGCACTCTCCCTATGTGATTTGTTAGTTTGATAGATTTTTAGAAATTCCATTTATCCATCTCCAAAAAAAATGATGAGCATGCTATATCCTAGTTCATATTTTTATTGATTGTCATGATTCTTATATTGTGATTGTGAGTGTCATTCCTTCCTATTGGTATTTTTATCACTATTTGAGATTTCTAGCCGTTGGGCTGTTTCTAGAGACAGAAGGAATTAGCGCCCCTCATAGAGGCGTCATTTTCCAGTATAACGCCTCACACCAAGGTGTCATTTTCTTTGGCATTACATTCTGACGCCCCTGTCAGAGGTGTCTTTCACTTGTACATCGCCTTACTGTAAGGCATCATTTTGATTATCATTGTTTATTCATGTTGATTACTACCATTTGACGCCCCTGCTCCCGGACGTCCATTCTAGATACAACGCCTTGCCTTAAGGCGCTATTTTAC
Source organism: Amorphophallus konjac (assembly GCA_022559845.1). Lineage (NCBI taxonomy): Eukaryota > Viridiplantae > Streptophyta > Magnoliopsida > Alismatales > Araceae > Amorphophallus > Amorphophallus konjac. The sequence goes on along the minus strand of CM040121.1, from coordinate 548,201,490 downwards.
TCTGCTTCCACTATTCACAGTGATTAGCGACTGACACTCAGGCGCTGTTTCTTGATATAGCGACCTTTCCCAGGTCGTCATTTTGTTCTGTGATGTTCATGCTGATACTGTCTGCTTGATATTACCTGCTTGCATTCATCTTTGCATTTGGTTTGGGAGACCTCCTCTCCCCACACTTTTAGGAGATCTTATACCCTCTTGGTGAAGGAAGGACCCTCCATTGAGCACTCCATCTCATTAGACCGAAAATTCCTAAACCAAGCCTCCGTAAGTCCCCGCACCCGTGGATTCCCTCACGGACGCTGGACAGGTTGTACCTTTGAAGTCCCGGGTTTAGTTGGCCTATGCATGGTGAGAGAGTGTTCCTAGTTGGCATCGAAGTAAACTTACATTGAAACTAGGTTCCTCCCTTGTGTGAATCACTTCAAGGTTTGTTAAAAGTCATTAATTCATCAAGGTTCAAATAAAAAAATCAACGGTAACCATTCCAACTTGTGTGCTTCTTTGCAAATTATTTTGCTTGAACTTTGATTGCATAATGGCTTACCTTGATAGACAAAATAACATGTTTAATCTTAATTGTGTTAATGAGGATGCACAACCTAGCACATCCTAAACTCCTCAATCTCAACATGTTCATCATAATTCTCACCATATTTTCAAGGGACCACGCCCTCATTCTTATGGTGTTGCCCGACCCATGGGCAATGTCAAATCTCATGGTCCCTCGCCTCAATCGCGAGCCACTATTCCTTCGGGACTGTCTCCTCCCAACGATGAGAAGCTCTCTCAATTCATCTGTGCATTGGATCATCTCACCCCTCAACAAATCCAAGCCCTTCAGGCTATTGTCGAGAGCACATCCCCTCCTCATCCTCCTTCCACTCCTATTCGAGTAGCCCATCACCCGCCTCCTTTATCTACGCATACTCCTATTCGGGTGGCCCATCACCCACCTCCTTTATCCACGCATACTCCTATTCGTGTGGCCCATCACCCACCTCCTTCGTCCACGCATACTCCTATTCGGGTGGCCCATCACCCGTCTCCTTCATCCACACATACTCCTCGGGTGGCCCATCACCTACCTCCTTCTACTTCTCATCCTTCATGGCCCCAAGGTCCATTTATTCCTTGCAACCCAGCCCGTCCAGGTCCTTTAGTGGGTCGGCCCATTAATCCCCCTCCACGGTCGTCATATCAAGCCACCCCTCCAAGGCAATCTTGCCAACCTTCTGTTGCTCATGTTACACCCTTCCAGCAAAGCCTCTTTGATAGACTTGCTTCCATGGAGGAACAACTTAAGAAGCTCACCAGCCCACAACCCACTCCTCCTCCTTCTCAAGTCAATCCTCTTCATGATCTCATGAATAACATCGCTAAGATAGATAAAAATTGGAAGGAGATAAGGGAGAATGGTATCAACGATATATGTGAGCAAGAAGATGTTACAAGTTCTGTGGACGTCGTCTGCCCTCCACTCATCTGCACTGTGCATTTACATGGCTCTCCGCCTCCATACACATATTCGCCTCCTCAAAATTCCTCACAACACCATACTCCACCACTTATCACTTCGCCTCCACCACAGCATCCGCTGAATTTTTTTAATGATGAAGATTTGGAGATGGTACAAGAATTTGAAGCTCCTCGAGATGCACCCCTTCTGAGTTTCCTTCGCCGTCCTCTTCCTCCTCTACCAAAAGACACCTATGCTCAGGACTATGCCACAGTCCCCGATCTAACCCCCATTTATGAGACCTCTTGGTGTTACGATGATGGGTCGATACTCCAATCACCCATACTACCACACCATGAGTCTCATCCTATCCCTGACACCTCTCGCCCCATCCGGCATTTTCAACGCACTAAACCTTCTCCGTTCACACCTCCCGTAACCATACCAATAGCCTCCATTCCATCGACCGCCGTCGAGCCTCCATCACCCTCCACTACGCCGGTCTCTGCCGAGCCTTCTATTACCCCTCCTCTTTGTTTGCCACCTCATCCGTCCACTATGCCTGTAACGCCAAAACCAGCTTTGCCAGTCCCTTCCCCTATTCCACCACTTAACCTATTACCCTTACCCGTGGCTAATCCTGAGCAAGGTCCACCCCTTTTTGCACTCGAGTCAACCCCGACTGCTTCCGAGCAAAGGGGGAAGCTCGACGTGTTTGAACATTCGCTTCCACTCACCCTTTCTCCAACACCTTCCATTATACCTCCACCATCCATGGAACCTTTCACCTCCGCTTCACCCCCCTTTACTACTCGGAATGGGCGCCCTTCTGTAAGTACTTGTGCCGAAGATGATCAAGAGCCGGGCAGGAAAGATTTGGCCATGGCCGTGCTATTCACGATGCAAGAGTTTATTTGCCGGATGCCAATCCGGGTTGTTGTGCCAAGCATGGTCGAAGAGGCCAAGTCCCCGCCACTGCTCACTAAGAGAGAATGTCAAACTTTGATGCCGCGTAAGTTTGTGCCCAAGGGCCGGGCAGGGCACCCTTTGTTCCAACTTTCAAATCTTGAACCTATTCTTCCATACAAGGGGCGAATGACCATTTTGTTCAACACTCCCTATACGCCACAACCCCTGGGCAGCACAATGCTTCCTATCCCCACTTTCCAACTCTCTCACACTATTACTTTTCACTCTCCAAAGGAGTTGTCATTTACTATTGAAGCTTCATCATGGGCTTTTACTTTATCCATTGGGCAAACTGGCTATACACTTTCACTGCCATGGAGGGGCGGTTATCTTGGTGCTAAGGGGCATTTCACTATTCTATCCACCTTCTATTCAACGTTGTCCATATTTCCGTCTATCACCGATTCTTCATGGGCCACTCCAGGGGTAAGGAGGAGGATCTCATCCCCTCGCCCTTCATGTTCTTCATATTCTTTACATCTCATGCATCCATCGCATCCGTTGCATTACATCAACATGCATTGGCATTTCTTTCCCGAGTTTCAAAACTCGTATCTTCTCCGCCTTCCTGAACCTACGGATCCCCCACGTTTCCTATGTCTTCCGCCTCTATCTTCAAGATCTCCAGGTCCCCCTACACTTCCCGGGCATTGTGCCCCCTCCGATCTTTCGTTAGGGCATCGTGCCCCTGTCCAACTATTGCATTCAGACTCCCCGGATTTCTCTCTTGTCCTCTTAGGGCATCACGCCCCATGGTGTCTTCTTCCTCTGGAACCTCCGGAGCCTTCATCCTCTTCTAATCCACTCTCCTCGGGGCATCATGTCCCCTTTCCTGCTATTTCCCTGGAACCTCCAAGTGTGTTATCCCTCCTTTTAGGGCACCACACCCTTTCTAATTCCACTCTTCCGGAACCTCCGGATCTTTCTCTTAGGGCATCGCGCCCCTCTACACCTCCATATCCGGATCTTCCAGATTTCTCTCCTGTTCTCCCCGGGCATCACGTCCCATGGTATCTTCCCCCTCCGGAACCTCCGGATCTTGCTCATTGGGTATCACGCCCCTCTGCACCATCACGTCCGGATCCTCCGGGCATCTCACTGATTTTTCTTGGGCATCGCGCCCTTTTCTGCCATCTTCCTCCAGAACATCCGGATTCTCTTTCCTTCTTCTTAGGGCATCGCGTCCCTTCCCATCTCATTCCTCTGAAGCCTCTGGATCCTTCATCCCTCTCTCTATCCCTTGGGCATGACGCCCCTTTCTATTTTCTACCTCCGAAACTTCTGGACCCTCCATCTTTCCTCCAATTCATCCTCCTGCTTCTCCGAGACATCACGTCCTTCATTCTTTTCTTCCTTTTCTATCATCTTTTTCCATATCTATTCCGAGGGCACCGCGTCCCTCGATATTTCCCTCCAGAACCTCTGGACCCTCCTGACCCTTTTCATCCACTCTTCCCAGGGCACCGCGTCCCTCGATATTTTCCTCCTCCGGAACCTCCGAACCCTCCATCTTTCTTCCGATTTGTCTTCTTACTCTTCCAGAACGTTGCGTCCTTCATTTTCTTCCTCCTCTTCCATCATCTTTTTGCATATTTCTTCCCAGGGCACCGTGTCCTCGGGATTTTCCTCCTCCGGAGCCTCCAGATTCTTCTTCCAATTATGATTTTCCTCCATAACCTCCGGACCCTCCGGACCCGCCTCTTTCCATCTATCAATTTCTTCTTCTAATTCCTTCTGATCCAGGGTCTGACCCAACTTCTTCCGCATCCACTGCCTTGGGCATTTGCCCTTTCTCCCACTGCTTTCGAGGCTTTAGTCCTCACTCCTCTTTCTAATTCTCCTCTCCTTCTGTAAACTGTTCCATGGGATCAGGGTCTCCGCAACTTAGCAAGGGAGTTTTAGCCCTTGCCTCTCTTCCTTTTTCCTTATTCATCTGAGTCTGGTCTTGGCACCACTCCTTCTTGTTAAGCCACTTTTAAATCCTTTTCTTCCAATCCTTTTATCTGCCAAAGAGGACTATCCCACGATGATCAACCTCGCCTCTGACAGCTGCTTCTACAAAGGTTGCAAGGTAATATGTTGACGTAAGTATGTATTTTTATGATATCATTATCTCATTGCTTCACGCATGATTTTCAAAATAAAGTGCTTCTTAACAAGATTAAAAGTGGTGTTTTAGACATTTATCTTAGGCTTTTGTTTAATTAAATCCTTCTCAAAAGAGTCTTTAGGCTTGCTTTTGCAGAACCTTTGGTTAATAAGAACCCTGCGCTGGGAGTGTGATGTTCTCTCCCCACTTGTTAAGAGCAACCCTTAGCTGGGCATTCCACACACTTCACGGCGCCCTTGAGCTAGCTCCTGGATAAACACCGTCCCTACTTTGGCCATGCCATGAGTATACCTAAAAGTCTTTTCTCTTCTCTACTCAGCTAAATGCAGCGACAAGAGGTTGACGGACGAGATGACCAATCTAGGTAATCCCCAATACGAGAGAAGTCTCAAATAGAGGCAGTCTTGACCAAAAATTAAATAAGCTTTCATAATACATCTAGCCAAAAAAGGGCTATTATGAAAATCAAGTCAAAATTTTAAAAAATTCAAAAGTATGAGTTATGGCATGACAAGAGTGGCAAAGTCCCCGCAGGGAAAACCCTGGTCGTATGCATGTCAAGGGTCTCAAAATCAAAGGCACAAAGCCCCAGCGCAACAGATCACCTCTTTGAGGGGAAATACCTTGGAAGGAATTCAAGTCCCGACATCTCCTATCCTGCATAAAACTTATCCTCAATTATTCTTATCTTCTCCCTCTAAGACCGAATGTTTCTCGGGTATGGCCTTGGTAGGGGCATCGTTAATCAAGGGCAGTCGATTGTAGGGCGCCACCCTTCAATGTACGCTCGGCTTTGGGCAGTTTTAGCGAAAGGGGAAGGAACAAGGACCCCTAGCGAGTGGTTCAAAAACACCCTTTGATGCTGCATTAACAATGTCTAAACCAAAATAAAAAAAAGTTGAATATTGTCTAAACCAAAATCCAAAAAAAATTGAATATTTCCCGATTAAAATTCAAAAAATTGAATATTTTCAAAAATCCATAAAAAAATTAGATATCTTCCAAAAATCTACATAAAATTTCAAATATTTTCAAAACTCATAAAAAATTGCATATTTCAAAATCCAAAAAAAATTGCATTATATATTTTTTCTGATGGTACTTTTGCAGTAACAACAACTTTACAAGGACCAAGAGTACGGGATGAGTCCTCTCCATTCATTGCTATCTACCTTTTGATTCTCCTCATATTCACAATGATCACATCTTCATGATTTGCTAGGCATTACTCCAAACCTTTTTAATCAACTCCTGCTAATTTCACTTGATCACTCTGCCACTGGGCATTACTTGATCCTGATCATCCAATCTCAATCTCACATGCCAAGATTGTCATCCTCATGATAAACAACAAACAATGATGCTTTGCAATGCAATGTTTTAACTCATGCTATTCATGCTAAATATGCTTCGCCTTGCTAATACATGTTTGAATGCTATCCACACCAAGCTTTGGTTGCTTTGATGTCTATGTTGTGATTGCTTATTGATGCTTTGATTCATGCTATGCTTACTATGCTTAAATGCCTTATTCATTACTTGTTATCTTCCTTATATCTTGGCTAATGAAATTTTGAGCGCAGTATAAGAAGCTCTGTGGTCCCACCGACTGGGCATCATCATCTAAGTCCCACGGTGTCTTGCACCTCATCTCAGTTCCCCACATGCTCATTGCTATCACCATCCCTTCTTGTATGTATTTTTACTATATGTTATATACGCTACTAGATTATATCATGGACCTTGTGGCTTTGGTAAAACTAGAATTTGAGTTCCCCATCATCAAAAACAATGATGATTCCATAGGCATCTTAGTCACAAGGATAGGCCATTGAGCCATCTAAGACTAGGGACGATGGTTCCCTTTTACGAGTTGGTGCACGGATAAACGGGCTTCGGCTTAGTATCAGCTCGCCGAATGGGTTTCTTGACTCAGTCTGGATAGCTTAACAATATTATCCTTGATTATCTTATATTTTAATTTATTTTAACTTTTCCCTTTAAACCCAGCATGCATTCATGTAGGAATTTGAAACAACTTTGGAAAATCATTCTGATAAGCTGATTTTGAGAGTTAAAATTGATCACTAATTTCCAAGATATGAGATATTCCATGTCGAATTGTGTCCTCAGTTCGCCTTATTATCGTTTTGGGCTGTTTCCTTGAAAAGTCCTTTGTTTGGATTTTTATCTCTCGTTCAATTCCTTTTCCCTTAATCCACCTTGGCTGCAGCACGTCTACATTGGCTGGTAACAGCTCCCCAATGGTGAAACCTACAGGTTTGTAACCTGGGGTACTTTCACCGCGTTGGAAGTTGATCACTCTTTTTATCTCCTTCGTGCCCGTGTGCACACTCCTCCTCTTATCCAAACATTGTTGCTTTCATTGAATCTCCTCAAGATTGCATCATTCTGAACTTTTGATTCAATTCCTATCAGGTGATGTTGGTTGCGTATCTCATCACACCTTGGCATCTACTTTTCAGTTCGCTCCACTTCATTCCCACTTCACTCCACTTCATTTCACTTCATTTTATTCCATTCCACTCCATGTTACTCCCTTGCAAAGCAGACGCTAAGGCAGGGCAGCTGTAGACACGTCAAAATTGACATCATTTTGAGCATATCTCCTATCACACTGTGATGCCCCATTTTGACCCTCAAAATGACTTATTTGAGTGGTTTTTCCTCACTTTTCTTGAATACCCAACTTCCCCAAGCTTTCCACATGTTTTTCCATTTTTCTCCAGATTTTTCTGAGCTTTTTCTCCATTTTTTCGGGCCTTAAATCAAATGGTGGAAGGGACCCAGACGTCATTTAAATAGCGCCCCGTCAGGGGACATCATTTCTTTAATTAGCGACCGTTCGGAAGGGCGTCAGTTCTTTTCTTCACATTTTGAGCCAAAATCGGATTATTTTTGATTCCACGACTTCATGGAAGTCGCCATTTCATAAAATAGCACCCGCGTGCAAAGTCGTCAATTTCATTGCCATATTTTAAGGTTTTTAATCCATCCGAAACTCGTATTAATTTCTAAATAGCGACCCCCTCAAGGTCGCCAATTCTTTTCAAATTTTGGAAAATCCGAATCCGTTACGAAATGCCTCCAAAATGATGACACCTCCGCGGGCGTTATTTTAAATAGCGACCGCCTGTTCGGTCGTCAATTCTTGTTCAATTCCAAACTCCAGCAGAACCCCTTCCTTTCCTCACTTAAACTCCTTTTCCACTTGGGAAAGGATTCCTATGGCTTCCTAATATTGAAAGGACATTTGGAGGAAGGATCCCCCTTTCCAAATCCCACCAAAACTCAGTTTTCTAATTTTTATTGAATTAAACTCCGAATTTCACTTCCTTTCCTCACTTAAACTCATTTTCCACTTGGTAAAGGATTCCCATGGCTTCCTAATATTGAAAGGACACTTGGAGGAAGGATCCCCCTTTCCAAATCCCACCAAAACTCAGTTTTCTAATTTTTATTGAATTAAACTCTGAATTTCACTTCCTTTCCTCACTTAAACTCCTTTTCCACTTGGGAAAGGGTTCCTATGGCTTCCTAATATTGTAAGGACACTTGGAGGAAGGATCCCCTTTTTCAAATCCCACCAAAACTGAGTTTTCTAATTTTTATTGAATTAAACTCCGAATTTCACTTCCTTTCCTCACTTAAACTCATTTTCCACTTGGGAAAGGGCTCCTAAGGCTTTCTAATGTTGAAGGGACATTTGCCTAAGGTTTATCTCATTCCAAATCCCACTAAAACATGTTTTCCTAATTTTCCTTGGAATTAATTCCGAATTTCAGCCCTATAAATAGGACCCCTGTCTCTCTTGTATAAAGAACATCAATAACAATTCAAGAGGAGGTGCTGTTGGACCAAAGGCTCAAGGAGGAAGACTCCCATGCACCTAAAAGCTTCATCCATGGAGTTCTTTTTCCTCTATTGAAGATTTGAAGTCTCTATATCCATGGAGTTCTACATCCTCTTCTTCCTCCATTGAAGATCTTGAAGCCAAATTGGAGAAAACCACTAAGCTTTCCCCCTCCTATCTCTTATTTTTTACTTTAGTTAATTGCATGCATCATATCATATTCTTCTTTTATTTTTTTTATCTCAATATTGAGATCTCCACATTGTGCACTCTAGCACACCCTCCTCTAGTGCAACACTTGCACATATTTTTAGTTTCTTTCATATCATTCATCATATTATATCCTTCCCTTTGCATAAGGGGTTTAAGGGCCAACACCCAATAAGGTGTGTTCTTATACATAATTTTTATGCTCATCTTTATTATGAATTTGATGCTATACTCACCTTGGTTCTAATCCAATCTTTTTATTGGTTGTTGTCTTTGATCTCTGCAAGGGTAATCATAAAGAAGAACTCTCTTCATCGGTCGACCGATCGGAAGAGAAAGGTGCACTCACAATCTCCCACTCTTTGAGGTATTTATATTCGCTATCCCTCCATTATTTATTGTTATATCTTTGAGGCCCTCGCGTCTCTGGCGATCACATTCCCCTTAGCATCCTCGCATGCTCCCCTTTTTCTCTCCCTTTTCCCATTCTCATTTTCCCTTTTAATTCTTCTTAGTTTTTCCTTAAGTGGATTTTCTTAGAATCTACAGCGTCCTCTGACGACTTACACCACATTGCAGGTGAACTGCCTGACGTGGTAGCTCCTACCAAAGGCACGAACACCGAACAAGAACCACAAACAAGTGACTAGCTGGGGTCACGCCCATCGACGTGGGTCCAACCGCCCCCAACCACGTGTGCACACACAGACCATGCGTCCTAGGTCTGGCCCTCTGACCAGTATTCCCCTGTAGCCGGACTCTGGCTAAAGACGAGGGGCCCGATGGAAACCAGTCCAAAACCGTCCTCAAGGTAGCCTCTCCACCACTCCCTAGTGGAACCACACGTGTGTAAGCAGGCCACGACTAGTGGAGGGTCACAAAAGGAGTAGACTCTCAAGCCAACGGCAAAACAACGTCCGCATCCGATGACGTACGGGGACCACCCCACGTACCAGCCCCGTCGCACGGTGATCACAGTCGTACTAAAAACGGGGTTGCAACCCTCTCGGGCAAACGCCTGACGGTCCACCCTAGGACCGTCACAAGGATGTAACGGTCTAGGCGAGATCGTCACACGCACCCGGCGGTCTAACGCAGGCCGTTACACGGCCAGAGGAACGCAGGGAGTAACGCGCCTGGTCCAGCGCGATACACAAATGTAACGCGCCTGGCCCAGCGCGTTACACAAATGTAACGCGTCTGCTCCGGCGCGTTACACGCGCCTCACGCTCCCAACGTGAAAGCAGGATGTAACGCACTTGCCCCAGCCCGTTACACGAATGTAACGCGCCTGGCCCAGCGCGTTACGCGCCCCTCACACTTGGGATGACCCAGGAAGTAACGCGCTCGGCCCAGCGCGTCACGCAGATGTAACGCGCCCGCCCTGGCGCGTTACTCATGCAGACCCCAAATGGTCAAAAACCAACGGTCGGAAAGCCCCTGACGGCCCTGCCAGGCACGTCACTTACAAGTGGTGGTCTATCATGGGACCGTCACAGTCCCTTACCCCCAAAGGCTAACAAGGGCATGTGACGGTCCCTGGAAGGACCGTCACACGCACCCGACGGCGAAAACGGTGGGAAGGCCCAAAAACTTCAATCACGCCTCCATGCCTCCACCGGAGAGGGGGAAATCAAAGGGGAAGACCCCTTGGGACCCCTAGCATGATTGTAGGCCACTAAAATGCAAAATCATGCATCAAATCCATAGATCGGGCGGCTCTCCCCAAATCATGGAAAAACCCCAAACATGCTCAAACAAGCCCCTTTCGGCCTCCCCTCGGCCTATAAATCGCGGAAATGAACGGCGGGGAGCTAGGGAACGTCACCCTACCTCAATGGAGCGAATGCTCCACCGGATCGTCTGTGAACGCAAGAAATCACCTTGAAAACCCTCGTTATTCCTTGAGCTCCCACGGTCCACGAACGCCACCACACGTACCTCGTTGCCGCCGTCGTCACCGCGCCGTCGCCCACAGCCGTCTGCAGTCGGAGGGGCTCGCCGCGGTCTCATCGGACGAAGAAGAGAGGAAGAGGGGGCGCCTCACGGTGGGGGAGAAAGGAGGAAGAAGAAGAAGAAAGAAGAGGGTGGGGGAAGTGTGGAACGTGGATCTTATCTTATTTCGTTGTATTATTTATTTATATTTTTTTTATTTGAATTTTTTAATTTATTGATTTATTAGGCGTGCCAGTCACGTGTGTGACGATTTTATTGTGCGCTCGATCTGACTTGGTCAGTCGATTGTGAAGTCCGAGTCGGGACCAGAAGTCCGTCATACCATAAAGGCTATGACGTTAATTACGCCCTTCCAAGGAAGGACAACCCTTGATTAAACGCCAAAATAGGAGGAAAGTAGCAGTGAAGATAAGGCTCAAAAGAGACGGGGTTGATTCATTTGCAGAATGCTAAATGGACTAGACAAAGCAGGGGGGTTATTAAGTACGGGACAAATCCGACGGCATATCCCCACCATCTTGGACTATGCCAAGTGGGAATAGGAAACCACCCATGCAGCGGCAGGGTAGGATCCGTAAAAGATCGGGTATAATAGACCCGGAGTCCGAATAGGGACCGGCGTGACATGGCACGTCCCATGTGGGTGCGGTGCCGCATCTATATCCCCCTTCGAGGGACCATCGGAGAGCGTGCAAGGACATAACTCCATGGGCCTGCGGGGCTGGGAGAGAATATCACATTTACCCGGTGGCGTATGTATGAATTTCGGCAGCATGTCCCCTCAACTTGGATTATGCCAAGAGAGAATAGGTCATCATCCACGGGATGCCGGGATGACGACTAGATAAGAAGGGCACCGGGCCCGGGGATGTTACTTGCATCTATCTCATTGGTTAATATTCCCTTGGAACCCATCAGAACGCATATAATAACATGGCTCTTTGAGTTCGTAAGGTAGCAGTGAAATCCGGATCGGAAATGAGGGCTGTAGGGGAGGTCTTCCCCATTACTGTATCTTCTCAGGGCACATATGATGGTCTCCGAACATTTCCTAGACAGGTGTGTAGGGAGACTAAAGGATTAAAGGATGACAGTGCAGAGGAGGGCCTCGGACTAGGTTTCATTGGCCAAAGAAGGAGGGTCTCGGCGTGGGTTTCTATTGGCCAAAGGGAGAGCTCTCGGCATGGCTTTAATGGCAAAAAAAAGGGGGGGGGAAGCTCCCGGCGTGAAGCTTCTCGGCGCGCTCCTCGCCGCGTCGGGAACCCGGCGCCGGGAGGCCACAGGCCGGGAAGGCTGTGAAGGAACAGGGGTTTAACCGGGGGGTTTGTCGGTTTGCTGAAGGGGAAGGAAGAGGGAGGCCTCTCGGCGGCGTAGCTCTCGGCGTGGAAATTAGCACGCCGGGAAGGTGAAAGGGGTAAGGGTTTCAGGGCTTGATTACGGTACTCTGTTCGGGAATTTTCTGAGTTTTCTGGCTCGGATTGAGACCGAATGTGGAGTGCAGGAGGGGGTTTCGTGGATAGCTCTGTTTGAAGGATGCCAAGGGAATTGGAAGGCCGAATCAGTAGGGGAAAAGAGACCATCATCTATATCCTGTGAAGGGTTTCATCTGTTTGTTGCATGCCGTCTGGGGGATCAAGAGATGACTGTCTCTGATCCCCTAGACGAGCCCAACTGCATCGAAAAACCGGCGACGGAGGAACTCTTAGCGCCGCAACTCCAGACCCTAATCATTCAAGGGTTAGAATGGAGGGTCGAGAGACTGAGGTCATCGCTTGTTAGAATCTCGCGGGATGGCATTAACCTGCAGAGCAGACGTATCTTTGTACAGCCAGCAGTTCAGGGAACCAAGAGATTGATGTCTCTGGTTCCTGAACAGCACAAGGGCTCAAGAGAAAACTCGGACTATATGCGGAGGATCTGCCATTGAGACAGGAGGGGAGAAGAAAGTGGAACCCAATAACCCATTAGATAGGGGTAGGGGTCCTATCTTCATCCCTCCACGAAGAACAGATTCATTCAATCGGCTCTGAAACTCAAAGAGTCTAGGTGACTGGACTTTTCAGCCGAGAACTATGTACATGGAGAGAGAGACGGAGAGCAGATATCTCAATCAATCGATGCCCAAATGGGCCATGTTGATACTTCATTGCATTGTATCGAAGACTTACACAGATCGTAAAAGAGAAATGCAAAGCAGAGAGGTGGAAATCAAGACCGGGACTCTCCGGCTACATTTGATAAATCGAGAAAAGACTCGCTAGATTACATCAAAGAAAAGAAAAGAAAGTATGGGGGAGGGCGGAGCATTGACTCCTCTCCCTCCCCGGAGCAGCCCACCTGGAGCTTCTTCTTCCCCCTTTTTTTTCAGATATCTCTTCGCTTCTTCGAGTCGCTTTTCTTGGGGCTCTCTTTTTCCTTTGGTCTCTGGCTATCCTCTCGATCTCTGCCTCCTTTTATCGAAGGGAAGGGGTTTTATATCTGTCTCCCCCCCTTCTCGGCAGGCCTCATCACGGCGCGCCTCAGCTGGGGCTTCCCGGCGCGCAGGCATTCAACCTCTCGGCACCACCTTCACACAGGCCCACTTGGGTCTTTAGCCGCTTTCACAGGCCCACTTGCATCATCACCCAAAAGGGCCCTCCATTGGTGACACAGCTTCCATTGATATCATTGATATGTTTTCATCAGTCCGTAGACAGGGGTTTCATCAGTATTGCCATCTGAATGATGACAAAACCGGGTATCATTTTATCGATATTGTCACCTGAATGGTGACGAGATCGGACATCAGCCTTAGTCTGGGAAGACCGCAGCTGGGCGTATAATCTGTGGAGACGGTTCTTCTTCATTGATCTGACTTTGCAAAAGCCTTTACAATTTTCATCTACCGGTACCGGCTTCATCTTTATCTCATATCACATCTGTCAATAAGCCGACATCTGACTTACCCTGACATGTCATCTGTGGATTCTTGGATGAGGCAGTAGTACAGCTCTCATTAAAGTGTGCTAGGAGGTCCCATCAGTCGAGTGACTGCTGCTTTATCAGTGTTGCCGTCTGAATGATATCGGCACCGGGCATCAGCTTGGCCGACAAAGGCTTCAGCCGGTAAATGGTTGACGGGCTTCATCATTGGTCTTTCACTGTTGGTCTGATCCTCTTTTCAATTGTGCTTTCACCCTTGTTCGTTTTCAAGGTGTCAACAAATGCCCCCCACCTGCGGGCGGCGTAAGCGCAGAATGGGCGGCATGGGGCCTGCAGGTGACGTTCATTATTCGAGGGCATCTTCCTCAATTTCTCTTCAATCCGGTTCTCAGACCTGATCATCTCGTTGCAACAATATTCTGCACACGTATTCTTCATTTTCACTTTTTTCCATCTTCATATCTTCTTTATTTTCAGCATTTCGGAGCTTCTCGGCACGGGGCCAGGGGCTTCTCGACGCACGAAGACCTCCCGGCGCGGAGCTTCTCGGCGCGCATAGCTTCCCGACGCGCTTGGCCGAAGGGGGCTCTCGGCCTGGGGATCTCGACGCGCCCTTTTGGCCCAAGGGGGCTTTCGGCCTGGGGGGTTCTCGGCGTGCGTTTCACCGCGCCGAGACCATGGTCGCTCAGGCCCCTATTTAGGGCGCCGAGGCCCTTTCTCTTCTCATTCTCACCCTTCCTTTCTCTTTCTTCAGCTTCTCTTCTCTCATTTCTTTTCTTCGGCGCGAGCCGTTTTCATCCTCTCGGCGGTGGCCGCGAGTTCTTCCCGTCCAGGGTATGACGTTTTTTTGGGGATTTAATCCCTTTTGCTTCCGGGATCACCCCCTCTTGGTTGGTGACTCCCTATTCTTTTTGGGCAGACTCCGAATAAGGGGAGATGCTGCCGAAATTTTCATAGGGTCTCATGTTACAATTTTTATAAGACTGACTTTTATTTTAGGACTTTTAATTCACATTTCTTCTTCGACTGCAGACACTGCAATGGCTTCCGGCTCTGCTGCTACATCTTCTGGAGCCGTCGAAACAAGTTCGTCAGCCCAACCAGATATATCACGGGCCACAGTAAACTGACTGAATGTGCACAGCCTCGACTTTGGATATGACAAGATCGCTTCCGCTGATGAATCATCCGATTCTGATACCGATACGGTGTCAACATCCCGGGTATACTACACTGCCATGGAAACATGTTTCAGACAAGGCACTGATTATCGCCCGGATTTCCCGAAGGACAAACACTTGCTGCCGTTTATCCGGACCTTCACCGTGGGTGGAATGCGGAACTACCGAATAGCTCGTACAGTTGAAGCAGCAATTCTGGTTGAGAGAGACAGCCTGAAAGATTCAGTATATCACGGAAAGGCTATATATCTTCCCGGGGAGAAGCGTGACTGGGATGCAGTCCTTGGCATATCGGAGCTGGAGCCAGAAAAGAAAATGTTGACCCGGGCCCCGGAGTTCACACCTGCTCAGTGGGATAATGCCAGTGGCCGAGTCAATAGGGAGAAGCCCGGCTATGGTCTCTTCCTGGCGCCAGTGAAGTGGGGGTACCGCGAAGAGCCTTTTGTGCTGAATTGTTCGGCCATTCAGTTCAAGTATCATTTGGCCGCTGGTTGGTTTGGGGATACCAAGATCACTGGCGCCCACCTATTTCGAGCAGGAGCCGTGGAATTTACTGAGTTTGTTCTGAAGGAATATTCCCCTCTGCTGATCAGAGCCGGGGTATATCATAGTGTTTTTGCTTCCCGATTTCGGTATCCTATATCCCGAGGGTTATGCTGTGGGATGTTCGAGGTCTTCTGCCCCTTATTCAACATATTCTATACAGCAGAGGGTGAGACATCTCTTGACCTCTGGAGTCTGTCACAGCTTTCCGGACTGCCTATTGACGGCGAGCCGTATGAAGAAGTCTGCTTGGCAGATTCTGAGAAGGATAGCTCCGATGGTGAAGGCAGATATTCCATTGGCTTCTCATACCGGTACCTGATGAAGGCATATCGCTCCATTTGTCTGGCGTACAGTAGAGGGTCCTCCAAAGGTTATCATCCCCGAGAGAAGGGCAGCAAGCTGCGGATCCGGGTAGGGTAGTGGATTCAGTACTTCTTTGACGGACCCCTGAAATATGCAGACTTCCCTTCCGTGGGTCCGACTGCTAGCAAGCAGGTAAGGGCTCCCCGTTATAAGTCGGCGCTGCCATCTTCATTGCGCCGTGCAGGCAGCGGTGGTCCCAACCCAGCAGGCGTAGACCCCATCACACATTGTGCGGCTTATTTCACCTTCTGGCTGTGCACTTTCGCTCTCCCTCAAGGGGATGAGACAATCATCCAGCCAGAAGCTATATATCCGGCCTGTCAGATGGCCTGGGGAATGAGACTGTCGCTCTGCCCAGTGGCCATGTGTCTGATATAAAAGTCTTTGGGGGATCTGTACAAGCACCGGACTCCCGTTCTTTGAGGACCGTGGGTCCCTTTCATTTCTTCAACGCCTGGGTCTGCAGTTTATTTCCTGAGTTTGCTCCCAGAACTTTGCAGGCAGACACAGTATTGCCCAGAATGATTGAGTTTGCCAGTGCTGAACCTGGTCCTTTTTATGATCAGCTGTTCAAAATAAGGGGCCGACTGATAAAGGTGCCGATGGATGCCCCTGGCAGCATTCATTTCTGGAGCTTGGCGGCAGGTTCAGCTCCTTTGATTGATCCTCAGAGAGAGTGCAAGCTGGAAGAGGTAGAGACATATATCCATCCTGTCTCAGGGGTTAACACTGCCCGGCCAATCCTGGAGCCGGAGCTGGTGAGATGGGCCATGGCCATTCGGCCTAGTGTCTTAGTTTTCAGAAAGGGTGGCCTGCTCCTTCTGGAACCATACTATCCATTCCGCTTTGGACGGAACTTTGGTTACGACCAGCATATCCCCACAACGGTTGCTCAATTTCCCCTGGATAGCCGAGCTAAGCATGGGTCCACCATTGTCGGCGATGGCCGGTTGTGGTGGAATTTCTACCATCGCCAGGACGGTGCAGTTTTCAGAGTTCCCACAGTTTCTAACCGTGTTCCCCGGGTAACATCAGAATATATCAAATGGTGGAACATTCGAACCAGCTTCTACAGAGATAGTAGAGGTGCATTTTGGGACGTGGCCGAGCGTTCCTTTCTGAAACAACAGCCCGGGCCAGTGTTTGACATCCCCGAGGCCCACCTGAGAAGGCTTTATTCACAGCACCAGAGGGAGGCTGAGAACTATCTGGCCCAGCGTCGGGCTTTGAAGGAAAAGAATTCCGACCCGCCTGCTCCTATCTTCGCTGCTATCAACGAGGACACTTTCATGCAGAGTTTGAAACATCTGAGCCATGTAGGGGGCACTCGTTTTGAGGCGCAACAGTATCCATTTCCTGTCGAAGAGCCGCTCCCGGCAGTAGCTTCTTGGAGGGGTCCGACAGATAGATTTCACCCATATAGGACGTTTGTGCGCCGGGAAGATAGAACCCAGACGTACTACAAGCAGATGTCTTGGTTGTTTATTCTGCTGAATTTACATGGGTTATCTGCAGAAAACCCGATAATCGGCATATTGAACAAGCCGTTGTTTATCTCTTTTCACTATGTCGACAGCTGGGGTATGGACCACCTCGACTTGTTTCGGTGTCTTGACCTTCATGGTCATAGTGACCTGGCAGCTTTAGTGGAGAAGTGCCAGGTACTTGGCGATGTATGCTGGCTTATCAAGGAGGCTGCTTCACGCTCCAAGGAGGTAGCTTATCTGTACTGGCCGCTCTCTATCTTTTACGACGGCCCAGCAGGTATGATCTCTTCTTTCCTGACTGCAGTGATTTCTGCTCAGTATTCACACTTTGCATCCACTGATCACATTACCTCTCTGACATCTCCAATAGACAGGCCTGATATAAAGCGACAGGGGCTTTATAGAAAAATCATTGCGCAGGCTGAGAAGCCTACTTATTTTGAAATCCCTGCAGTAGCACCGACTACTACTCCCCTGCCTCCTGGCAAGAAGAGAAAGGCTTCTGTAGTTAAGGCTGCAGTTGGGAAAGCCAGGAAGGCCAAGAAGGCTTATGCTCAGCAATCGGCTTCGGTAGCTATGGACCCCGGGACCCCTCTCCCTGATATTCCCTCATTTGATGAGTTTGAATCTGAAAGGGAGGCTGCTCAGACATTGGTTCAGGGTAACATCAATAGCTTGCAATTGCATTCCTCATTCTCTTTCGCTGGATTTCAAAGAAGTCCTTGAATCTGACCCCTTCCTTTTGCACAGCCCAAGAGCCAGTTGTAGCACCTTCTGTGGTGGAGACCAGGTTGCCTTCTCCCACGCCGGCTAGTGAGGCGGAGGGTAAGTGTGTTTTTTTTCTTATCTGTTTCATACTTGCATTGTCTTCTTTGCTATATTCCTCAGAGGTCCCTTTTGCAGCAGTGGCAGGCGAAGAGCATACTGAAGCTATGATGACAAAAGAATTGCTTCAACCACAGGAGGGTCACAAGACTCAGTCGAAGCAGAGTACTGTTCCGGCCAGGCGCATAATTACCCGGTCTACATCCCGACATGTTTTAGAGGTGGCCCCACAGCGTGTAGCTAGTGTGGAAATATCCTCAGGCAGTTCTAAGACCGTCTCTGATGAGGAGGAAGCGACTTTCAGCGGCAGTGAGGGGGATGCTCCTGAATCAGAGGCCCCGCTTGTATTTGCAAAAGGTGCTCTGCCTTTTCAGCCTGCTAAGCTGCTGGTGCTATCTTCTGAGGAGGAGTTGCAAGAGGAGTTTGCCGGGCTCGACACAGAGATCGACATAACTCCACCATTTGTCACTCCGACTACGGAGCTTCCTTCTCTTTCACCCCACTTCGAGGATGTGGACCCTGCTTCAAGGGTGGGTTCCTTTTCATGTTTGTTGCTTCATTTGTTTCTTTCATCTAGTGCTGAAAGTTGCTTTGCTTTGGTCTTAGGGCATTGCCACTGCTAGCTCAGACACAACCGCAGCTGTCATGGACATTTCTTCTGCAAACTAGGCTATTGTCCCTTTTCTGCCTTTAACTTGCATGGGAGTCCCTGAGGTCATTCTCCCTGTGCCAGTGCGGATACAATCTTCGACGGATTTAGCATCGTTGGACTTAGGGGCCTCGAGAGAGAGTTGCATTCCTATCAGGGCTTCAGATTTCAGAGCCGAAACCGATCCATCTAGAAGCTCCGCTTTTATACCGGCCGCAGTAATGTCAATTGCGCCTGAGTCAGCAGTCCATGCCATAGTGGCTATAGAGACTGGACTTCTGCGTTCTCCGACTATAGCAGCTCCTTCCCTGTCACCAGAAAGAGCAGCTGAAGATGAAGCCCCTATTCAAGAGACTCATGAAGAGGCAGCTCCATCCTTCATCGATTCTCCTCCTGTGGACGTTCAAGCTATAGCTTCCGCTACAGCGATAGGGGAGGAATCTTCAGCTCAGCAGGAGAGCACAGAGAGGGATTGGCCAGCCCCTGCAGCAGATCTACCGTCTTCGTCCTCTCAGCCGGACGTTGCATTGTGGGAAGATATCGATGGCGAGGTGACCTTTGAAGCCGTCCCCTCTGCCTTCTTCGGCTTCGCCTCCTCTGACAACTTTGTCTGGCAACATCTGGACATGCTACGTCAGCTGGTAGAATCCCAGCCTGGCTTGACATATCTGCAACTGAAGGAAATCGCCCACCGCTTCACCGCTGGCTTGCAGGCCATGGGCTGCTCTTTGGACATATGGGTTCAGCGGGTGCTGCTTCTACTGAAAATCGTGCATCGGAGAGACTTCCTAGCACGGACTATGGTTGATAAGCTAACGGCGTTGAAGTTGCAGAGGTCAGAATATAAGTCTGAGTTGGGGAAGCTGACGCTCATGCTTGATGGACGCCGAGCCGAGCTACAAGGAGCTATTCAGCGGGAGGAAGCTGTGCGGGACCGGATGGCCATTCTGGAGACGGAGCTCTCTGGACTTCGAGCCGAATTGCAGCAATTATCCTTTATCCGGCCGCAGTCCGAAGAGGAGGTAGCCTCGCTGGAGGGACGAGTGATGTCTCTCCAGGACATATTCATTGGACTTCAGGAGGAGGAGGCGCGCCTTCATGAGCTGGGGGCCGCTCCTTATGTGGGTCTTCTGGCCTTCGAAGATATATTCCGGCGGCCATGAATTGTTTGTCCCTTCTTTTTCTCTTTTTGTTCTCTTTTGTGATATGATGTCCCCTCGGGGCTCTTTATGTACTCCCTTTTTAATGGAAAGGAATCTCTTGGCTTCATGCGTATCCATCTTATTCTGCATGTGGTTTTATCATTTTGGGAAGCGGGGTAGCGGTTTTGACAATCCCTCATGCGAATGGCTCGTACCTTGGCAGGAGAGCGTCCACCCCTTCAGAGAAAGGATGGGGAACTCGCTCCACCGCGTGACGGCATCCGAGGAGGTGCTTGAACCGAATTTTGTTGGTGGCAGCAAACGTCTTATTGGCCATGTGTGCCGTAAGGGAGACGATTTGCCGGAATGCAAATGAAGAGGTCTCATCAGAGTAGACGTATGGTCTAGGCTGGGTAGAGACTATTGCAGGTGGGACATTGAAAAGGATATGTGGTTCTCATCAGAACGGACATAAAGTACGAACTGGACAGATTGTATCATTGGCCGGGCGATGTACCGATCAGCCAACGGTTGACTTCATCATCGATATTGAGCTTATATCGATGCAAGGGAAATTTTAGAATAGACGTAAGGTCTAAACTGGGTAGGGTTTCATCATTGATCGGGCGAGGTGCCGGTCGATCAATAGCGGGTTTCAACATCGATATTGGGTTTATATCAACGCAAAGGGATTTCATGAGTTTCATCAGAATAGACGTAAGGTCTAAACTGGATAGGGTATTATCATTGATCGGGCCAGGTGCCAATCGATCAACAGTTGGTTTCATCATCGATATTGGGTTTATATCGATGCAAAGGGATTTCATGAGTTTCATCAGAATAGACGTAAGGTCTAAACTGGATAGGGTTTCATCATTGATCGGGCAAGGTGCCAATCGATCAACAGTTGGTTTCATCATCGATATTGGGTTTATATCGACGCAAAGGGATTTCATGAGTTTCATCAGAATAGACGTAAGGTCTAAACTGGATAGGGTTTCATCATTGATCGGGCAAGGTGCCAATCGATCAACAGTTGGTTTCATCATCGATATTGGGTTTATATCGATGCAAAGGGATTTCATGCGTTTCATCAGAATAGACGTAAGGTCTAAACCGGATAGGGTTTCATCATTGATCGGGCGAGGTGCCGGTCGATCAAGGGTGGGACGTACGTAAAGGTGTAGGTCTCGTCAGGACAGACGTAAGGTCTATTCCAACAGGTTTTATCGCAGGTGGGGCTTGCCAAGAAATGCGTAGGCTTCATCAGGACAGACGTGAGGTCTGAGCTGGACAGGCTTCATCAGAATGGTGATGGGCTTCATTGTCGGTGGGACGTTTGAAAGAAGGTATGTAGATTTCATCAGGGTAAACGTAAGGTCTACCCCGGAAGGGTTTTATCATCGGTGGGGAATGGAGCCAACTGACCGACGGAAGGTTTCATCAGTGAAGGGGAGGTAAAGGCCGCGTGCCGGTTGGCATGGAACTTTGAATTACCACATTACTGACCCAAGCGCCCTTTTGGGTTTTCACCGGAGCCAGCCCCCTCTTGCTTTTGCCCACGCGCCCTTTCGGGTTTTCACGTGGCGGGGTACCCGATTTTGCCTGCAGTGCCCTTTCGGGTTTTCACCACAGCTGGGTTTTAGCCATTTTTTACCCTTGTTCAGAATGTCCGAACAAGTCTGGCGGGGTATCTCTATTTTTTAACCCTATCCTTTTTTATTTATTTATTATTTTTCTTTATATATATATATTTGAACTGGGATTTTTAGCACAGATCAGGCGATGTGCCGCTTCATCAGTGGCTGCTCTTATCATCGGTATTGGGTATATACCGATGCAAGGATTTCATAGGCTTCATCAGGATAGACGTAAGGTCTAAACTGGATAGGTTTCATCATTGATCGGGCAGGATGCCGACCGATCAACAGCAGGTTTCATCATCGGTATTGGGTTTATACCAATGCAAAGATTTCATATGTTTCATCAGGATAGACGTAGGGTCTAAACTGGACAGATTTTATCATTGATCGGGCAGTGCGCCAATCGATCAACAGCAGGTTTCATCACGGCGGGACGTAAAGAGATATGCCGATCTAGTCGGAACGGACGTAAGGTCTAAACCGTACCGGTTTCTTTGCCGATCGGACAGCGAGCCCGTCAACCAAAGGTAGGTTTCATCATCGGTATTGGGTTTATACCAATGCAAAGATTTCATATGTTTCATCAGGATAGACGTAAGGTCTAAACTGGATAGGTTTCATCGCTGATCGAGCAGGATGCCGATCGATCAACGGGGAACTTCACCATGGTGGGACTTCGGACAAGGTATGGGGGTTTTATCAGGATAGACGTAGGGTCTATACTGGGCGGGTTTGATCGTTGATCGGGCAAGGTGCCGGTTGATTGACGAGAGGTTTATGGCGGGAGGTGAGGCTTCTTTAGGATCACCACGTTACTGACTCAAGCGCCCTTTCGGGTTTTCGCCGGGGCCAGCCCCCTCTCGCTTTTGCTCACGCGCCCTTTCGGGTTTTCATGTGGCGGGATACCCGATTTTGCCTGGAGTGCCCTTTCGGGTTTTCACCACAGCTGGGTTTTAGCCATTTTTGCCCATGCTCAGAGAACCTGAACAAGACCGGCGGGGTATCTCTATTTTTAACCCCATCTTATTTATTTATTTATTTATTTTCATTCGTTTATTCTCTCTTCCCCTCTTTTTTGGGAGGGTGACAAGTCGGAATGCCATTAGATCATGATGAGGGATGGCTTGGTTAGGGCGGAGTGCCGCTATACCAAGAAAGGGTATAGCTCGGCTAGGGCGGGAGGCCACTAGACCAAGGAAAGGGTATATCTCGGCTAGGGCTGGATGCCACTAAGCCAAGGAAAGGTGGCTTGGTTAGGGCGGAGTGCCACTAATCCAAGGAAAGGGTGTATCTCGGCTAGGGCGGGATGCCGCTAAGCCAAGGAAAGGGCGTATCTAGGCTAGGGCTGGATGCCGCTAAGCCAAGGACAAGGTGTATCTCGGCTAGGGCTGGATGCCGCTAGACCAAGGAAAAGGTGGCTTGGCTAGGGCGGAGTGCCACTAGACCAAGGAGAGGTGGCTCGGTTAGGGCGGAGTGCCACTAAGCTAAGGAAAGGTAGCTTGGTTAGGGTGGAGTGCCACTAATCCAAGGAAAGGGTGTATCTCGGCTAGGGCGGGATGCCACTAAGCCAAGGAAAGGGTGTTTTGGCCCGATTACTCGGGGAATATTGGTTGTGCAGCATGATACAGCTTGAGGTGTTTACCGTTGAGTGGCGAGAACTGAATTTCCCCTTGATGGTTAACAACTACGTAGGCCCCTCCTTCGTAGACCCTTTGTATCGCATAAGGACCTTCCCAATTAGCATTCAGCTTTCCTTTTGAGTTGGACGCCATGACTTCTTTTTTCTTGACCATGACGAGGTCACCTTTCTTGAATTCTCATCCTCTTACGAGTTTATTGAATGCAGTGGCCATGCGGTCCTGATACATTTGGATATTCTTCTGAGCTTGGAGGCGCTTCCCTTCCAATTCAGTCAGTTCTTCTAACCTTCTTTCAGCATTTGTTTGTTCGCCACGGGCCAGGCCATATTGGATTGACACTCTGAGCGACGGGACTTCCAGCTCTAGTGGAACCACCGCCTCCGAGCCGTATACCAATGAGTACGGTGAGCACCCTGTAGGTGTCTTAAAGACGGTGCGGTATGCCCACAGAGCTTCATACATCTTTCCTTCCCAGTCCTTTTTATTAGAACTGACAACCTTGGCTAGCAAGGTGCACAAAGTCTTGTTAAAAGCTTCTGCCAATCCGTTTGCCTGGGGATTGTAGGGAGTGGAGGTTCTCCATTCAATCTTATACTTCTCGGCAAGTTGATAGATTTTCTGATTTCTGAAATGACTTCCATTATCAGATATTATTCGGTTGGGGATCCCGAACCGGAAGATAATATTCTGCTTGATAAATCTGGCGACCAGTTCACCAGTCACTTCTCTTAATGCTACAGCTTCTGCCCATCGGGAGAAGTAATCTGTCATGGCCAATATGTACTTATGACCGGCCGAGGAAGTCGGCAGTGGCTCGACTACATCAGTTCCCCATTGTGCAAATGGCCAGCTAGGAACTATAGGGTGCAGAGTTGTAGGTGGCTTTCTAGGCACGGTAGCATGCTCCTAACACTTCTGGCATGACTTTGCAAATTTACAGCAGTCTTCAAACATGGTAGGCCAATAGTATCCCAGCTTTTTGATTTTTATCTTCATCTTGGGGCCAGCCTGGTGGGCGCCTGCTGTCCCAGCGTGTATTTCTTTCATCGCTTGCCAAGCTTCCTTAGTGGACAGGCAGCGGAGTAGAATCTTTTTGCGTGCATCCGCCATTATTCGGAATAAAGTTCCATTTCTGAATTCATAGGAATCTTTGATTCTCAGGAGTTTCATCTTTTCCTCCCTTTTCTCTGGCAGCTGTTGGTGCAGAAACCACTGTAGCAAATGTTGTCTCCAATCAGACGCCTGTACTGCGCTGATAGTGGCAACTTCTTCCTCTTCGGGGCACCCTTCTAGCATACTGGGGACTTGCCGCCGGTTCATAACAACAATGTTCAGTGTTTCATCTGGCGGGACTGCTAGCGAGCTGGCAAGCTTTGCCAGTGCATCAGCCTGGGCATTATGTCCACGGCCCACATGTTTGAGTTTGATATGATAGAACTTTGCCATGAGGCGTATAGCCTTCTGGTGATAGGGATTTAGTTCTGGCTTCCACACTTCGAACTCCCCTTGGACTTGCTTTATTATCAACATCGAATCCCCGAATACCTGAAGCATTTGGATACCCATGTTGAGGCTGATATCGAGTTCGATTATCAGAGCTTCATATTCGGCTTCATTATTGGTGCATGGCTTGTTTATAGAACAGGAAGTATGCACAACCTCCCCCTCTGGTGATTTCAGCACAATACCGGCTCCAGCCCGTATTCTGGTCTTTCCATCGGAATCTGTCTCCGTTCTGGATGCTCCATCAAAGAACAGTTGCCACATAACTGGCTGAGCTTGACAGGTCTCGAGTGTTTCATCATCGGGTAACTTAGTCCCCAACATATCATTCTCCGGCACAGGGTGCTCCGTGAAGAAATCAGCCACGGCCTGTCCTTTTATTGCCCTCTGGGGTATATATGTGATATCGAATTCCATCAGAATTACTACCCATTTGCCCAACCGGCCTTTCAGTGCTGGCTGAGTCAATATGTATCTGAGTGGATCTGCTGCAGATATCAATCTGATTTCATGTGACAACATGTAGTGTCAGAGCTTTTTGATAGCAAAGACTAGTGCCAAGCAGGTCTTCTCTATGTAGCTGTAGTTTTCTTCAGTTCTCATCAGCCTCCTACTTAGGTAGTACAGGGCTTGTTCTTTGCCTTCCTCATTTGTCTGTGCCAGCATTGCCCCCAGGGAACAGTATGTGGCTGCGATATACAGTATCAAGGGCCTGCCCTTAATGGGTGCCCCCAGCACCGGAGGGGTCTTGAGGTATTCTTTCAGCCTCTCAAAGGCTTCCTGACAGCCATCGTCCCAGAGGAACGACACATCTTTCATCATGAGTTTGTGAAAGGGGTGGCATCTTCCCGATAGATTTGATATAAATCGTCGGATGTAGGCCAGACACCCTTGCAGGGATCTCAACTCGTGCAGATTCCTTGGTGGAGGGAGCTCCTGGATAGCTTTAATCTTGGATGGATCAATTTCAATACCCCTATGTCGGACAATAAATCTGAGGAATTTCCCACTGGACACGCCAAAGGCGCATTTCATAGGATTCATCTTGAGTTCATATCTGCGCAACCTCTGGAATACTATCCTTAGGTCTTGCAAATGATCTTCTCTTCTGCTGGTTTTTACCACCAGATCATCAATGTAGCACTCTACCTTTTTGAAGAGCAGGTCATCAAAGATCTTTGTCATAGCTCATTGGTAAGTAGCGCCGGCATTCTTGAGGCCGAACGGCATCCTTTTGTAGTGAAATTTCCCCTTCGGAGTGCGGAATGCAGTGTGTACTCTGTCTTCTTCAGAAATCCAGATCTGATTGTATCCGGATGACCCATCTATAAATGATAGGGCCTCATGGCCAGTAGTTGCATCGATCATCACCTTAGTGATTGGCACCGAGAAATCATCTTTCGGGCAGGCCTTATTAAGGTCCCGGAAATCGACACATATTCTGATCTGCCCGTTCTTCTTCTTTACGGGCACTATATTGGCCAGCCATGTAGTATACTGGTTTTCTTCGACAAAGCCTACCTCAATCAGCTTGTCAACTTCCTTGTTAATCTGATTTATCAATTCAGGACGCATTCTCCTGGAAGGCTGCTTTACAAGGTTAGCCTTTGGGTTTATTGCCAATCGGTGCTGTGCCACATCAGAGCTCAGTCCTGGCATTTCATCATATGTCCATGCAAAACAGTCTCAGAATTCTTTCAAGAACTGTATATATTGTTCCCTGACATCTGGCTCCAGCAGTGCGCTGAGGAATGTTGGCCTTGGCTCATCTGCGGACCCCAAATTTATTTCTATCCGCTCATCGACGGTGGCTTGGCCTCCGTCTTCGACTTCGGGCGGGGCTTCTTGCAAATCGATAAAGCCTCCCGGGATATAATCTTCTTCAGTTTCATGCTCCTCTGTTTCATCATACTGGTCATCAGCGGAGGCTGGTGCATCATATAGGGCCAATATTATCGGATTCTGTTCAGTCTGTCCCGAGGACGGGGCTAGTTCAGCAGGAGATTCAGAAGTGGACTCTCCCGTTCTTAGAGGCTCTTCTGATGTGGGCTCCCTTGACAGATCATCATTCTGCAGAGCCCAGAACTCTTCTAGAATGCGTCCGAACTCTAAACACTCCTGCAACTCTCTGGCTATTTGATCTTCATCCGGGGTTCCCGTATCAAATTTTGCTTCAGCCTGGAACAGATCCTCTTTGGAAGACAGGTCCTCCCAGTACCAAGCTTTCTTTGTCTCATTAGATGTCTCTGTTTCTGGCAGACTGTCTGGGGCTTCATTGCTCATTATGGATTGATAAATGATTTCTTCATCTTCCGAGGGGTATTTGTCATATCCCACCTCGGGAGGGTCTTCATGCTGGTAGGAGACAGATATGACGTCTACCTCAGCCTCATAGTATTCTTGGAGGGTATAACCCAATCCTGGGTGTTGAGTGATCTTCCTCAGTTCTTTACTATCTCGAGGCGGATCCCACAGCTCCTTGAATGCCTTCTTCTGGGCAGTAGGCTGCATTGATGGCATTTGCATCTTGGAGAACATTTTTGAAACCCGTTGGGTAGTATAATCCAAGCCTGTAATCGGTACCATCCGGCCTGCAGCTTCTTCAGGGGCCATACAGTCTTGATCATCTTCCTCGACCGGCTCCCCGGTGTAGAATATAATAGGAGGCTCGCAGAAGCGAGGGATTTCCATAGTCTTCAGTGGTAGCACCGTTTGGTACTCAAGGCTGACGATGGGTTTAAATAAACCCTGCGGCACCTCCACCTGAGTGTACTTTTGTTTCATTTCTTCATCGGCATTATCCGGGTGGACGCTAGGAGGGGTAACCCGAGTAAAGTCACCGGCATAAGAGATGTGAGATACATTATGCTTTTTAACATAGCCCTTTGGTGGCGGTGGAGACCAATTCCTTGCCTCTGTCGCAGGCTTTTTCTGGCTGACCACAGCCTCTTTCCTTTCGCACTTTTGCGACACCTCGGTATAGTAGGATGCATCGAGCATATGGCACTCGAACACTTCGAAAGGATGCAGATCCGCAAACACCCTCTCTTCTTTTCCTTCATGGCAGTATTTGATGCACTGATGTAGCGTGGATGGCACTATTTGATATTCATGCAGCCACGGTCTCCCCAGCAGGGCTTTATACGTGGTATTAGAGTCGATCACATAGAATCGTACCACTGTAGTGAGGTCTCCCAATGTGAGGTTGAAATCAGCTACCCCAAGAGGTGTCTCACACTTTTGGTTGAATCCTGCAATCTTCATGTCTCTAACCTTGGTGAGCTGCAGATCAAAGTAATATTTCTGATAGATGCGGTATGGGAGAATGTTCACAGCCGCCCCAGGATCTATTAGTATTCTGCTTATCGGCTGACAGTTCAGGGAACCCCTCATATATAGCGGTCTGTTATGGCCGGAATTTGGGATCAGCATATCATCCTCTGTGAATGTGACTGACGGACCAGAATTCACTTCTGTCAAGAGTGCTTCATACTGTGCCGGCGATTGCAAGGCATTAATAAAGGCTTGGCGAGCCTCTTCACTCAGAGA
This sequence comes from Amorphophallus konjac, assembly GCA_022559845.1. NCBI lineage: Eukaryota > Viridiplantae > Streptophyta > Magnoliopsida > Alismatales > Araceae > Amorphophallus > Amorphophallus konjac. The sequence continues at coordinate 548,173,462 of CM040121.1, read as the reverse complement.
GAGGATTTCCCAGATAGAGAACCTGGTAGGGAGCTTCTTCAGCATTTTCATGATTCGGCTGCCCACCCGGACATTAGACAGTCTCATCTCCTCCACCCAACGGGGTCTTGGAGGCTCATGTGGTGCTTGTGGCCTTTGCTGCCCAGCGCCAGTTTCATCCTCTTGATCGGTTTCCCAGGAGGCTTCTTCTGTAGTAACGACCCTTGTTTCTGCTAGAGGGTTACTTCCTTTATTTTCTTCATGCTGCTTCTGCTTCCTAACTGCAGTCTGCTGGCATTTATTGCTTCTAGCTGGAGCCGTGTGAGCCAACTGTTCATTTTCCAAACTGGACAGGAATTCCAGGAATGAAGGAGCCTCTTCTTTTTCTTGGTACAAGCTGGCAGGGGGAGGAACCTGGACACCTCGTACCTCTGGCTCGGGGATCTGATAGGGTTGCTCCCCTCTGAATATAATATTAGGATTAGCTGGTGGCGGGCGCCCCCATCTTTTCCCAGAACGTGTTGCATGGGCTGAGGTAGAGGCCTCAGCATGGTTGGCTTCTAGCGGGGCATTCGATGCTTCATCCTCATCATTCTCCCCGGGCAAGGAAAAGAGTACCGACAGATTGTATCATTGGCCGGGCGATGTACCGATCAGCCAACGGTTGACTTCATCATCGATATTGAGCTTATATCGATGCAAGGGAAATTTTAGAATAGACGTAAGGTCTAAACTGGGTAGGGTTTCATCATTGATCGGGCGAGGTGCCGGTCGATCAATAGCGGGTTTCATCATCGATATTGGGTTTATATCGACACAAAGGAATTTCATCAGTTTCATCAGAATAGACGAAAGGTCTAAACTGGAAGGGTTTTATCATTGATCGGGCGAGGTGTCGGTCGATCAACAGATTGTTTTATCATCGATATTGGGTTTACATCAATGCAAAGGAATTTCATAAGTTTCATCAGAATAGACGAAAGGTCTAAACTGGAAGGGTTTTATCATTGATCGGGCGAGGTGTCGGTCGATCAACAGATGGTTTTATCATCGATATTGGGTTTACATCGATGCAAAGGAATTTCATAAGTTTCATCAGAATAGACGAAAGGTCTAAACTGGCAGGGTTTCATCATTGATCGGGCGAGGTGCCGGTCGATCAACAGTTGGTTTCATCATCGATATTGGGTTTATATCGATGCAAAGAAGTTTCATAGGTTTCATCAGAATAGACTAAAGGTTTAAACTGGATAGGGTTTCATCATTGATCGGGCGAGGTGCCGGTCGATCAATAGCTGGTTTTATCATCGATATTGGGTTTACATCGATGCAAAGGAATTTCATAAGTTTCATCAGAATAGACGAAAGGTCTAAACTGGCAGGGTTTCATCATTGATCGGGCAAGGTGCCGGTCGATCAACAGCTGGTTTTATCATCGATATTGGGTTTACATCGATGCAAAAGAATTTCATAAGTTTCATCAGAATAGACGAAAGGTCTAAACTGGCAGGGTTTCATCATTGATCGGGCGAGGTGCCGGTCGATCAACAGCTGGTTTTATCATCGATATTGGGTTTATATCGATGCAAAGAAGTTTCATAGGTTTCATCAGAATAGACTAAAGGTCTAAACTGGATAGGGTTTCATCATTGATCGGGCGAGGTGCCGGTCGATCAACAGCTGGTTTCATCATCGATATTGGGTTTATATCGACGTAAAGGAATTTCATAAGTTTCATCAGAATAGACGAAAGGTCTAAACTGGAAGGGTTTCATCATTGATCGGGCAAGGTGCCGGTCGATCAACAGCTGGTTTTATCATCGATATTGGGTTTACATCGATGCAAAGGAATTTCATAAGTTTCATCAGAATAGACGAAAGGTCTAAACTGGCAGGGTTTCATCATTGATCGGGCGAGGTGCCGGTCGATTAATAGTTGGTTTCATCATCGATATTGGGTGTATATCGATGCAAGGAGGAGTTTAAGTTTCATCAGAATAGACGAAAGGTCTAAACTGGGTAGGGTTTCATCTATTCCAGCAGGTTTTATCGCGGGTGGGACTTAGCCAAGAAATACATAGGTTTCATCAGAATAAGCGTAGGGTTTATCCTGGTAGGGTTTCATCATAGATCGGGCAAGGAGCCGACCGATCAAGGGAAGGTTTAAGAGTTTCATCAGGACAGACGTGAGGTCTGAGCTGACAGGCTTCATAGGAATGGTGATGGGTTTCATTGTTGGTGGGACGTTTGAAAGAGGGTATGTAGATTTCATCAGGGTAAACGTAAGGTCTATCCCGGAAAGGCTTTATCATCGGTGGGGCATAGAGCCAGATGACCGACGGAAGGCCTCATTAGTGAAGGCAGGTGAAGGTAGCGTGCCGGTTGGCACGAAACTTTTTGAATTACCATATTACTGACCCAAGTGCCCTTTCAGGTTTTCACCGCAGCCAGTCCCCTCTTGCTTTTACCCACGTGCCCTTTCGGGTTTTCACGTGGCGGGGTACCCGATTTTGCCTGCAGTGCCCTTTCGGGTTTTCACCACAGCTGGGTCTTAGCCATTTTTTGCCCTTGTTCAGAATGCCTGAACAAGACTGGTGGGGTATCTCTATTTTTAACCCCATTTTGTCTCTTCTTTTCCTCTTCTGTAGTTTCTTTCTTCTCTTCTGCTTCCTGCCCTGAAGCGGGTAACAGCATCCTCAGTAGCCTTCTCCTCATATCGAGCTGGGACCCAGCTTTGAATCTTCTTTGGTCGCCAGACCTGTTTATATTTTGCTGGCTTGGGCGCCAGTGGCTTTCTTTCATCAGCTTCCCAGTTGGCCCTCCTAGCGGCCAGAACGCGGAACCTGTTGTCGGTCTGGACAGTCGGGACAATCCTGTCCGGCCGGACTTCTCTGGGGCGACCGTTGAGGTTCAGCCTAACATCTCCCATCATCATTGTCTTCCCAGAATTGGAAAGATGACGCTCAGCAGCAGCATACCCGCTTCTCCAGTTATTTCTCTTTCCCCTCTGGGCTGCAGTGGGAACCGTGTCCCTCCTTTGAACTTGGTGTACATAGCAGGCGACGGCCGTCGAGGTCGTCTTCTCCGGTAAGCCAGCCTTCTTACCAGCAGTCTGTTGCATACGGACTGAATAGATCTAGAGGGGGGGTGAATAGATCTAGCCCCTTTTTCAATTTATAAACCAAAGATCGACTAGACCTTAAGCAAACTATGGGTTGCAAAGATAAAACTGATAACTACAGCGATAGCAAGCAATAAGAAGAGCACACACCACAAGCAAAACCACAAGACAGGATTTTTAGGTGGTTCAGTCTCTTCCCAAGACTTACGTCCACCCCTCGCTCAACTTGAGCAAGGCTTCACTAAATGAGAACTCCTGATCTCAACCAACACACCGCTGATACACAGCTTCTTCCCGCTGACACACAGCTTGTACCCGCTGCCTCACAGCTTGATACTTGATGTAATGAAAAGAACAAAAGATGCAACAGGACTGAACAAGAGCTTTTGAATCAAAGAAAAAGAGTTCAGCCTGGGACTGCAGGTAACAGGAATAGACTCCCTGTGGAACTTCCAGACGATTGCCTTCAGCTGCGACGCTGCTGGAGTCTTGCTTGTCTTGAGTCAGTCTTCCTTCTGCAGCAATGAAGATGCCTTCGGTCTTGTGCAGTCTTTGTGGTTTCTGAAGAGCCACTCCTTCTTTCCTCTTCGTGGGTGTATTCTTCTTTTTCTTCTACTCTGTGTTCCACACCCCGCTCTCTGTCATCTTTACCTTTTGTACCAGTTCTTTTCAAAGCATAGGCTTTTCCCGTGCAGATTCGTAATTGAGCGCACATCCATTGGATTATCGGCTAGAAAACAAGGAGAAGATTTACCCGAAAGATTTGAATAAGTTTGACTAGTTCTTTCCAAGATTCTCTCCTTAAATCCAGTGCGGAATCTTATCATCTGAACCGCCCAACAACCTGCAGCAACAACCTGCAAGTTTCTAGGAACAGGAACTGAATTCAGTTGAGTTTCAGTTCTGGACGCTGTATCGCTTGTGGTCGACAACGAGCAGGGCTTTGGTCGACAACCAAAGCACGTACAGAAGGAGAATGACTTGAGCTGTGTTTGGTTGGATTCGTTGGTCGACAATGACCACTTCACTGGTCGACAAGCAACCTTTGACACTTCTTCTGATTTGTTGATTTCACTTGTACTTCAGTATACCTGAAATTACTTGAACTATCAGATTTGCATTGAATTAGTTAAACACATCTTTCGTCATCATCAAATTGTCATGAGTTCATTACTTTACATTGAAGGAGCAATTAACCATATCCTTTGTCATCATCAAAACTAAGGGATGCACAACATTCTCCCCCTTTTTGATGATGACAACCATGAGTCATTGTGACAATCAACAGATTATAAAATTCATTTGATATTTCATTCAAGACTATCATAACACAGATTTTAGCCAGACAATTCATTTGATGTGCCGTTTGATGTGCCTTTCAAAAGCATCATAACACTAGTTACATGAAAGACTGAAAAAGGAGAAAGACACATAGTGACACATAGTTGACATCTAGACACACCTAGACACACAATGACACATAAGACCCTATCTCCCCCTTTGTCAACAACAAAAAGAGGAGTATGTAGATTATCACTCTGAGGAGGACGAAGAACTCTCGGGCTTCACTTGCTCTGCCATCCGATCGAGCTTGTCAACGATGTGAGCATAAGACAGCCTTAGCTTCTGGATCTCTGATATAGTATCGTGGTGATACTATTTACTCTGCTGGGTGGTGACCTCAATGCGAGTGCCCATTTCTGCTGACACTTCAGCTAAAGTACCAACCAGTCTGTTAAACCGAGAGCTAGCATGTTCTGAGTGTTCCTATTGTTTTATGAACCTGGTCTCCATCTGCTGTTCTAGTCTCTGAACTCGCAGCTCCACGCGCCCGGTGGCAGCATTCATACTCTCTTGAAAGGATTGGAATTGAGTGGTGAGAGAGGACAGCTGAGATGCTATCTGGAGAAGCACTCCTTGAGACTCAGTGGTGGAGGTGAAAGGAGGTGGTGGAGCAGAAGTAGACGGAGCGGAGGTAAATGGAACAGAAGTAGCTGGAACATGAGTGGCTGCAGTGCCTGGTTGCCATGGCACTATGAAGAGGGAAGGTGAAGGATGGGTAGCAGTGGTTGTAGTAGTGGGAGTGTGAGTGGGAATCACCACAGTTGGAGGGGTTACAGCAGGGCTGACATGAATTGGTGTCTGTGGTGGAGAAGAGGGTGGCAACGGTGCTTTGGATTTACCCTTGGATGGTAGGGTGCGCTGGACTTGATCTCCTACCTTCTTATAGCCCAAAAAGGTGGTCACGTAATGAAAAGAGTATACGTGCCATTTGGGAATGACAACACGCTGAGCGTGAGGAATGGGTATATTTGCTGTTTCCAGAATGGCAGTTATATGGGCAGCATATGGAAGAGAGTTTAGAGGATAATGCAAAATGGTGTGGAACGTGTTCAGCATGAGCTTGGGAAGGCGAATGAGTTGGCGAGTGATGAGGCCATGGAGAAGAAATAAGTGAAGGCGACTTACATGTTCCCTGGCGCCTCCTCTCGGTTGGATTATGGTAGTAAGAAGATGATGGAGTAATCGATGAAGAGGAGGGAAGGTGTTGGCATTGATGGATTTTGGAAGGACGTCAGGGGCTGGTTGGCCAGTGACCACGGCATATGCTGATCTGAAGTCAAAGTCCTCAGGATTGAAGACAGCACCATGTCTGGAAATTTTCAGCGCCTTGTGGAGTAACTTGACGTCGAGGCTGATGACGACCCTTTGAACTATTGTATAGACCTGGCCATCCACTACTTGCAGGTTGCGGTAGAATTCTTGCACAAGCTGTGGGGAATATTGAGTATGTGCGGAGACAAACTCTGTCCAGCCTTGGGCGTCCAAAACTTCCAGCAACTCTGGGAACATCTCCATCAGCCGCTGATCAGAAATATCTACTCTTCTCGGCGGCATGATGTTCCGAGGCTTGAGAACTCCAGAGACTGGATGGACGTTGGGTACTTCTGAAGCTGCCATTTTTCCGCCCGATCCAGCCGTATTATCCATTGTCGACCTCCGAGGGGTCGATGGCGGACCCTGCGTGGCCTTCTGCTTGGAACGCTTGGACGGCTTTGATGCTTCGGCAGGGGCCTCATTCCTTGCTCTCTTGGAGGACCTCATGGTGGAAGGATGCGAAAGAGCGATGCACAAGGGAGCGGAAGGGAACTGGAAACGGAAGAGTACCGTGAAAGGTGAAAACGGCGAAGTAGCAAGGTGGTGAATACCTAGGGACCCAGTCTGTTCAATTTATAGGGGCAGGATATCAGTGGATAAGTCCTGGGTCATAAATCCTAGGGTTTGTGGAACCAGCGCGATGATGAAAATGAAGGGACAAGATTAAATCAGCCGAATTAAATTTGGGGAATTTATTGAAGTGTACGCCCTTTCCTTAATGAAGCATTTATTTAACCTATCCACCCTTAGCAGAGACCACCTTGTAAACAAGTAGAGTGGGCCTAATGGTTCACTTGAATTTGAAAGTATTGCACCAATAAGCTTACGCCCCATATCTAATTTCCTCTACATGACTTCTTAAACTTATAATAGATTTCATGAGATGATTTTAATAGCTGTGCTTGCTGAACAGTGTTTTCAACTTTTCTTTGCATGCCATGCCTTTGGTCAACCATTTTCCTCTGCCTTTTAGATAATTTCGAGTTTTTCTTTTTGGAATCATTTTGAAAGCTGTGGTCAGGTTTATCACATGCTTTTCTACACGAGGAGACACGCTTTTTACACGCCAGAAACCTCGGCTACTTAGCATGCCTAACCATTCCACTTTTAACTGGGACACACCTTTTATCCGTGAGGATATACATTTATCAGACGCTAATATCCCCAGTTACTCAGTATGCCCAATCTCAATAATTTTTGATAGTAGCAGAGATAGATTGATTCTTCATGACACACATGCCTCTCACTTATTTTTCATCCATTTTTTTCTTAAAATGGGAGGCAGTAGTTTCTCAGAATCCAATCCATTGCTCTACCATGAAGACAGAGTTATGGCGTATTCCACGTGCATTCATGCTATATTTTTGGATTTATATTAACCGTTCAGCACGGGCACAGGTAGAGAAACCGACTTACTACTAAAAATCATAAGTCTTCAAAATCATGTGACAGAATCATAGTTATGGTTTGAATTTATTGAAGTAGTACAGTCCAAATCCTCATTACTACACTCAACCTCTACTCTTATTGATTACATTGGTGATTTTATTGGAAGATATGGTTAGGTTATTCAATGTTTCATCAAGGAATGAGTTTACACTTTTTCTCCCCCTCAATTTGAGAATCCATGCTGAAATAAAAAATAATGTTGGCCAGGATGAGATAGAAAGACACAGGGAATGGAAAGTATGGATGATGATGAATGAGTGAAGATGAATCTGAGCCCGAACAGTTTAAACAGTCCAGAAGATTCCCTACCAGAACTAGTGTCAACCAGGAACCTGTCTAAAGTGGACATTTGCTTCCGTACAGATCCATTGTCGACCATGGGAATGTCTATTGTCAGCATCTGCGTAGTCATAGAACCAATCAGTTTCCTATCTTGATGCCTTGGTCGACCAATGCCCTGTCGTTGGTCGACCACCAGAGCTAACCAGTAGCAGTGCCAGGAATTTGTAGAATGTTGCTTGAGTAACAGCCGACACCAGAGCTTCCAAACACAACCAGTACCAGAGATCTAACTGACATATCTAATTAGAGAAATGACAGAAAGCTATATAGAGAACACATGAATATGTGCATTTCAAGAATTTTCAGGAGATATTCTACATATCCCCAACTCCCTTCTTAGAGTTGAAAACCTGTCATTGTTAAGGGGTTTAGTGAAAATATCTGCCAATTGTTTTTCAGTTTCTACAAATTGAAGCATGAAATTTCCTTTGGATACCTCATCTCTCAGAAAATGATGACGGATCTCAATGTGTTTTGTCCTAGAGTGTTGAATGGGGTTTTTAGACAAGTTAATAACACTAGTGCTATCACATAAAATGGGTGCACAGCCAAGATCTACATTGTAGTCTTGGAGTTGATGTTTTATCCACATAACTTGTGTACCACAACTCCCTACTGCGACATATTCAGCCTCAGCAGTGGAGAGTGCCACAGAGTGCTGCTTCTTAGAAGCCCATGAAATTAAACATCCACCTAAGAATTGACAATAACCACTAGTACTCTTCCTATCAATTTTGCAACCAGCATAATCAGCATCCGAATATGAAATCAGATTTAGTTTGCAATATGTCGGATACCACAAACCCAATTCTTGGGTGCCGGCAAGGTATAGAAAGATACGCTTGACAGCTCCTAAATGTGATTCCCTAGGACTAGACTGATATCTAGCACACATGCATACACTAAACTGAATATCTGGCCTTGATGCAGTTAAGTATAGCAGGGATCCGATCATACCTCTGTATTTCTTGGCATCTACCATGTTACCTTTTACATCTGCTTCCAAAGTTGCATTTGTCCCCATGGGTGACTCGATTGGCTTGCAGCTTTCCATGCCAAATTTCTTCAACATCTCTTTTATGTACTTGGATTGATTTATAAAGTATCCTTCTCTGCATTGTGAGATCTGCAATCCAAGAAAGAATTGTAAATCACCCATTAGGCTCATTTCAAACTCATTGGTCATTAAATTTGCAAATTCAGTACACAAGGAGGTTTCAGTAGATCCAAACACAATATCATCCACATAGAATTGTACAATCAGTATATCCTTACCTTGGGTCTTGGAAAATAATGTTTGATCAATTTTACCTCTTGTGTATCCCTTTTTAGTGAGGAAGGAGCTCAACCTTTCGTACCAAGCCCGAGGCGCCTGCTTTAATCCATACAAAGCTTTATGTAATTTGAAAACATGATTAGTAAGTTCATCATTTTCAAAACCAGGGGGTTGTTCCACATAGACCTCTTCTTTTATAATACCATTTAGAAATGCACTTTTTACATCCATTTGTTGTAGTTTAATTCCATGAGATGCTGCAAAGGCTAACAATATCCTGATGGCTTCTAATCTAGCAACTGGAGCATATGATTCTTCAAAGTCAACCCCAAATTCCTGGTTGTACCCTTTAGCCACCAGCCGAGCCTTGTTTCTCATCACAACCCCTTCTTCACTTAGCTTGTTTTTATAAACCCATTTGGTTCCAATAACGGGGTGAGATGAGGGTCTAGGGACAAGACTCCACACCTGATTTCTTTCAAACTGATTTAGTTCTTCATGCATAGCATTTATCCATGATTCATCCTTTAAGGCTTCCTCTACAGATTTGGGCTCTATTTGGGACACAAGGGCAAGTTGATCTAGTTCATTAATGGCCTTGAGCTGAGATCTAGTCTTCCTAGGATCATGAATACCACCAATAATGTTATCCAAGGGATGATATCTAAGAAGTCTTAAGTTTTCAAGATTGTTACCTGAGTTGACCTCTCCTTCGGTTTGATCATTAGAATTACCTTGATTTCTTTCTTGATTCAGTTCTTCTTCATTCTCCATCGGTTTTTCTTTGCCATCCAGAAATTCCCCATCTTCTTCTTCCTTGCTGACCTGTTCATTTTTGCCAAAATCATTAATTTCATCAAATGAAATATGAGGGGATTCTTCAACCACTTGATCTTTGGTGTTAAATACCCTATAGGCTCTTGATCGGTCAGAATAGCCCAAGAATATTCCTGAGTCACTCTTAGGTTCAAATTTGTCCAAGACTTTCTTATCATTGTTATGAATGAAACATCTTGCACCAAAGATTCTAAAATGAGCTAGGGATGGTTTTTTACCTTTGAACATTTCATATGGAGTTTTTGCACTAGACGGTCTTACCATTGCCCGGTTTACAATGTAGCATGCTGTGTTGACCGCTTCTGCCCAAAATTTCTTTGGAAGATTAGCTTCAACCAACATGGTTCTAGCCATCTCGACAAGAGTGCGGTTCCTTCTCTCCACAACCCCATTTTGCTCCGGTGTCCTTGGTGAGGAGAATCTATGGGTTATGCCCTTGTTTCTGCAGAATACATCAAAATCAGAATTTTCAAACTCCCCCCCATGGTCAGATATGATTGAACACACTTTGGACTTACCATCCTGCTTCATTCTTTTGTAAAATTCCTGAAACTCATAAAAAGTATCACTTTTATGTGATAAGAACATTACCCATGTAAATATGGAAAAGTCATCAACTAGAACACAACCATATTTCTTACCACTAAGGCTAGCAGTTCTTGTTGGGCCAAAAAGGTCCATGTGCACAAGTTCTAGGGGTCTTGATGACTGACTTTCAGTTCTACCTTTGAATGGTTTTCTTGTTTGCTTTCCTTGGGTACATGCTTCACATACTTTGACATTTTGAGCAAACGAAATTTCAGGCATACCAAGAACCATTTTATTTTTCACAAGTTTGTGCAATACCCTATAGCTAACATGCCCTAGTCTTCGGTGCCACAACCAGGTCAAGTCCTCCTTCTTGGCGGTTAGGCACAAGTTGGAGTGGGCTGGATCATCCAAGTCTATCATGTAGACATTATTTACCCTCTTGCCCATAAACTTGACTGCTTCTGAATTTGGCTCAATAATTCTGCAGATCTTGGAGTCAAACACCACTTTATGGCATTTTTCGCATAATTGACTGATGCTCAATAAGTTATATTCCAGTCCATCCACTAATAATACATTTTCAATGCAGCTTGAGGGTTTCTTACCTATCTCACCTATCCCAATGATTTTGCCTTTGTTATTTCCTCCAAACGTCACATATCCTCCATCTTTTGCGCTCAGCTGGGAGAACTTGGTCTTGTCTCCCGTCATGTGTCTTGAGCAACCACTATCTAAATACCACTTGTTGTGCATGGCTGCCAGACATTCCTGCATCACAAATTACACAGAAACTTTTGGACCCAAATGGTACCCGGGTCCAAGATAGCTTGTGAAATCATGAAACTGCTGTAACAACACCTTGAGAACCCAAATTTTGTTAGAACAGCTTGCCTTTTCATTTCTGAACTTATTCAGGTTGTGTCTATTCTGAGTCCACTCTCTTAAGTTCCAATTTCCATTCTGTTTCAGCTGAGAGAATTTGTGGGTTCTGTTTGCGTGTCTGGTCATGGTCGACATCTGGTAAGTCTGTGGTCGACCATTGTTTCTCCAGATACCAGTATCTGTTCTGGTTGAGCCTCTGGTCGACAGAGGAGGGGTCTGTTGTCGACCAGCTTATTTCCAGACACCTTGTTTTACAGGTTTGTGTTTATTAACATGATTTAATGCTTTGTTTGTCTGGTTACTTCTGTGAATTTGAACTTCTCGTCTGATATGACTGTTATTTTTAAACTGATGTGGATTATCCATTTTCCCTTTAGAATTCCTCTCTTCCAAGGTGACATTAATCTGTTTAGATGAGCTTTCAGCTATATCCTTTTGTTTGTTTTGATATAAGTTTATCAAGGGGCCTTTTCCTTTAGAGTCAGCTATTTCATTTAAAGTTTTTATTTGGAATTCCTTTTTAGCCGTTGGGTTGTACCCTAACCCCTCTTTCTGAAAATTTACTTTTATTCCCAACACAGCGTTCAAGTTTTCTTGACCCTTAGTCATTTTTCCAATGTTTCCTGTTTGTTTTTCAGTTCACTTTGGATTCTTTCTATTTCTTTCAGAAGTTGACTGTTTTCTTCCTTGAGTGAGTTGTTTCTTTCTTGAGTTAGCTTAGTTTCCTGTTCATATTCTTGAGTCTTTAATTTTAACTCGTCAATTGTGTTTTTCAGTACTTCATTTTCTTCTAATAGCCCTTTGACGTTTTCTTCATCTATCTCGCGTTGATTCAGTTTATTTTGCAAGATGGTGATCTCCAATTCTAGTTCAGTTCTGTTGGCAATTGAGTTGCTGTCATTATTGAACTGATTAACCTTCTTCTTCAAACTTTTATTTTCCCTTCTTATTCTTTCATATGTATCAAGTAAATCTGAATAGGCTTCTTCCCAATCTGAGCTAGAAAAGTCTTGAAAAGGGGAGGTTACCTCAAGATCGTTGCTGTCTCCTTTGGCCATTAGACATGTGTTTCCTTCTTCTTCCTCGGAAGTTGTTTCCTCTTCGCTGCTTTCTTCCTCCTCGCTCCATGTGCTGATCATTGCCTTTGGTTTCTTGTTTTTCCATTTGAAGCTTGATTTCTTAGGAGCCTCTGGACATTCAGCCTTCATGTGTCCTGGTTTTCTGCAGTTGTAGCAGACAAGTTTGTTAGATGAGGCTTTAGTTTTGTCAGACTTAAACTGGGGTGACCTTCTTACCATGCCCTTCGGATTTCTAAATCCCTTACCTTCCTTCCGCAGAAACTTTCTGAACTTTCTTGTTAGCATGGCAAGCTCACCAGTTTCCTCACCTGTGCTAGATGAGTCATCAGTGTCAGATAATTCAGAGGTGCCTATTTTAGTTTTCAGAGCTAGCTGTTTCTTTTTCTTGCCCTCGTCTTCCTTTCTTTTTAGATTGACCTCATAGGCCATTAGGGAACCTACTAGTTCATCCACAGTCATAGTAGTGAGGTTCTTTGAGTCCTCAATGACTGTGGCCTTGGTATGCCACATAGGAGTGAGGGACCTTAAAATTTTTCTCACTAGCTCTTGCTCCTTGTAGGTTTTCCCTAGACTCTTTAAGCTATTTGTTAGTTGTACTAGTCTAGCATACATATCAGAAATGTTTTCATCAGTTTTCATTCTAAACATTTCATATTCTGAGACTAACATATTTGCTTTTGACTCCCTTACCTCTGACGTACCTTCATAGATGACTTCGAGTCGATCCCACATCTCCTTGGCTGTTGCACATTGTGAGACTCTTGAGAACTCCGTGGGATGAAGTGTGTATTGCATTACGTTCATAGCTCCCCAGTTGATGGTTGATTTTCTGACCTGTTCTCTGGTCCAGGTATCCTCGTCTTCGGGCAGATCATAGGGTCCGCGGCTCACTACTCTCCACATCTCATGATCTTGTGCTCTCAAGAACACCTGCATACGATTTTTCCAGTATGAGTAATCATTTCCATCAAAGTATGGTGGTCTAGTCACAGAGTGTCTGTTGGCACCTAAAATATGATCGTCGGCAACCAAGCCATAAGGACGAATGACCCGGCCCACCGAAGTACGGAAGCCGATGAAGATCAACATATTGAAGACTTCTCAAGCTGCCAGAGCCTCGAGTCACTCCGTATGGATACGGGGACTTCACCTCAGGAGAGCCGAGACGAATCCACAACCAACCGGCAGTGCGACCAAGCCTGCCCAATGAATCGGCATCGACTTTGTCGTGCTGCATCCACTACACCCGTTGTCCGACCAAGGTCGACGGTCTACCCGGTGGCTACCCACCTCATGAAAGGCTCTCCCGAGGATAAAGGAGCCCCCCCGACTTCCCGAAACGGAGAACCAAAAGCTCTGACGGCGGAAGATCCCGATCACCCGGCATGGGCACGGCTTCCCGTCAAGATGGGCCCATTAGTGGCCGAATGATCGCCCGGCTCAGGCGGAACTATCTCCCGGCTATCTAACCTCCCAGAAAGCTCTGAGTACGAGCCAGGCCGGACCAACAGCATGGAGCATAGAGCCGAAGGCCGTGCCGGTAGAAAGCCCGTACGATCAAGATAAAGCTATCCATAACCTCGAGAATGGCCGTACGCCAATCAAGGAGCTTCGACAGATCATATTGTCGAAGTCTTAGTGAGCAGTGGCAGAGTACATGTTCACGATGGCCCCGAATTCATCGACTGGCTCAAGCATAGAAGGGGCATTAGTCCGGCACGCCTTAAACCAGCGCGCCCCTCACCCAATGCCCTTATCCCGGCGCGCCCCTTATCTCCAGTCCTTATCCCGGCGCGCCCCTACCTTCAGCCCTCTTCCCGGCGCGCAAGTTACCCTATCGAATGGCGCCTTAAACCGGCGCGATAAGTTGATGAAGACTTCCCCGACGCGCCAAAAGCTCACGCCGGATGAAGAGCCTCCAACCTGTTATATATAGAGGCGAGGTTCGATTGAAAAAAGGGGTTCGAAGAGAGAAAGAAGGCAAAAAAAGGCTCTGGGCTCTCAGAGAAAGAAAGGAAGAAAAGGGTGAGGCAACTGGGAAAGGAGAGAGTCTTCTTCCTATCTCGGGATACACAGAGAGGGAGGGTTTTTCTTCTCTGAAGGGGCGACCGTCGGCCTGCATCGACGATACTCTGTTTTCTTTTGAGGAACAGGTGGGCAAGGGCCGTTTCTCTTCCTACTTTCCGCGTTGCTTTTCCTTTTCCTCTAAGCTTCTACCTGTCGAATGTAAGCGATGGAGGGGAGGGGCGACGATGATATGAGTCGATTCCCCTCCCCCCCTTTTGCGATTTCTTCTGCCATCTTCTTTCTGTTGTTGTGACCTGGGCGTCCTCTGCTTCCGAATATCGTTAAACGGCAACCAAACAATGGTGCCGGAATTGTAATCTCGCCATGCGAATGTCAAATCCTCCCCGTCTTAGGGATGGTGATATGTATGCATGCCTGTGGATGCTTGAATCAATAAATTGGAGGAACGATCTCCCCTTTCTCTATCTTTGTTTATACTAGTACGTGCGTCAGGATTCTTCTCTGCATAGGGCCGATTCCGGTTTCCTCGAGATGCATATTATGCCCCGAATCACCGCGGGCTACAGAAACACCCCTCCCCGGGGGCTCCCTTGCGTTGCATTTCTTTCATGTTTAGTTCAAGGGCTTTGCATCCCTTTCTCCTCTCGGATGGAGCCGTGCCTCTGCATGTGCCTTTGTCCCTTTGAGTATTGTTGTCTAACTGTTCGAACATATGTCCCTGCCGAGGGTCTGTCTGACTTAGGCCTTTATCATTTGTTCTTCATGGCCGTTCGCATTGTTCCGAGATTTCCTCGTCACTCCGATCATCCGGGGAGGGGGACATCCCCCTTTTAGCTCCAGCAGTTGCCGGGCGACCGAGGGCCCTACCTCTCCATGGTGGGCGCCTTCCCGAAGCCATGGCTAATAATGAAGGGGAGCCTGGGTCAACGGACTCAACCCTGACAGACCAAGGCCCGATCGAGATCATGGGGTGTGCGCTCCTTGTAGGCTAGTCCTCGGAGTCCCACTCTCCTGATGGTCAGTTCCCCCATGGGACGAATCACTGACTGCGAGTCCTTCATCCCTCGTAGGCAAGTCATCGGGGTGTCGTCCTCATCATCAGTGACTTCGCCCTTCTATTTCTTCCCCCATGGAGCTTTGGTGCCCCTAGCAGGCTTGTCCTCGGGGTATCCTATCTAGTGGGGTATGCTGGTCGCCTTTGGGCAGACCGGTGATTTAGGGGCTTGCTCCATTAGTGAGTATGACCCCGATCCTCCCCTGCAACTCTGTTTGTTCAAGGGAGATGCTGTCAAATTTTCGACAGACTCTGGATAATTATGCCAATAAAAATGATTGCTCCAAATCGAATCAACTCATTGCTCGAGTATGAACCTCGCACTGACCTCCCCATCATTTCCAGAAAGCCATGGACTCCAAACAAACGATCGTTTGGCCCAAACAACTTAAGAAAGGGTCCCATGAAGTCTAATAAACTTAAAAAGTTCATAATTCAACAAAACAGGTTTAATACGGCGCGGTCTTAACCGGCGCGCCCTAAACCGGCGCGGTACCCCCCCCCCCCCCGCGCCGGATTAACCCCACACTCATTTCCTTAAAAAATTTCCTTGCGACTTTCCGGCGCGCCCTAAACCGGCGCGCCCCAACTCTCTTGCGCGCCGTCTCAACCGCATGAAGACCGCGCCGTATTAACCACTATGCCTACGTTTTACCACGCCGTATAAGTGTTTCTTGCATAAGCCACGCCGGTTTTGAAGCCTCGCCTCTCGGGGGCAATGTCGATGAGCCGTAGCAGGCATCGAATTGAATAAAGAAGGGTCAAGCAAGCCCGGGTCATATTATCATCGTATTCATTGTCATATCCGTTAAGCGTTTTGCTTTCGCTATTACACTTGCGCTGTTCTTCCTCCTCTCAGTGAGGGGTAATAAATGCGGCTGATCGCCACCGTTTTATAACACTATCTTCATGTGTAACCTAGGCATGAATGTCTTAGGTGCGCGCATGCATAGACCCTTTGTGACACGGCTTACTCATGATCATCATGTAGCTCTTTTTAATCCGGCTTCGACAGCCCGATATCTCGGCAATTAATCAAAGGTGTTCCCTCCTCGTGGGGGATGTAATTAACGCCATAACCTTTATGGTATGGCAGACTGCTGGTCCCGACCGAACCTCACATTCGCCCTACATGGGTCAGAATGAGCGCATAATAAAATCGTCACTCACGTGGCTGGCACGCCCTCGTCGTCAATCAGTCAGTTGACTACAAGTTAGTTAATTGGTTGATCGACACGTGAACGAAAAGGCGGAACGAAAGAAAAGGTCGCAAACATAGTCTGGCACGCCCGGTGGGACCAGTGTCACCTTTCATCTCTTTGCCGAGATACTCGGGCTTCGAGGCCCTCTCAAAGACTACTGATTATCGCCTTGTTTGATATTTCAGTGCAAACAATGACGACTCTCGGGCTAACCGGCGTCAGCTTCAGTCCTGCGATCGTCACCGGACACGCGCAAGGGTACCTGGCGGTGCCCATAGAATTTGGTAGCTTTCCTCCTGCTGTGGGCTTCCCCAACTTCTTGGGGTTGGCCTTTGTCGACATGCTGGAAGTCGAAGCCACGGAACCTGTCAAGGAAGCCGTGAAGGAAGTGGAGCCTCCGAAGGCCCCCTGCTGCGATGGTTCGCTCAAGAATCCGGCCCCGGCCGCAAGCTGCCTGGTGCACCACATTGTACGTAGGACGCACCCCACTGTCATCAACAGACGCTCTGGAGGACGCCAGCGTCGCCAGGATCGCAAGAATACTGCTGTGACCACCGGAACTGTATCTCAGTCCGGAAAATCAATGCTGGTGGGAGGCATGCGTGTCTTCCTCAACGGGCGCACGGCACGGGTGACCCCAGACCGCGTCATCCCAAATGTTCCCGTCTACAACAACTATCAAGCTCTCGCTGGAAGGAGGGCAGAAAGAGAAGAAGCCGGCCACCATGGCCAAGGAAACTCGGCGCTCAGGTCGAGGAAATTCAAGCAGGTGTGGGTTCCCAAACGGACCCAACCCGCCTACCATCTAACACCCACCCGCCGCCGTCCTATGAACGACGAAGCGGGAGCGAGAAGAGAAAGGGGCTTGTCCCCGATGAATGAAGAAGAAGTGGTTGCGGATCCTCCGCGTCACAGAAGTTTCCGGGCTACGGCCCGTCAAGCAAACGTCCCTGCCACGGGGCGAAGGTTCCAACAGCCAGCCGACAGAGCTCGACTGGCCTACATTCCTCCTGCTAGAGGTCGACCACTCTCCCCTGTGCTACATCAAGAACGGGGTCGAGAAGAAATGGCCTGCCTGGTCAGAAGCTACTTCCGAGGATTGGGCAACACCTCGCTCGGACAGCAGCGACTGATGCAGACGGTCGCCGCTGAAGAAGATTATTGTCCATCAACGGAAGATGAAGAAGAGATGGAAGATAGAATGATGGTGTCGTCGGTTGACGACAATGGACACGATGACGGCTTTGAGATCGAAGCCGATGAAGCCTTCCCCGAGCGGGAAGAAAGAAGAAGAATTTCTATGTTTGAGAGGCTGACCTTTCCGCAACAAGCAAGGCGGAGGGTCCATCGACAAAGAAGGAGGATGCAGGTTTTCACTTGCAACATGGCTGGTGTATCCAGCCGAAATGGGGAGCTTCCTGAAGACCCCCAAGAACTGGCTCAGTTGGCCGTACGGCCGGGACCAGCTACCCGCAGGACAGAAGCAGCAAGAGGGCTTCTGACAATGATGAAAGAGAAACAGCCCCAGTTATACCTCCACTGGGATGACAAAGCCCCCGTCTTGACCGCTAATGTGGTGACGGCGGAAGAAGAAGACGACGTACTCCTCGACATCCTGCCTGAGGGTACGTCCGGGGAGACAACAGAAGGTGTCCCCACCACTATAGATCCATCAGTCTTGATGCTGTTGCAAAGATATCAACGGGAAATAGATTCCCTGAAGAAACAGCTGATGGAGAAAACTGAACACTCATCGGCCTCCAAACCACCCGAAGTCCAGGGTGAATCATCCCGGGGAGCGGCTCGTCGAGACAACCCTCCACCGCTCTATACACTACCCCAGCCGTCAGAGCCAACTGTGACGACAGCACAACAGCGGCCACCACAGCCTCAGCCGCTGCTACCTCCGGTGCTTCCTCAGGTGCACCCAACACCCCCGCTGCTGCATCCTCCACAGGCGACCACCTTGGTCACCCCATACCTGCAGCCAGCACACTTCTATCCGGAGCCAGTCGACCCCACGATCGTGAACCGGATGATGGTGGAAAGGATGATCGAGCTGAAGCTCGCAGAGAAGAGCGAAGGCGACTACGTCGCATTCGATGCCTATCGGGTGCCCTACCCGCAACACCATGCGGCTAAGCGACTTCTCCCGGGAGTCAACAAGCCGCCCAAATTTGACAAATTCAACGGGAAAGGTTCCCCAAAAGAACATATTGCATATTATATGACCGTTATGGGTGATCTGTCCACCGACGAGTCATATTTGCTGAAATTCTTCGGGTCCTCGCTGACGGGGCTCGCATTTGAATGGTACTCCAGCCTCTCGGCCGGGTCAATCAATGACTGGTCAGATATGCAGAGGAAGTTCAGAGAAAGATTCCATGTCACAGAGAGGGAGGTCACAGTGGCCGAACTCTATTCGACAAAACAAAGGGCAGATGAGACCGCCCTTGACTACATCAAGCGGTGGAGGAACCTCGGAATGAGATGCAAGCGGTCCCCGCATCAGGAGGACGCTGTGCAAATATGTAAGCAAAATCTCAGGAGGGAGGTCCTGGAAAAGATGATTGGTATGGAAATACGGTCGTTCGACCGGCTGAATAATGTGGTAGCTGAGGTGGAAGCTTTTCTAGCCAAGCCTGTCCCGACGTCAACTGCCAGCATAGCCCAGAAAGGCAAGGCAGCAGAACGGCGCCCCACGCCCAAAGAAGCGAATGCGCTTGATACCAAGGCGTTCGAACAACAGAAGGAGAAAGGCAAGAAAGCGGCTCCCCCGCAACCTGCGAAAGCTCCAGATGACAAAGAAGGTCCTTCGTTTAGGGACAAAATGAAGAAGGCTTATTCCTTTCCTAAGGATAAGACCCTGATCCTGTTTGACTGGGTAACAGAATACAGTATGGTCACTCTGCCTGAGCCGAGAAGACCAGAAGACCTCAAAAGAAGAGACAGTCCAAGATTCTGCCCCTATCACCAGATGTTGGGACATTCAATCGAAGACTGTTATGTTTTCAAAGACATCATTGAAGGAATGGTGAAGAAGAATGAAATAGAGCTGGGAGAGTACAAAGTAGACCCTCCTCAGCCACATGAAGCTCCTCCCAGAAGAGCAGCAGTCAACATGATCTCCCTCTACCAGGCATTACCTGAGGAGATCTCTGAAGCAAGCACACGGAGCACCTACGAAATCCATTTCCTAGAGCCCGTGAAAGAACAACAGGGGTGACAGCAAATCCCTGTGAAGCGCAAGAAGAAAAGGGCACCTCGCCCAAAAGAGGGGGCACATGTCCGTGGCATTACACCCCGGCCCGCTCCGCCAGTGGTAGCACCCATATGGGTCACTCCACCTGCAACTATCAGAATACATACACCCAACAGGAGGAGACAAACTCCGCTGCCAGTAATCAAGGAGACCAATCCTGGGGTCCTTCAACTACAACACCCGATTGAAGGGCTAGATGAATATGTACAGCCCGAACTGAAACCTCTACTAGTACGGGACCACGTCCCATGGCAAGAGCTGGAGCAACTCTCACTCAAGCAAGGGGAGGAAGCTGAAGCAGCACCACCTCAAGAGAGCAACCTGTTCTGGGGGCAAGCGCCTGCAGAAACCAAAAAGAAGAAAAAGCAGAAGAAGAAGAAAAGAAAGGCCGCTGGGGCCCATAAAATATAGGTCGTCTCCTGCAATACCCTGTCAGCACTCTTCAACCTGCCCGGAGAAGAGGAAGAAGAAGAAATTTGCTTCACACCCCATGCTGGGGGAGGCAAGGCTGAGGCCGCAACTGCTGCACATGCCACTCGGTCAGGCCGGAAATGGGGGCGCCAGCCGCCACCCAATCACAATATTATGTTCAGAGGGGAGCAACCCTACAAGACACCTCTGCCGGAAGTTAAGGGAGTACAAATCCCTCCTCCGTCAGGTCTATACAGCAAGACTGGGGGCAAGACAGTCCCTTCATTCCTTGAATTCATGAAGATGTCAAAAGGGAAGCAGCCTTGTCAGGAAGCAAACCCTACACCCGGGGTCATTCACCCGCAGCCAGCGCAACCCCCTGAGGATGCAAATGCAGATGGAGCTTGCCCTACAACAGCCAATAAAGAAGACCCGACAGTCGGTGCCAGCCTAGATGGTGCCGAGTCCGAGGAAGATGAAGCAGGGCCATCTGGACCCACAAATCAAAACCTCCCTAAGCCCAGGTGGGTTGAGAGATGAAGCTCTCCAATGTCCGGGCTGGAAGCCGAATAATGAAGTTGCTCAAGAAGCTCCCTGCTCGATTTACGATCTGGGAAATTCTCTCTTTGAGTGAAGAAACTCGACAGGCGATCATTACTGCTCTACAGACGCCTGCTCAGTTTGAAACCTACATAGCTGAGGCTATACCAGAAGCCAGTATGACCTTCTCTCCAGAAGACATGCTACTGCCTACTGCCAGTCACAACAGGCCGCTATATATGAAAGGATATCTGAATGGAAGAGAACTGAACCGGATTCTGGTTGACCCTGGTGCAGCAGTCAACATCTTGCCATATAGAATATACGAGAGGTACCACTTCAATGTGCATCTCGAGAAAGTCGGGGATATGCGTATCGCTGGCTTCAACCAAAAATGTGAAGTATCTATGGGAGTGGCAGAGTTCACGCTGACCCTGGCAGATTTCACTACAACAGTGCAGTTTCACGTCATTGACTCTCGCACCTCCTACAAAGCACTGCTCGGCCGCCCATGGCTACATGAAAATATGGTGGTGCCCTCCACGCTCCACCAATGCATCAAATACAGCCTCCAGGAGAAGGAGGAAAGGATATTTGCTGACATCCACCCGTTCGAGGTGTTTGAATGTCATTTGGCAGACGCCAATCTGTATACGGGGTCTCCCCGGAAGGTTTCTGAAACTGAAGCCCCCGTAGGGGCGTCGAAGAATAGATCGGGTGGCGGTTGGTATCCACCACCGCCGCGCGGATATGTCAAGCCAAAGGTGGTTTCCCACATCACGGCTTCTGGAAATGTCGGCAGGGTGACACCCCCAGCATTATACCCCAAAGCTAAGGAAGTGCATGTTGATCGACAGCACGACCGCATCGGAGTCCCGGTCGGCCTCACCAAGCCAGTCTCCGGCCTCGATGGTCCCACTGTCGAACCTTTCAAAGCTTGGGAGGTGGCACAGGAAGATGGGCCCAACAGCTTATTCTATACAGCTGAGGAGCATCCCACTCAGGAAGACACAGACTGCAGCCTCCCTGAAGATCTAGCCGACCCACGGGTTCCTGTGCAGGGCCTGGCTTTTACCACTGATCGGACGGCCAGGATGTTTCAGAAGCAACACATCCCTCCCGATCAATCTAAAAAATGCAAGGAAGCTTTCCAGAAGATGTGGTATCCCGCAAATCTGGACAAAGAAATGAGACGTGTCTCTCAACATCCGGGTCTGGGCTTCACCCTGGAAGACTACTATTACAGTGGGCGGTACGAGGTGGATACCATCTCCACCTTCTATCCAACTGAAGATAGCCCTCTGGGGGCAACTTTTGATGAATATCCGGCGGAAGCCGAACATGCTGAATTGGCTCTAGCCGGGAATCAACAAATGGAGACCTTGATCTCCTGTCGATGCTGGGAACAGGTCCGTCCTGAAGAAGCGGCCTTTCAAGCCAAATTTGATACGGCTAGCAGCAGCGAAGCCGAAGATACTCAAGAAGCAGAAGTCTCTCCCTCCGCAGGGGTCATACTAATGACGACTTCAACATCCTTTCTGCTAGTCAACGAAGCCTCGGTTTACTCCAATCAAGGGGAGCCAGCTACCATGAAAGAAAGGGCCACTTCTATGGAGGATACAACCGTCCCAGAAGGCGAGACTCCCTCAACTTCTGCTACAAATCCAATATGCTATCCGAGCCCGGCGGCAAGCAACTACTGGCCTGTCATGGCTGCAACCTCATCCACAAGCACTGAAGCTGTTCTCTCACCCTCGGGAGCTGCAATGGCAACAGATGTGTCCATAGATCCATCCACACAGTCGCTAGCACAAGAGATCAAGAGACCCCATGTAGCTCTGGCGATATCCGACGAGGAGGTCGAAGTGCTCGACCCTCGAGACGGCGTTCCAGACTTCGTCGACCTCCAACCGGCACCTATGGAAATAGAAGACGGAGGTCAAGCCACAGTCGATGAACTGATAGAAGTGAACCTGGGAAATGAGAAGGACCATAGGCCTACCTTCCTCAGTGCCCAACTGTCCCCAGAAGAACGGGCGCTGTACATCCAGCTGCTGCTAGAATACCGGGATTGCTTCGCCTGGACCTACAAAGAGATGCCAGGTCTAAGCCCCGCCGTCTCACAACACGAGCTAACAATCAGCCCCGAAGCCGAGCCGGTGAAGCAACCACCGCGGCGTATGAGGCCAGAGCTCATCACCCGAATCTGTGCTGAGGTTGACAAGCTCATTGATGTAGGATTCATTGAAGAGAATCAATACACCACATGGCTGGCGAACATCGTCCCTGTGAAAAAGAAGAATGGACAGATCCGGATTTGTGTCGACCTCCGAGATCTAAATAAAGCCTGCCCTAAAGATGACTTTCCGGTGCCAATAACTGAGGTCATGATCGATGCTACAACCGGCCATGAAGCCCTGTCATTCATGGATGGGTCTTCCGGATACAATCAGATTTGGATTGCGGAGCATGATCGGGTCCATACTGCTTTCCGAACTCCCAAAGGCATTTATCATTACAAGAGAATGCCGTTCGGACTGAAGAATGCTGGCGCGACCTATCAGCGCGCAATGACCAAAATCTTTGATGAATTGCTCTACCATAAGGTCGAGTGCTACATCGATGACCTGGTGGTCAAGACCAGAAGAAAAGAAGATCACCTGCAAGACCTCCGGATTGTTTTTCAGAGGCTGAGGCAGCATGAGCTAAAAATGAATCCTATGAAATGTGCGTTCGGGGTGTCGAGCGAAAAATTCTTGGGCTTCATCGTCCGATATCGGGGAATCGAGATAGACCCTACAAAGATTAAGGCGATTCAGGAGTTACCTCCACCCAGGAACATCTCCGAGCTGAGGTCACTACAGGGCCGCTTGGCCTATATCCGGCAGTTCATTTCCAATTTGTCAAGGCGATGCCAGCCTTTTCACAAGTTGATGATGAAAGATGTTCCCTTCTATTGGGATGAAGAGTGCCAGACAGCCTTTGATAAGCTAAAAGACTATCTGAAGACTCCTCCAGTATTGGGCGCACCGGTGAAAGGACGACCGTTGATACTGTATATAGCAGCTACACACAATTCCCTGGGGGCAATGCTAGCCCAGAATAATGAAGAAGGGAAAGAACAAGCCCTCTATTACCTCAGTCGGAGACTGGTCAGAACTGAAGAAAAATATACTTATATTGAGAAGATCTGCCTGGCACTAGTCTTCACAGTCAAAAAGCTCCGGCATTATATGTTGTCGCATGAAATCAGCTTGGTGTCCAAGGAGGATCCCCTGAAATATATTATGTCCCAGCCGGCACTCAAAGGCCGCCTAGGCAAATGGGCGGTAATCCTTATGGAGTTTGATGTCTCCTACATACCGCGCAAGGCCATCAAAGGTCAAGCTATTGCAGACTTCTTCGCTGAACATCCGATACCCGGGGAAAGCCCGTGGGAACCAGAACTTCCCGAGGATGAAACCCTAGAAGCCGCCCAGGTACAGCCTTCCTCGTGGCAGCTATACTTTGATGGCGCTTCCAGAATTGACGCCTCTGCTACCGGGTCATCCAGGGTCAGAGCGGGGGCAGGTATAGTCTTGAAGTCCCCAGAAGGAGAAGTGGTGCATACTTCCTGCTCCATAAACAAACAATGCACAAACAATGAAGCAGAATATGAAGCCCTGATAATCGGGTTGCAGATTGCTCTGACCATGGGAATTCAGATGCTGGAGGCATTCGGAGACTCCATGCTAGTTATAAAGCAGCTGGAGGGAGAGTTCGAGGTGCGAAAGCAAGAGCTCCTCCCCTATCACCAGTTGGCAACTCGCCTAATGTCAAGATTCTACTTCATCAGCATCAAGCACATCAATCGAGGCCGGAATGCTCAGGCAGACGCCCTCGCTAAGCTGGCCAGTTCATTGGCGGTCCCGCCAGACACAAGCCTGAATATAACAGTAATCAACCGCCGACAGGTCCCCAGTGTAACAGAGGTTCTGGCCGACGAACATGAGATGGAAGTAGCAGTCATCGAAGGGGTCCAACAACCCGATTGGCGAGAGCATCTCTTACGCTGGTATCAACACCAGCAACTTCCAAAAGAAAAGGAACAAAGAATGAAGCTCCTGAGGATCAAGGATTCTTATGAGATGAGAAGCGGGACCTTGTTCCGAATTATGGCAGATGCCTGAAGGAAAGTCCTACTCCGTTGCTTGTCTTCAGCAGAAGCGGGACAGGTGATGCAAGAAGTTCATGCAGGATCAGCGGGGGCACACCAGGCCGGTCCGAAAATGAAGATAGAGATAAAGAAATTGGGTTACTATTGGCCCACTATATTTAATGATTGCTGCAAGTTCGCCAAGGCTTGTCAGAAATGTCAAGAACATGCTAATGTGGCGAGGAGGCCCCCAGTGCCACTGCATCCCACTCTACCAAGTTGGCCGTTTGCTCAGTGGGGCACGGACGTGGTAGGGCCACTGCCGGCATCTTCATCAGGGTGCAGATACATCTTAGCAGCTACAGACTATTTCTCCAGATGGGCGGAGGTAGTAGCACTAAGAGATGTGACCGGAGAACTAGTTGCAAGATTCTTCCGGCAGAATGTAATATTCCGGTTCGGGATCCCCAGCCGAATCATCTCTGATAATGGCAGCCACTTCAGAAATCAGAAGGTTTATCGGCTAGCCGACAAATACAAAATTGACTGGAGGACATCGTCCCCCTACAACCCTCAAGCCAATGGACTGGCAGAGGCCTTTAACAAGACCTTGTGCACACTACTGGCAAAGACTGTCAAGTCTAACAAAAAGGATTGGGAAGAAAGGATGTACGAAGCACTTTGGGCTTATCGTACTGTCTATAAGACCCCAACCGGCTGTTCACCTTTCTCCCTTGTCTATGGGTCGGAAGCTGTAGTGCCGATTGAACTTGAAGTTCCTTCATTGCGAGTTGCCATCCAGCACGGATTAGTCAGTGGTGAGCAGACCAATGCAGAAAGAAGATTAGAAGAGCTCGCTGAGCTCGAAGGAAAACGCCTCCAAGCGCAACAAAACATCCAGCTCTACCAAGCTCGCATGGCCCGTGCTTTTGACAAGTTAGTCAAGGGTCGAGAGTTCAAGAAAGGAGACCTGGTGATGGTCAAGAGAAGAGAAGTGATAGCCTCTAACCCCAAAGGGAAGCTGGTCGAAAACTGGGTCGGACCGTATATCGTCCGCCGAGTATATGAAGGGGGTGCCTACGTCCTTGTAGACCACAAAGGAGTCATCCCGTTCTCTCCCCTCAACGAAAAACACATTAATCTGTATCATGCGACGCAGTCGACACACCCATAGTGATCGGTCGGAACACACCTTCTCCTTGGTTAGTGGCATTCCGCCCTAACCAAGCTACCCTTTCCTTGGTTTAGTGGCATTCCGCCCTAACCGAGCTACCTTCTCCTTGGTTAGTGGCATTCCGCCCTAACCAAGCTACCCTTTCCTTGGTTTAGTGGCACTCCGCCTTAACCGAGCTACCCTCTTCCTTGGTTTAGTGGCATTCCGCCCTAACCGAGCTACTCTCTCCTTGGTTTAGTGGCATTCTGCCCTAACCGAGCTACCTTCTCCTTGGTTAGTGGCACTCCGCCCTAACCAAGCTACTTCTCCTTGGTTAGTGGCATTCCGCCCTAACCAAGCTACCCTTTCCTTGGTTTAGTGGCACTCCGCCTTAACCGAGCTACCTTCTTCCTTGGTTTAGTGGCATTCCGCCCTAACCGAGCTACCTTCTCCTTGGTTAGTGGCATTCCGCCCTAACCAAGCTACCCTTTCCTTGGTTTAGTGGCACTCCGCCTTAACCGAGCTACCTTCTTCCTTGGTTTAGTGGCATTCCGCCCTAATCGAGCTACTTTTCTTGGTTAGTGGCATTCCGCCCTAACCAAGCTACCCTCTCCTTGGTTTAGTGGCACTCCGTCCTTACCAAGCTACTTCTCCTTGGTTAGTGACATTCCGCCCTAACCAAGCTACCCTTTCCTTGGTTTAGTGGCACTCCGCCTTAACCGAGCTACTCTCTCCTTGGTTTAGTGGCATTCCGCCCTAACCGAGCTACCTTCTCCTTGGTTAGTGGCATTCCGCCCTAACCAAGCTACCCTTTTCTTGGTTTAGTGGCACTCCGCCTTAACCGAGCTACCTTCTTCCTTGGTTTAGTGGCATTCCGCCCTAATCGAGCTACTTTTCCTTGGTTAGTGGCATTCCGCCCTAACCAAGCTACCCTCTCCTTGGTTTAGTGGCACTCCGCCTTAACCGAGCTACCTTCTTCCTTGGTTTAGTGGCACTCCGCCTTAACCGAGCTACCTCCTTCCTTGGTATAGTGGCACTCCGCCCTAACCGAGCTACCTTCTTCCTTGGTTTAGTGGCACTCCGCCTTAACCAAGCTACCTCTTCCTTGGTTTAGTGGCATTCCGCCCTAACCGAGCTACTCTCTCCTTGGTTTAGTGGCATTCCGCCCTAACCGAGCTACCTTCTCCTTGGTTAGTGGCACTCCGCCCTAACCAAGCTACTTCTCCTTGGTTAGTGGCATTCCGCCCTAACCAAGCTACCCTTTCCTTGATTTAGTGGCACTCCGCCTTAACCGAGCTACCTTCTTCCTTGGTTTAGTGGCATTCCGCCCTAACCGAGCTACCTTCTCCTTGGTTAGTGGCATTCCGCCCTAACCAAGCTACCCTTTCCTTGGTTTAGTGGCACTCCGCCTTAACCGAGCTACCTTCTTCCTTGGTTTAGTGGCATTCCGCCCTAATCGAGCTACTTTTCCTTGGTATAGTGGCACTCCGCCTTAACCGAGCTACCTTCTCCTTGGTATAGTGGCATTCCGCCCTAACCAAGCTACCCTTTCCTTGGTTTAGTGGCATTCCGCCCTAACCGAGGTACCTTCTCCTTGGTTAGTGGCACTCCGCCCTAACCAAGCTACTTCTCCTTGGTTAGTGGCATTCTACCCTAACCACGCTACCCTTTCCTTGGTTTAGTGGCACCCCGCCTTAACCGAGCTACCTTCTTCCTTGGTTTAGTGGCATTCCGCCCTAACCGAGCTACCTTCCCCTTAGTTAGTGGCACTCCGCCTTAACCGAGCTACCTTCTTCCTTGGTTTAGTGGCATTCCGCCCTAATCGAGCTACTTTTCCTTGGTATAGTGGCATTCCGCCCTAATCGAGCTACTTTTACTTGGTATAGTGGCACTCCGCCTTAACCGAGCTACCTTCTCCTTGGTATAGTGGCACTCCGCCCTAACCAAGCTACCCTTTCCTTGGTTTAGTGGCATTCCGCCCTAACCGAGCTACCTTCTCCTTGGTTAGCGGCATTCCGCCCTAATCGAGCTACTTTTCCTTGGTTTAGTGGCACTCCGCCCTAACCAAGCTACCCTTTCCTTGGTTTAGTGGCACTCCGCCCTAATCAAGCTACCTTCTTCCTTGGTTAGCGGCATTCCGCCCTAATCGAGCTACTTTTCTTTGGTCTAGTGGCATTCCGCCCTAACCAAGCTACCTTTCTCCTTGGTTGGCGGCATTTCGCCCCGATCAAGCTACTTCTCCTTGGTTGGCGGCGTTCCGCCCTGATCAAGCTACCCTTTCTCGGCTCGCATTCCAAATAAAAAAAAGGAAGTCAAAAAATATAATATATAACAAAAATGGGGTTAAAAATAGAGATACCCCGCCAGACTTGCTCCCACATCGGGACAAGTGTAAAAATGGCTATAACCCGGCTGTGGCGAAAACCCGAAAGGGCGCCGCAGGCAAAATCGGGTACCCCGCAGCGTGAAAACCCGAAAGGGCGCGCGGGAAAAAGCAAGAGGGGGCTGGCTTCGGCGAAAACCCGAAAGGGCGCCCGAGTCGGTAAAGTGGTAATTTCCCAAATGCCTCTCCTATTCTCCACCCTATAAACTCCGAAAGGGACGATCACCAAAGTCCCACCGGGAATACTTTAACACATCCTTTTCGACCCTCGTCATCATCGGCGAGATCGGTCAATCTCTATCCATAACTTGGACCTTACGTCCTTGTTAATAACCTCACCTTTGCTTCGGCATGTGATATATGCCGACGAACAAATCCTTTTCGACCCTCGTCATCATCGGCGAGATTGGTCGATCTCTACCCCCAACTTGGACCTTACGTCCCTGTTGACAACCCCATCCTTGTTTCGGCAGTAACATACGCCGACAAATAAACCCCTTTCGACTCTCGCCATCATCGGCGAGATCGGTCAACCTCTACTCTTAAACTTGGATCCTACATCCTTGTTGATAAACCACTTCCTTGCTTCGACATTTAACCACTGTCGACGAAATAAACCTGAGACCAACCCTTGTCCTCATCGACAAGGACGGTCAACGTTCCCGCGGTCCAGTTCTTCTAAATCTCGAAGTCAAAAAAAAGAAAAGAAAATGGGGTTAAAATAGAGATACCCCGCCAGACTTGCTCCTATATCAGGACAAGTGCAAAAATGGCTATAACCCAGTTGTGGCGAAAACCCGAAAGGGCGTCGCAGGCAAAATCGGGTACCCCGCCACGTGAAAACCCGAAAGGGCGCGGGGGCAAAAGCAAGAGGGGGCTGGCTTCGGCGAAAACCCGAAAGGGCGCTTAAGTCAGTAATGTGAATAAAAAAAATAAAATAAAAAAAATGAAAATGATGATGAATAGTGATGAACCATCCGTCGTCCGAAGGCCATTTCTGAGGTCGAGGCGGAGTCTTCATCCGATATCCCACTTATACACGTCCAGTGTCTATACCCTTTCGACCCTTGTCACCATCGGCAAGATCGATCGCTACCTATCCAGTTTTTGTCTTCATCGGCAAGACCGTCTACCCTTTCGACCCTTGTCACCATCAGCAAGATCGGTCACTACCTATCCGGTTTTTGTCATCATCGGCAAGACCGTCTACCCTTTCGACCCTTGTCACCATCGGCAAGATCGGTCACTACCTATCCGGTTTTTGTCATCATCGGCAAGACCGTCTACCCTTTCGACCCTTGTCACCATCGGCAAGATCGGTCGCTACCTATCCGGTTTTTGTCATCATCGACAAGACCGTCTACCCTTTCGACCCTTGTCACCATCGGTAAGATCGGTCGCTACCTATCCGGTTTTTGTCATCATCGGCAATACCGTCTACCCTTTCGACCCTTGTCACCATCGGCAAGATCGGTCGCTACCTATCCGGTTTTTGTCATCATCGGCAAGACCGTCTACCCTTTTCGACCCTTGTCACCATCGGCAAGATCGGTCACTACCTATCCGGTTTTTGTCATCATCGGCAAGACCGTCTACCCCTTTCGACCCTTGTCACCATCGGCAAGATCGGTCGCTACCTATCCGGTTTTTGTCATCATCGGCAAGACCGTCTACCCTTTCGACCCTTGTCACCATCGACAAGATCGGTCGCTACCTATCCGGTTTTTGTCATCATCGGCAAGACCGTCTACCCTTTCGACCCTTGTCACCATCGGCAAGATCGGTCGCTACCTATCCGGTTTTTGTCATCATCGGCAAGACCGTCTACCCTTTCGACCCTTGTCACCATCGGCAAGATCGGTCGCTACCCCATCTGATTTTTGTCATCATCGGCAAGACCGTCTGCCCTTTTTCGACCCTTGTCACCATCGGCAAGACCGGTCGCTACCCGTTCTCGGTTCTTGCCATTTTCAGCATGACCGTTTATCCGCCAGTTTCGCTATGCCCTCCTGAGTTCCCCGAACTCTCGGCCGGCATAAGCCGTTTCTAGTCTCGAGGAAAAAGTCACGGTGCGGTGGAGTGAACACCTCACCCCTTCTCT
This sequence comes from Amorphophallus konjac, assembly GCA_022559845.1. Lineage (NCBI taxonomy): Eukaryota > Viridiplantae > Streptophyta > Magnoliopsida > Alismatales > Araceae > Amorphophallus > Amorphophallus konjac. Next base: position 548,143,039 of record CM040121.1, on the reverse strand, counting down.
GAAGGCGTGAGCGCTCTCCTGCCCTAGTGACCCATACACTCGGACTAGAATCAACGGGCAAATGAAAAGAAAAAATGACAAAAGGGAGTCTTCATTCAAAATCAGGATGGAGATTTCTCATTACTATGAGGTAAAAAGCACATGATTACATGGGCCACGCCCTGGAATACATAAGGTGCATTAAAAGGGAGCACATAAAGAAAAGAGACTACGGCAAAGGGCGTCGAAAGATGTCCTCCAGTACAGGAATACCCAGGGAGGGATGACGGATCAGTTCTTGCAATCTGAACTCGGTGGCCTCCAGCTCGGATAGCTTCATCTCCAGAGAAGCAGCTTGTCCTTCAGCCATCTCAGCATCCTCAACCTTTTGGACCCCCAGGCGATCTACTTCTTCAAGTTCAGCCTCTATCCTGGAAAGTTCGGCCCGCAATGCCGTCAGTCGGGCCGTCAGGGAGCTCCGACGTTGTAAAGAGGCGTTAGCTTCATCCCTCGCCCTCGCCGCGGTCTCTTGCAGAGAAATGAGGGCCGTCTTGTTTTCAGCCCGCTCCAATAATATGGCCGCCAGCTGGTCAGCTGCTTCCCGGCCCAAGAACTCCCTCCGGTTCACATATTTCAGGAGCAAGATTACCCGCGGAGTCCAATCGTCCATGGGACAACCGAGGGCCAGCAACGAACGGGACATATGTTCTATCAAACCCCTCATCTGAATATAAGTTAAATCTCTACTAGCTGTTACGGTCTGCTGGAGGGTCCCCAGGAACTGCCACACGATGTCACTCGAAGATTGAAGACCAAGTGGCGACGTCTCGGGCAGTTCGAACTCTACTCTGCTATCCACGGCAGCCCATATATCATCAGCCGCCCCGGAGGATGACGACGGCATAAGTTGCAGCCCACTACCACCGGAAACAACCGCACCAGCAGATGCGGTGGCTGGAGCCTCAGCAACAACAATCTCCTTGCCGGTCCCCTGGGGTGGGAGTCCAACAAGAACCCCGAGCACCGAGGACGCCCGTCCCTCAATAATCTCCCCGGCTTCTGTCTCGGCAGAGCCACCCTCCTCCAAGACTGACTGCTGTGCAGCCTCCCTTGGCGGAAAATCTCCGGCTACTGCCGAACTATCAACTTCCACAAGCGCTCCGGGACCAACTGGAACCATTGCTGCTGCATGATCCTTTGGGTACCTCAATGCGATGGGCCGCAGGACGGATGGGAAAGTCGCCTGGCCTGTTCCCAGGGCCGGGAGTGGTATCTGCACCGTCATAGTTGGCAGCGCCACCTCGGTCTGCATCGGAGATATATACACTTAAAACTTGGTTAGAAGGAGGAGAAAAGGAGCCTGGTAAGCGTCGACCCTGGATAGGTCCTTACCTCGGCCGGGACTAAGCTCAAATCTTTAGGAGCAGCTCCCCCAGCGCCAGCCTCCTCACCCGTAAGCGATAATGATGGCACAGGACTGCCCCATGATAACCGGGCCGGGCTGAAAGTCGGGTAGTCACTCTCATAGGCCGAGGATACCCCAGCATCGTCGGTCTCAAAATCAAGTGGTGATGGCTCCTCGTCACTGGAGCCGCCACCATAATCTACGTGCTCAGAGGAGGAAGACCCCTCTGCTCTCTCAGGACGCTCCGCCGTCGAAGTAGGAGCCTTGCCAGCAGGAGCGTCACTCTCGACGGGGGCTTTCCCGGTGCTCTCCACACCAAGGGCAGCAATAGACGATACCTCAGGGGCGGGTTCTCCCTACCCCGAGGGGATCACCTCCTCTGCGCTCTCCGAGCCCGGAAGCAATGATGGTTGTATATCGACTACAGTTCATAGCAAAAGGGAGTCAAGACGGCTGAAGATATGAGGGTTTACGTTGCTATCGCAACTAAAACTATAAATTACCTTCCATCTCCCGCCGAGGTGTTGGGGAAGGCAGATCCCTTTCTGTGGAAGCAGCAAGAACTCCCTCTGCCTCGTCCCGGGCCGCTACATCCACCGTCGCCTCCGGTCCGGCGGTCGCGGCAGCTGTATTGGCAACTGTCGGCATGGGCCACCCCAAGCGGTCAAACAAGCTAATGCACTCTGAAGAAAAGAAGAGCCTACCTTCGGCCTCTAGCCCTTGTGCGTGAGAAGCCTCAAACTCTTCAAAAGATACAACAGGAGGAAGGACGGTTGCCGATTCCTTCTCTGCGGCTTTCTTCCGGCGCGCCCGTGTCACTCGGGTCACCGCCGCTTTCGCCTTCCCGACGGCCTCTCGCAGTTGGGACCTAGTCCCCTTCCTCGAATCTCCAGGAGGTAGTGGCATCGTGGTCGGCGCCGGCTCAGGAACTTCAAAATATGCAGGCTTTTCGGCTTTTATGATCAGCTCCCTGAAGTGCCGGGTCTCCTCCGAAGTCGATCGGACTGTACACGCACAAGGGTGAGAATGACGCAACCACAATGAAAGGAAAAAAAAGTTGGCCGAAAGGCCTGAAGAAAAAAATAGAACGTACTTGCCGGTCCCGTATAAAAGGGGAAGAGAGGCCAATAAAACAGCGAGGGCGTCTTGTCCCTCGAAGCCGCCTCGCGAATAAGCCAGCATAGATCCCCGATCTTTTCGCTCGGCTCAGCCAGCAGTGCCAGGTCCTCATGGCCACGGGAGGACAGCAGATAATACAGACTCAGATGGTCCAGCCCCCACCTGTCTGCATATTTGAAGGAGATCTGAGGAGGATGGTCCAGTATGGCTTCGCTGGGGCTACCCACCGAGAGGCCGTGAGACCGAAGGAGTGCGAACAGCCAGGGGGTGTTGGCATATAAATCAGCCCACCTGTCCTCTTTGCGAATGAAAGCCCGGTAGGGATACAATCTGTCCACCTCGGGACGCCAGTCTGCCACGGCCGCAATGGGCTCTTCTACCGGCAAAGGGAGTTGCTGGAGAATCACCCTCTCACTGCTCACCCGGCATAAACCCCGAAGGGTCTTCACATAATCATCTTTGTTAATCGGGGGCAACTTCAGCTCAACTTTCATCTTGCGGCCTTTTACGAGCTTGCGGGCCTCTTGATAGGCCTTCACATCCGTATTAGTCCAAGATTTCAACTTCTTCAAGTAAGAAGCATCAATATCGAGAACTGGCTCCGGTTGGGAAGCTAAGAACATGTACTCCGCCACGGCCCAACACTCTCTCCGGGAGGTCCTGTAAAATCCCGTCCGCGCGTTCCACCACTTGATGTATTCAGGCGTGACGCGAGGGAACCGTGAAGGGGCGGGCACCCGGAAAGAAACATCTTCACGACGATGGAAAAAGTCCCACCATATCCGGGCGTCGTCATTGGACGTTTGCCCGGCCCTGTGCCTGTTGGGCAATGCAAATTGCGAATAAGAATGTGGAATCTGCTGGTCGTAGTCAAAGTTCCGACTGAAACGGAACGGGTAATACGGCTCCAACCACAGAATGCTGCTCTTGTGAAAGACGAGGACACTAGGCCTTATGGCCAGTGCCCAATCAACCAACTCCGGCTCCAGAATAGGCCTGGTACAATTGGCCTGGGAAATCGGATGGATGTACTCCTCGGTTTCAAAAAGCTTGCACTGTCTCATCCTGTTCGTCAATGGGCTCGAGTGAGCAGCTAAGCTCCAGAAATGAAGAACCCCGGGCGAGTCCACGGGAAGACGGGTCAATTTACCCCGAATAGCATAAAGTTGCTCCATTAGCAATGATGGCTCGGCACTTGTAAACTCTATCATGCGCGGGACCAGAGGAACCGCTTCTAATGCCCGAGGGGCTACCTCCGGGAATAGGGTGCAGACCCAAGCATTAAAGAAATGTAACAGACCAACCGTCCGAAGGCTTCTGGGGAGGCGCGTCTTGTGCAAGTCTCCCAACATCTTGTAAATGAGGCACAGGGCCACTGGGCAAAGAGACAGCTTGGTACCCCAAGCCATAAGACAGGTCGGATATATGGCTTCCGCCCTGATCACGCTCTCGTCACCTTGAGGGAGAGCAAAGGAACAAAGCCAATAAACCAAATATGCAGCACAGTGAGTCACTGCATCAACACCAGTAGGGTTTGGGTTTTCCCCCTGCCCTCCTCTCGAAGAAGATGACGAAGCGGCCTGGCGTCTTACCCTCTTCTTCCGCTTCTGGGCCACCGGTGCTATCGGAGGAAAATCTTCATACTTGGTCTTCCCCTGGAAGAAATACTGAAGCCAAGCGCCCATCCGTACTCTTCGTTTCTCGCCCGGCTTTCGAGCTTCTCTCGTGTCGTGCGACGAATGAGAGAGGGTGCGATACGCCTTCATTAGATATCGATAGGCGTAGCCCGCCATATACCGACCGTCACCGTCGGTCTGGTCCTTCAACCAGTCGGGCCAACAAACTTCCTCATACGGCTCCCCATCAATGGGCAGGCCCCTGAGCTGAGATAGACTCCACAAGTCTAAAGAGGTCTCCCCCTCTGAAGTATAGAAGGTGTTGTATTCGGGACAAAACACCTCGATCATGCCGCAGCACAAGCCTCGGGAAATCGGATACCGATACCTTGAAGCATATACGTTGTGATAAACACCAGCTCTGGTCAAAAGTGGAGCATAATGATGCAGCACATAGTCTGTGAATTCCACTGCTCCGGGCCTGAATGCGTGGGCGTCTGTGACTTTCAACTCAGCAAACCATCCCACGGAGATCTGGTGTTTGAAGCGAATCGCCAAGCAATCCAGCAAGAATGACTCATCTCTATATCCCCATCTCAACGGGGCAAGGAATAAGCCAAAGATCGGCTTCTCCCGATCTACTCTGCCCGCGGAGTCATTCCACCGAGCAGGCACAAATTCAGGAGCTCTGGTCAACAGTCCATCTGCTGGAGCCAGGTCTTGCAGCCCCAGCACAATGCTCCACTTCCTGACCTCCCCAGGAAGATAGATGGGTCTTCCCCGCATTACGCATTCGGCCAAGCTGTCTCTTTCCACCAGCAGGGCATGCTCGACCTTCCGGACGGTGAACACATCCCGCTTCCCCTGGAGATTGAAGCGCCGAAGAAGGGACATCAGGTGCTTGTCCTTGGGATAATCCTTCCGAGTCACACCCTCTCTATTATAATGGAAAGAGTCACCCTCGAGAATAAGGAGACGACCGGTATCTACAGTGTCCGTCTCCGAATCCGAAGACTCCGCAACTATGGCCACCTGGCCGTGACCCCAGTCGAGAGAATTAACATTCTCCCATGTCACCACGGCACGAGAGGAAGAGCTGGATGCCATGACGGCTGCAAAAGAGCATATCAAACAAAAAACAACGTCAGGAAATGGCTAATCAAGGCGAACTTCTGACAAAATTTTGGCAGAGTCTCCCCAGCACGGGGAATTGCCGAAGGAAAGCGGGAACGCGTTCACTAAGGAACGATCCCTAAAAAGCAGCCATCGGCATTACACCGAGGCCAGAGGAACACCCGGGGAAACAGCTCCGAGGGCAAGCCCTGCTAGGAGCCTCCCGGGGCCCAAAGAAAGGGTTTTGAAACCCAAACTGACAGCACCTCCACTCACCCGAAGGAAGAAACCGCTCTCGGCGCCGAAGAGACGGAAGAAAGGGAAGAGAGAGAAAAAATTTGGGCAAATGAGGAATGAAGAAGGAAAAAAGAAGGCGAAAGCCTTATATGGAGGAGGCCCCCCTCCGTTAAACCGGCGCGCTGTTTAGCGCGCCGGATTAACGGCCCTCTAGCGAAAGGCGCGCCGGTAAAAGGCACGCCGGGTCAAAGCGGAAAGCCAACAGCCGCGCCGGATTAAAGCCCAAGGGTCACAGGCCGCGTCGTATTAACGTCTGAACGGTGCCAGGTCAACGACCGTGCCGAATTAAAGGCCATCCCAGGTGCCCGCCAATCAAAGGGGAGGTCAGTCCGGGTGAAATGCATCCGTCGGCCCTGCTACACTCGTGCCTTGCTCGCAACACCCACGTCTGGGGGGCATTTGTTGGCACCTAAAATATGATCGTCGGCAACCAAGCCATAAGGACGAATGACCCGGCCCACCGAAGTACGGAAGCCGATGAAGATCAACATATTGAAGACTTCTCAAGCTGCCAGAGCCTCGAGTCACTCCGTATGGATACGGGGACTTCACCTCAGGAGAGCCGAGATGAATCCACAACCAACCGGCAGTGCGACCAAGCCTGCCCAATGAATCGGCATCGACTTTGTCGTGCTGCATCCACTACACCCGTTGTCCGACCAAGGTCGACGGTCTACCCGGTGGCTACCCACCTCATGAAAGGCTCTCCCGAAGATAAAGGAGTCCCCCCGGCTTCCCGAAACGGAGAACCAAAAGCTCTGACGGCGGAAGATCCTGATCACCCGGCATGGGCACGGCTTCCCGTCAAGATGGGCCCATTAGTGGCCGAATGATCGCCCGGCTCAGGCGGAACTATCTCCCGGCTATCTAACCTCCCAGAAAGCTCTGAGTACGAGCCAGGCCGGACCAACAGCATGGAGCATAGAGCCGAAGGCCGTGCCGGTAGAAAGCCTGTACGATCAAGATAAAGCTATCTAGAACCTCGAGAATGGCCGTACACCAATCTAGGAGCTTCGACAGATCATATCGTCGAAGTCTTAGTGAGCAGTGGCAGAGTACATGTTCACGATGGCCCCGAATTCATCGACTGGCTCAAGCGTACAAGGGGTATTAGTCCGGCGCGCCTTAAACCGGCCCGCCCCTCACCCAATGCCCTTATCCCGGCACGCCCCTTATCTCCAGTCCTTATCCCGGCGTGCCCCTACCTTCAGCCCTCTTCCCGGCGCGCCAGTTACCCTATCGAATGGCGCCTTAAACCGGCGCGATAAGTTGATGAAGACTTCCCCGACACGCCAAAAGCTCACACCGGATGAAGAGCCTCCAACCTGTTATATATAGAGGCGAGGTTCGATTGAAAAAAGGGGTTCGAAGAGAGAAAGAAGGCAAAAAAAGGCTCTGGGCTCTCAGAGAAAGAAAGAAAGAAAAGGGTGAGGCAACTGGGAAAGGAGAGAGTCTTCTTCCTATCTCGGGATACACAGAGAGGGAGGGTTTTTCTTCTCTGAAGGGGCGACCGTCGGCCTGCATCGATGATACTCTGTTTTCTTTTGAGGAACAGGTGGGCAGGGGCCGTTTCTCTTCCTGCTTTCCGCGTTGCTTTTCCTTTTCCTCTAAGCTTCTACCTGTCGAATGTAAGCGATGGAGGGGAGGGGCGACGATGATATGAGTCGATTCCCCTCCCCCCCTTTTGCGATTTCTTCTGCCATCTTCTTTCTGTTGTTGTGACCTGGGCGTCCTCTGCTTCCGAATATCGTTAAACGGCAACCAAACAATGGTGCCGGAATTGTAATCTCGCCGTGCGAATGTCAAATCCTCCCCGTCTTAGGGATGGTGATATGTATGCATGCCTGTGGATGCTTGAATCAATAAATTGGAGGAACGATATCCCCTTTCTCTATCTTTGTTTATACTGGTACGTGCGTCAGGATTCTTCTCTGCATAGGGCCGATTCCGGTTTCCTCGAGATGCATATTATGCCCCGAATCACCGCGGGCTACAGAAACACCCCTCCCCGGGGGCTCCCTTGCGTTGCATTTCTTTCATGTTTAGTTCAAGGGCTTTGCATCCCTTTCTCCTCTCGGATGGAGCCGTGCCTCTGCATGCGCCTTTGTCCCCTTGAGTATTGTTGTCTAACTGTTCGAACATATGTCCCTGCCGAGGGTCTGTCTGACTTAGGCCTTTATCATTTGTTCTTCGTGGCCGTTCGCATCGTTCCGAGATTTCCTCGTCACTCCGATCATCCGGGGAGGGGGACATCCCCCTTTTAGCTCCTGCAGTTGCCGGGCGACCGAGGGCCCTACCTCTCCATGGTGGGCGCCTTCCCGAAGCCATGGCTAATAATGAAGGGGAGCCTGGGTCAACGGACTCAACCCCGACAGACCAAGGCCCGATCGAGATCATGGGGTGTGCGCTCCTTGTAGGCTAGTCCTCGGAGTCCCACTCTCCTGATGGTCAGTTCCCCCATGGGACGAATCACTGACTACGAGTCCTTCATCCCTCGTAGGCTAGTCCTCAGGGTGTCGTCCTCATCATCAGTGACTTCGCCCTTCTATTTCTTCCCCCATGGAGCTTTGGTGCCCCTAGCAGGCTTGTCCTCGGGGTATCCTATCCAGGGGGGTATGCTGGCCGCCTTTAGGCAGACCGGTGATTTAGGGGCTTGCTCCATTAGTGAGTATGACCCCGATCCTCCCCTGCAACTCTATTTGTTCAGGGGAGATGCTGTCAAATTTTCGACAGACTCTGGATAATTATGCCAATAAAAATGATTGCTCCAAATCGAATCAACTCATTGCTCGAGTATGAACCTCGCACTGACCTCCCCATCATTTCCAGAAAGCCATGGACTCCAAACAAACGATCGTTTGGCCCAAACAACTTAAGAAAGGGTCCCATGAAGTCTAACAAACTTAAAAAGTTCATAATTCAACAAAATAGGTTTAATACGGCGCGGTCTTAACCGGCGCGCCCTAAACCGGCGCGGTACCCCCCCGCGCCGGATTAACCCCACACTCATTTCCTTAAAAAATTTCCTTGCGACTTTCCGGCGCACCCTAAACCGGCGCGCCCCAACTCTCTTGCGCGCCGTCTCAACCGCATGAAGACCGCGCCGTATTAACCACTATGCCTACGTTTTACCGCGCCGTATAAGTGTTTCTTGCATAAGCCACGCCGGTTTTGAAGCCTCGCCTCTCGGGGGCAATGTCGATGAGACGTAGCAGGCATCGAATTGAATAAAGAAGGGTCAAGCAAGCCCGGGTCATATTATCATCGTATTCATTGTCATATCCGTTAAGCGTTTTGCTTTCGCTATTACACTTGCGCCGTTCTTCCTCCTCTCAGTGAGGGGTAATAAATGCGGCTGATCGCCACCGTTTTATAACACTATCTTCATGTGTAACCTAGGCATGAATGTCTTAGGTGCGCGCATGCATAGACCCTTTGTGACACGGCTTACTCATGATCATCATGTAGCTCTTTTTAATCCGGCTTCGACAGCCCGATATCTCGGCAATTAATCAAAGGTGTTCCCTCCTCGTGGGGGATGTAATTAACGCCATAACCTTTATGGTATGGCGGACTGCTGGTCCCGACCGAACCTCACATTCGCCCTACATGGGTCAGAATGAGCGCATAATAAAATCGTCACTCACGTGGCTGGCACGCCCGCGTCGTCAATCAGTCAGTTGACTACAAGTTAGTTAATTGGTTGATCGACACGCGAACGAAAAGGCGGAACGAAAGAAAAGGTCACAAACAGTGTCCCTCAGCCATTAGACTTCTAGAGTTCAGTCCGCTAGGTCTCTCCTGGTTGTTAGACCACATTTTCGGAGAGTCTAGCTCTGATACCACATGTTGCGTACGGACTGAATAGATCTAGAGGGGGGGTGAATAGATCTAGCCCCTTTTTCAATTTATAAACCAAAGATCGACTAGACCTTAAGCAAACTATGGGTTGCAAGGATAAAACTGATAACTACAGCGACAGCAAGCAATAAGAAGAGCACACACCACAAGCAAAACCACAAGACATGATTTTTAGGTGGTTCAGTCTCTTCCCGAGACTTACGTCCACCCCTCGCTCAACTTGAGCAAGGCTTCACTAAATGAGAACTCCTGATCTCAACCAACACACCGTTGATACACAGCTTCTTCCCGCTGACACACAGCTTGTACCCGCTGCCTCACAGCTTGACACTTGATGTAATGAAAAGAACAAAAGATGCAACAGGACTGAACAAGAGCTTTTGAATCAAAGAAAAAGAGTTCAGCCTGGGACTGTAGGTAACAGGAATAGACTCCCTGTGGAACTTCCAGACGATTGCCTTCAGCTGCGACGCTGCTGGAGTCTTGCTTGTCTTGAGTCAGTCTTCCTTCTGCAGCAATGAAGATGCCTTCGGTCTTGTGCAGTCTTTGTGGTTTCTGAAGAGCCACTCCTTCTTTCCTCTTTCAGAGTATCTTCGTGGGTGTATTCTTTCTTTTTCTTCTACTCTGTATTCCACACCCCGCTCTCTGTCATCTTTACCTTTTGTACCAGTTCTTTTCAAAGCATAGGCTTTTCCCGCGCAGATTCGTAATTGAGCGCACATCCATTGGATTATCGGCTAGAAAACAGGGAGAAGATTTACTCGAAAGATTTGAATAAGTTTGACTGGTTCTTTCCAAGATTCTCTCCTTAAATCCAGTGCGGAATCTTATCATCTGAACCGCCCAACAACCTGCAGCAACAACCTGCAAGTTTCTAGGAACAGGAACTGAATTCAGTTGAGTTTCAGTTCTGGACGCTGTATCGCTTGTGGTCGACAACGAGCAGGGCTTTGGTCGACAACCAAAGCACGTACAAAAGGAGAATGACTTGAGCTATGTTTGGTTGGATTCGTTGGTCGACAATGACCACTTCACTGGTCGACAAGCAACCTTTGACACTTCTTCTGATTTGTTGATTTCACTTGTACTTCAGTATACCTGAAATTACTTGAACTATCAGATTTGCATTGAATTAGTTAAACACATCTTTCGTCATCATCAAATTGTCATGAGTTCATTACTTTACATTGAAGGAGCAATTAACCATATCCTTTGTCATCATCAAAACTAAGGGATGCACAACACAGTTTTCATAGGGGCACCTGCAGCGGTGCCTTGCTCGTCGTTGTTGACCTGCAGAAGGTCGGTGAAGATGAGGCCCAGACAGTTGGGCAGCCCGACAGCAGGGGGCATTGCTCCGAATGACAGGGGTACCGCCAGGTAACCCTCTCGCACATGCATATCGATCGGTTGTTGGCCGAAGCGTACAGACATAAGTCCAGTAGTCATCTTCCTGAAAATAAGGAAAGCGCACAGGATCAGAAATTTGAGGGGGGCCCGCTGGGCCTCCTATTTTGGCGTAGAGATGAAGGGAGACTAAGTCCCACCGGGCGTGCCAGCTTGTGGAACATGGA